>VXBX01007236.1:389332-540329 GCA_013400415.1 Scytalopus superciliaris
GTTTGTTTTTTTGGGTTTTTTTTTGTTTTTTTTTTTTTTTTTGTTTGTTTTGGTTTTTTTTTTTTATATTGAGCCTTTTCGCTGGTGAAACAACTGCTGTTATTTAGAGACGCCGCTCAGGTGAACATACAACACCCTTTGCACGAGCACACACAGCCTTCCCTCCCCGAACACCTTCAGCCGGGAGCCGAGAGAACACAGCCACTCGTTTTCCCCGAAAACCCCCGTTTTCCCCAGTTCCCGAGGCAGGGTGGGTGCATCAGGAGCACCGAGCTGTGCTGGGGGTGCTGCGGGTGGGGTGACCTCAGTGGGCACAGGCACTGTGTTAATGCATAACCTCGCAGTGCCCCGGGCCAGGCACGCACGGGGCGGCTCGGCTGTTCCAATTTTCCCTGCGAACACCACCCGGCCCCTCGGCCTCCCCAGCCATGGGTTTGCAGTTGTTTAAGCGTGCAGTTATACAGAAATACAGCTCCGGATTTAATAACGAAGAAGGAAGGCGCGTTAAAGGGGTTGGGCGGAGAGGAAAGGGCTAAACTCTAATTCCAAACCTGCCCGAGTTGGTGTGTGATTTTGGGGAAATTGTTGGCTTTGCTGCTCCTTGTCTGTGTAACCATTAATGACACTGACCCGCTGCCTGGAGCTCAGGATTTCAAGGGAAAGACTCTCAGCAGAACGCAGAGCATTAGTTTGCAAACTTTAGTCGTGATATAAAATTATCCAAGACTATGAAAACTAAAACTTCCTGCAAAGACTTACAGAAAGATCCCAGAGAGTTGTGGAACCGGCCAATAAAATATCAGAAGAAATTCATAGTGACACATTAAAAAATTCAGAAACATTATGCCCAGCACATAGATGTGGAATTGCCTCTAAACTGGGGTACAGGGTCCTAAGATACCCCAAGATAAATTTCTTCTGACATAAATGGAACTTCCAAAAGGTCTCATAGTAACTGTAGGTATTTCCTGCCAAAAGTGGCTTCATCCCGGCCCTGGTTCCAGGCAGAGCCCAGTGGAACACGGAGATCCACTGGTGTTTCAGCACGTTGGTCACAGGCAGGGGCAGCACCTTCACCTTCCTCCTCTCAGGTGCACCGGCCGCGCTTCAGGTAAAAGTGTGGGGTTTACAGCAGGTTTTTATTAAAGAACTGCTCTCCCCGTTCCATCCCAGCACGTCTGAGAGGCTTGGCTGAAATTTTAGCATCGTTAACACCCCATCAGTGCTGTGTGAAACATGCCTGTAGGCCAAGGCTGGGGAATCCATCCCTGGCATGGATCAAAGTCACAGGGGAGCCTGTCCCTGGACATTTGGGAGACTCTGCTGTGGGGAGAGGAAACCTGCAGGAGGTCCTAAGCCCTTGAGCCATCTAACCAGGTCTAGCTGTGAGTAGCCCAAGCTCTGCCCATGAATTACACACGTAGAGAACCTGCCATTGCAAAGGGACCTCGCCCATCTGTGAGCAGAAGGAGCCAGGTGAGCCCTCACTGCTTGGCCAGATGAAACAAAGCTGAAGATTCCAACAAGGAGGAAGGCTCAGCTGAAGGGGAAAACTCTGAACTAACTTCTCCAGGGCTGCGGGGGCTCCACTGACCAGAGCAGTGCAGAGGAAGGGAGTTTCATCTGGGACAGTGCCTGGTAAGTTCCCACACAGCATCGTGGCTGAATTATCTGCTGCAGAGCACGGCAGGACTGATACGCGTGACCTCTGCAGGGTTGGAGTTTCTCAAACACCTCCTCTGACTTCAAGACTTTGGAAATAAATCAGAAGGGGGCTGATTAATGCCAAGCTCACACCCTGCTCCCCCTAAAGGCTCAAGAATTCCGGCATGGCATCTTTGATCCAAGAGAAGACTTTGCAGTTGTATCTGTTGTGCCTGCCTCGCAACTAATGGACTCCTTTTCCCAGAGATTTTAACTCTGGCAGCACTTGGCCCTCAACACATATCAATTGATGTATAGGGCTTGTCTGGACACATTTGGACCAGTTCTGATCCTCTGCCCCTTTCTTCTCTCCCCTGCTTTCCAAATAGCCATCCCTGACTGTTTACTTTGGCAACGCCTGCAAAAAAAAAATGGTCTCAATGAAAAGGAAAAATCCATTAGGAAAAGCCAGCTGAGTGCTAAAAGGCCCCTAATCAGTAGAAAGTTTAAAGAGCACCGCTCTGAGAGAGGCTGTGGTGCCTTTCCAACACCTTCCCAGCAATGTGTGAGGCTATGACATGTCAGAGTGAAGCCCCAAACACAGGCACCGTGCCAGAGGAGCCGCTCTCCCCGGGGCTGGGGGGAGCCTGTGTGTCCGGGGGTGGTGGGGAGGGAGCTGCTTGTGCAGAAACAGCTCCATCACAGCAAACAACTGCACCCAAAGCCGGGAGGTTTCACCAGCGTTGCCTGTCCCCCGTCACAGCAGAAGCTCATCTGCAGCTCAGGATTACAACTTGTCCAAAGCAGGAGCTTGAGTTTCAGGGGCCAGTGCAGGTCAGAGTGAGGGGGTCTCGGCAAAGCCAGCTGGGGCAGCAGAGCAGTGCCAGAAGTGGATCTGCTGCTGTGGAGAAAGAAACGCCCTCAAAGCGTTGTCTTCCTTGTTGTCTGAAAGGCTGAATTGGGCCAAGAGCTGGAGACGGCAGGGAAGACAGGCTGGAGACAGTAGCTCAAGCTGAAATGCAGCTGCCCAAGGAACACTTCTCAGCTACTGATCCCAAGTGAGAAATGATGATTCCCCTCAGCAATATGAAGTAGGAAATGCTCCAGTCTGGGTAGACTTCCCTGCCTTGGGTCCTCTGCATTTCAGACCACCATCATCTTACATTTCACAAGGTCACCAAATTACAGATTTCAAAGCATCACACACAAATCAACAAATCACTCCTTTCAGTTCCCCTACCAAGAAGAAAGCTGAGTGTTTTCCTTTCCGGGAGTGATCAAAATATTTGTAAAGAATCTGTTGCTCTATGAGCTGTTTTTTTAAACCTTGATAGAAACAGTCGGGGTTAGGTTTAGTTCCTTATCCTTCATCTTCTGGAGTTTTCATATGGTGTGTGAGGGAATTCAGGCACAATTTACCTCGAGAAAGTTTATGCCACTAAAGTATGTGTACATTGCAGCTATTATCTGTCACCTAAGCTATGCAGACCCCTCCACTCCATACAGAATTCTAAGACATGCCTAAAAAACTGTCAGTAATTATGCTGGGCTGTAAAGGTAGAAGTCCCATTATATCCATATGAGTCTTTCAGAGACTGGGGGGGTTCTGAACGGCACAAATATGCTTCCTCCTTTGATCTGTTTGGAAACTTTCAATTTCAATAAAGGAAAACTGGGACTTCTATTTTGTTGTGTTCTATTTTCCTGGAGAGGAAAAGGCTCTGGGGAGACCCTAAAGGGGCTCCAGGAGAACTGGAGAGGGACTTGGGACAAGGGATGAAGGGACAGGACAGGGGGAATGGCTTCCCACTGCCAGAGGGCAGGGAGAGATGGGATATGGGGAAGGAATTCTTCCCTGTGAGGGTGGGCAGGCCCTGGCACAGGTTGGGCAGAGAAGCTGTGGCTGCCCCATCCCTGGGAGTGCCCAAGGCCAGGTTGGATGGGGCTTGGAGCAACCTGGGCTGGTGCAAGGTGTCTCTGCCCATGGCAATGGGTGGCACTGGATGGGCTTTAAAGTCCCTCCCAACCCAAATCATCCTGTGATTCAAAGTGTCTTAGTGTCAACTTTTAAGACTTCTGTGTTTTACAGGAAAGCAAAATAGTGTTTTTGGTGCTCTTTGAAGTCTTCCCACAACTCCATAACCAGCAGCATCGTGGGCTTTCCCAAGGAATACTGCACAGGCTGGCACAGGCTGGCACAGCAAACGAGCTCCACCTGGGCAAGGCTCAGCCCCCTTCAATTATCTCATTAGAGAACTTGATGAGTTCATTACTTTCACCTGTCCCTCCTGCTGGCCAATCCCACGAGCCTTTCAGGTACCCACAGGTGATACAGATTCACACACTTGCCCCCTCCCTACCTATACAAGCTTTATAAAAGGCCTTCACGTGGGGTTTGGAGGGTTTTGTTTGTTCTAAGAAAGGTGGCTGGAGTGTTCTAAGCTGTTCAAGGAACTACTACCAATCTCTGATGTTATTTTCTGCCTGCAGAAGCCTCTAAGGTAAGAAGAGTTTTCTTGTGTTGATAAACTTTGTATGTGTTTCTATGTTGGTATTTTTTACTGCTGAGCTACCTGGTGATTGTGTTTGGGTTTGGTTTGTTTCTTTATTCGGAAGGACATATGCACATAAAGATGTTTCCTGGCAGACTGATGGGTTTTTGCCTGGTGTTGCCTGTTTTGAGGACACATCCATGTTCTGGTTGGGTTGTAATTCTCTGACTACATAGGTTAGTTTGAATTTGGCTGGAAATGTGGTCAGGTTTTGAGCTGTGTTGGGCTGTTTTATAACAGGTTGTAGTAGCTGCTTGTATTCTTCCAGAAGGAACTGAAAAGACTTACATTGTGTATACTCTGTTCTTACAGTCAATAGCAGATATTACTCTAATTTCCATTGCTTGGGAAGTCTGGAAAAGATAATCAGCAGTAGTGACCTAAACTTTGATTCACAGGCTTATATTTGGTACTGTCTCTGTCCTTTCTTTTCTTATCTGTGCTGGTAGAAAATCAGCTGTTGGGATAAGCACTTGTTTGTTGTCCTTACTAGACTGAATTTTGGGTAGTAGAAAGAAATTTTCAGTAATAGATGGAGTTTTCCAGTAAAAAACCTGATGCTAAGGAAGATTTGCTGAAGAGCTGGTGATGCAGTGAATGCCGGCAGAGCTGCCAGGATGGCAGGGAGGCAGGAGAGGGGCCAGCCCTGAGGGTTGGGACAGGACATCTCCTGTCCTGCTTTCACCTCTTCTGTGGTCCTAATGTGCTTTCAAGTGCCTGCCCTCCTATAGCCAGAAATCTGGGAAGCTCTTGGTGTTCTGAAATGCTTTGCAGATGCACTAAAACCCATATAAAGGGATGCATAATAGGAGACATGATTAGAATTTATGCAGAATTAATGGAGGTAAAGTTTAGGGGGTGAAAAAAGCTAGAAAAGGGTGTGCTTTTGCTTTCTGTTGGGTTTTTATCCCCCCAATTTTTCCACCTCGAGCTTTCAGTGCTGTTAAACTCGTGAGTTCTGAGGAGGCCCGAGGTGGTCCTTGTCCTCCCCAGCTGGCTGCAGGCAGTGATGCTGTCCCAGCCACCATCCCGCAGCTCTGCCGGCCGAGTTCGGAGGAGGATCTGCCACTTGGGCAGAGTCCGGGAGACTGAACGATTTGTAGCTCCTGAACGCACCAGGGTCATAAAAGCCATTCTGAATGGGCACTTTACTGACAGCGCTCACCTTTAATGGCCTTTTTGTGAAGTTACAGCTTGGCTTTTAGGCCCTTTTTGCAATTCATCACTTAATCCATACATGCTACCTTGGCCAGGAGCCGGACAATGGGGCCCGCTGTGTCTGGTTTTGTTACGGAGCAGCCGGAGTGGCTTTTAACTAAAACAATGAATCTGGAGGAGAAAAATGTATTCACCTTGAATTCCCAGGGGATCCAACTTAGCCGAGGCAGCTCTGCAGACATTGGTGTGTGCAATCAATGAAATCAAAACTGCAGCCATGCAAGGATGGCAGAAAGGAGCAAGGATGTGTGTGCCTTTGCATGTATAAAATATGAGGGGAGGAAATGTGCAGGGAGGAAGGAAACGACTTGCAGCGAGGTCTGGAAAAAGACCATTTTTCTGCTATGAAATTTTTCATTATTAAATGCAAGGGTATATTAGATTGGCAGGGAAGGGCTGTTGCACAGCCCTGAAAGCAGCTTCTAAAGGCCCTTTCAAAAATCATGTGTCTGGTGGGACAGATCAATCCTGTGATCCACCTGTCAGTTCCTTTCAGGAACTGGAGGTGAAAAGATGGCAAAACTGATCCCCCCACTGGTCTCTAATGCACACAGGGGGACGTGGTTACCCTGGAACATGCAAGCCCAGGTTGCCTCGGTGGCCAAACAGGAACAGCCCAAACCCTGCTGAGACTTGGAATGCATCACTTGTCCAGCTCTCCTACTGAACCAGTTCCAGGCAGAGGTGGAAGCAGTGTGTTCACACCCTTCCTTGGGGGAAAGGGGAACGACTCCTTCCCTTGGCACCAAGGAAGTGAGGAACCTTGTGGCACTGCTGTGCATCTTCCATAGACACCAGTAATCCATTATCATGGAATGCTTTGGGTTGGGAGGGACCTTAAAGCTCACCCAGTCCCACACTCTGCCATGGGTAGGGACACCTCCCACTAGCCCAGGTTGCTCAGAGCTCCATCCCACCTGGTGAGCCTCCCTTACCTGCAGGAGGGAGCACCTCACCGAGGTCTCCTTGTGATCCCACATGTGCTTCCTCTTTCCAGAGTGCTGACTCCTGTGAATCCGGTGGGAGCAGGGGCACTTGGCACAGGGAGGGGTTGGGATTCGGTTTGAAGGAGGAGGAATACCTACATTATCACCTTTTGGCTCACCTTGCCACTTCCAAGTGGGGCCCTCAAACAAGACCACTTGGCCAAGGGCAAACTTTATTTTCCCAAAACCTGAGCTGCAAATTAAGATGAGATTTTTGGCCTAGGTTTCAGTTAAGCTAATGTGGAAAGCTACACATCTCTGGAGGCTTCCAGAAGCACTTCAAAAGACTGAAGTAAAGTGTCCAGAAAGCCAGCAGGGAACACTATACCCGCCTGTGGAATTTATCCCACTTTAGTTTGGCTCTAGGCACCTAAAGCAAAGCCACAAGTTTGGCAGTCTGATAAGTGGGTGGCCAGTCCAATCCTTTATAGAGTAGCAAGCATTGACCTCAGTTAATTTTCTTTCAGCAGTTGATCTCTTTCTACACTCATTCCACCCACGTCCTGATTTTTATCAGGGCTTCAGTCGGCCAAAGAATCTCTCAGAAAGTGAAGTAGAACACATTCTCCCCCCCCTCTCCCTCCCTTGACTTAAATGTGTAAGTGAAACCAAATCAGGCAACAAGAAATGGGCAACAGTGGCATTTGCCCGTGGGGCCCGGGGCTGAAGGACTGCGTGCAGTGTGTCTGCTGAAGCATTAGCTCCATTTGCTTTCTGTCTCCTCGCCCCCCATACCTGCCTGCCATTTGGCTGCCTCTGAAGGCTGGCCAAGGGACATCAGATCAAATAATAAAAGCCACATTGAAGCAGTGTTTCAGCTGCAACAGTATGAGTGGAGGCGAGATGGAGCTTGGAAAAGGCTCCCTGTAAGAGAGCCCACACATACATGCGAGAAGGTCATTAACTCGTGCCTTGTGCTATCTTTGCAGTCTCCGCTCCCTCTCTCTCAATTATTACATCAGAAGGAAATGAGAGAGCACTTTGCCAAATACTAATGGACTTGATGTTTTCATAATCTCAAGTGCACAACAATCAGAGCTGTTTATTTTCCAAAGAAGATGGGAACCAGGGGAGGAGGCTGAAGACTGTGCCATTCTGTTGAGGAGGGGTAAAAAAAACCCTTATGGAGGAGAGCCGAGACTGCAAAACAAGCATCCAGGAACACTCCTGCTGTTACAGCTCCAACACTCATTTCTGGGGAAAAGGTAATGAGAGTGGCCAGATCCTGTCCTGTCCCAGTGCTCACTGCACAGCAACCAACAGCACAGGGCCAAGTTTGCAGAACACTTTAGAATCCCATTGCAGCTTGAATTCAGAAGCTTAGTCTGCTTTCTGTATGTCTGAATGTAATGATTCTGCTCTGTATTTGTTACTGAGGAGTAGCAAGAACCATTCCTGCGTGAAATGTGGTGCTGAGGGGACAGAGGATGTGAGTGAGCAGACAGGAGGGGGCTCTGCAGTGGCCTGAAGGAGTCAGTTGTGTTTCCTGTTTTCAGCAGCCAGTTTGGCCCCAACTTGAGCCTGTATGAAATCCCAGGTCTTGTTTAGGAAGGGAGTTTAGTAGGGTACTTGTGCATCCTTAGATCTGTGTTGGTGTAAATGTAATAATATATATAATACTGGAGTTCCCCTAAAGGGTCAGCTTAGGACTCTGAGGTTTCTGAGCTGTTGGAGTCACCAGGCTGTTCCCCCTCTGACATCCCATTGCTGTGTGATTCAGGAGCTTGGGAGGGCATTTTTCTTCCCCACTAAGTGAAGCCCAACTTTGGAAGATTCTGCCTTCAACAGGGGTCTCAAGTTCTCAGTCCCCACTAGGGTGTAACAGACACCACTGACTGGAGGATGAACAGGGCTGATGTGGAAGTGACTTACCCAGTCACACCACAAGGGAATTACTGAAGCATCCCCCAAGAACATCCTGTATTCTCACATATCACCTTTCAAAGGTTATAACCAGAAAAAAGGCTGCATAATGTGGGAGAGGCTTTGGGCTGAACTAGGACTTGAGAACGTTCCCAGTGTGTGCATGTAGTTATTCATCCCCGTGATCCCCTCCCAGAACTGCCAGGTTTGTCTATACAGGCAAATGTTCTGGGTCTTTGACAATTCTGCACTGGGCTGAGAAGCGACGGGGCTCTTGATAACCACTATTCGAGCATTTTTCACCCACTTAGCATTTAGATTCCAGCTGTTCTATATAGGAAAGAGCTTCCAATCTTGCCTCCTACGATCTTAATACTGGTGGTGTGTGTCCTCATAGCAAAACAAAGGGCTGCCTAGTCTGCCTCTCTGAGGGACGAGTAAAACAGAAGCCGAGTAGGACAGAAGCTCCTGGTCCCGCTGTTGGAAATCAGGCGGGTGTTTCCAGATGATGGATCCAGGAGCGGCGGCAGAGAGGAGAGGAGCGGAGCGTGTGCCCGCCGCTCCCGGGAGGGGTCGCCGCAGCCCAAGGCTGGGCTGGGGATGCTCGGAGGGGCCGGGACACTCCGGGATTGCAGGGGCAGAGCCAGAGCTCAGGTACGCTCCCCTCCGGAGCTGCCATTCGCACAGCGGCAATTCTTAGCGCTTCCCATGCGCACCAAGGGCTCTACCTGGGGCAGAGCACAGGGCTCAGGGCGTGGGGCTCTACCTGTCTGCCTTCAGGATGGCAGCCTTTGCATTAAAGCCTAATAAATGTTCAAAGCCAAAGGGGTTTTAGACTTGGTCTGACAAATCTCAAATTATTTTTTTTCTTTTTGGCGTACTGAAGAGATCTGACAGAGCACCTTTTGATTTGTATTTCAAGAAGGCTTTCACTGGGGATGTGGTTGTTGTAGAGTATTGGCATGTTGTCATGATGTTGTGAGTGGAAGGCAGTATTGGGGCATCTTGTGGACCATGTCTTTAATTCCATGGTTTTAGGGCATCGTAAGTGTCATTAGAGTTTAATAAGACACTTATGTAGCACTTGTGTCTGTGGCCATTGATGGTGCTACTTTGTACTTCAAAACAGTGCTTGCCCAGTGCAACAGGGGTCAGGACTGGCTGGTCTTGTGGTGTTTCCAAAGTACAAACTGGGCACTGGTGGACATTGTAGGGTGGTGACTTAAAGCCACACACAACAGAGGGAGAAGCTTTCTGTCACCTCTCATGCAGGGATATTTTAGCACCAAGCTGTAAGCATGTTTTATGTCCCAAACTGTAATTATAAGCTGCTGGTAATATAGGAAGAGACTAATGTAGGTGAGATAGGAAATGGTGACTATCCCCCACATAAACTGAACTGCACACAGGAATACTGAATGGGGATGGGCTGCCTGTGTCACTCTCAGGGGAAAAAACATCCTACACTGCAGACACAAAACTTAGAGGAAGGGTGGTTAAAAAAACCCCCAAAACAATGTAAGAAAAACCTAAAGTACTGGACAATCACTCCAATCCTTTGGAGCTGATAGGGAAAGGTACCCACAGCACATGGTGAATAGGAAGCCTGTCCTCCAGGAGGGAACAGATGGGGATGCTCCATGGGCCATCCTGCGTATCCACTTCTGTGCTACTCATGAGAGTCTCATGGAAATCTCTAATTCAATGAAATCAACCTTTTCCCATGTCTGGCTGGAGCATCCCTTCAATCACAACCACAGGTTTCTTTAACAATTCCCACCCAAAATGTGCATTAATGTCTCAAGCAACACAGCAAGGTTAGAGGTTTCCCCCCCCTCCATCTCTAACAGTATTTCTGCCCTTCACACCCACTGGTGACCCCCATCAAAGTACTTTGTTTACTGTTTTCAGATTCCTTCTCCTAAGCATTTCTGGATGCAACATTCAGGAGTTCTCCTTTCACTGGCATTTTTAGCCCTCTGAGATTTCTGTTAGCTTTGCCCCCCTTGTTTCCTCCCTTAAGAATTTAAGTACATGGCTCAGGCAGGTACTTGTCTCACTTTAAGCAGTGGCCAAGGGCTATTTAATGATTTGGGTTTATACAAATCACAGTGCCTGCCTGCCTAAGTACCCGTGATACATGGTAAAAGCACAAATTCCTCTGTTAGAAACAGGTCTGTGTTTAAAACAAAGCAGTGTACACTTGGAGCTTTGCTCAGTGAGAGCCAGGTGACAGCTGTCCAGCCCAGTGAGCCAGTTCCCGAGTGTCACACCTTTCCTTCTCCTCTGGATACTTGTCTGGACACAGTGTGGGGACAGGGGAGAGTGTGGGAGGTGTTAGTTTCTGGTCAAACCTTGTTTCAGAATCAACACCGAGGACAGGGAGTGTTGTGGTTTCAATCTCTTTTGTCTTCAGCTATTTTAGATTGCATGTTAGAGTTCTCCTCCTGAAGTCTCTCATGGTTTGAATTTCTGAAATATCACTGTGTGAATACTGCCCCTCACCCAGGACAATTACACAGCCCCTAAAGCCTTGCTTGCACTCTTTTTATGTTGCATCCTCCCAGCTGTGTGTGTGTGCAAAGATGGCCTAGAAACGGGCCAATGCTGGTGACAAAAAGAGGTTAAAATTACAAGCAACCAGTGTAATTTCTCTTGGCATTAAACGACTGTCTCAGCACTGAGATGATGAAATGTCTGTACTCATAAACACCTTTCCTACCTCGCTGTTGGGCAGTGCAGGACTCTCCTGTGCAGCATCTCTGTCTCAGGGTTAGGATCTGCTTGCTGGGGCTCACCAGGCTGTACTTCCGCTCGTGGTCTTTCTGTATCATGGGACTGGACAAGCCTGTGGCTGTGGGGAGCCCTGGGGAAAGAAGGAAAGGGCTGGTTCAGTTGTGGGGCATTGAAATTGTTCTCATAACCTGTTCTTGTCTAGAAGATGGAAGGTTATGGTGCCTTAGAACAGGCATGGCCTACTGGCAAGTCTTAGTCCCATTAGAGGAAAATAGTATTTTAAGAAGTCATCCCTTCCTAGAAAACTCTGGAGTTTTGATGGGTTTTAATTGTTATTTTTAAAGAAGTTATAAGTCTGGATGAATAAGACCCACAGAAAAACTGTGGCTCCCTTTAAAACCTCTAACTAAAAGAGGTCTGGTGGAGAGGCATTGACAGCTAAATATTTAAAAGAGAACCATGTAATGGAAGAAACCCAGGCAAGAGGTGTGCTGCTTTTTGGCAGCTTTGGAGCAGTGCTGTCCAGCTGCAGCATCACCCACCAGAGAGAACATCTCAAGGTCACATTTTCAGCCTCCCTGAGCCCTCGAATGTAGGGCAAGTGTTATGGGGACACATCCAGGTCTGCTGCTCGGCGGGGCATTCTTCCTTTTGTGCATCACCATGGTAAGCAGGGAGGGTTGCCAGGAGCCTGGGTGCATTGTTTGTCTCCCTCCCTGCTCGGCTCCCCCCTCCTTCCCCAAATGCTTTCTCGGTGATTAGTTACTGAGTAGAAGGGGCTCCAGTTACCACACAGCCTGCCATCCCTCCTCGTTTTATTAGAACTAATATCCCACCTGCGATGATAAGGTTTAAACTTGTTTAATCTCCCAGCTTAGCTGTGGTGGTTTAATATTTTTAAAATGGTTGTTTCAGAAAAAGAGGGATTTAAACAGGTTTTGAATAAATAATAAAAGCCCTTCTCACAGGTTGCAATGCAGGCCGGGAGGCATGAACCATTTTCATCAGGTCAGATTTCACGTTGGGTTATCCCAAGGTGGCCTGGCTTTGTGGCTACGGATTTACAATGAAACAGTCAGATGCAAAGCAGTTTATGGAGGAGAAACTGCTTTAATAATGCATTTCCTGCTCAGCAAACAGCAGATACAATGACATTCATAGGGAATGGGAAAGGGAACTGAGTCTCGCAGGAAAGGAAAGGAACCAGTTCCTCCCTGGAGTTTAATAATTTTTTTTGCTCTCACAATGTAGTTGGGGAGATAAAGGTTGATCTGAGACATCAGAATGTACAGCTTTGGAGTGGAAAAAAGACAGGTTTGAACATCTCAGGCCTGACACACCTGAAGCCCCATCTGCATTGTTTCAAATTTAAGGGAAAGGGAATAGGTTCTCATTTCATGGTCAGATTTCACTGGCATAAACATGAGACTCTTTCTCTGGAATAACCTGGATAAATTGTGTTGTGCTGATGTGTAGAACACGTTGATTTGTGTCCCAGTCCTTGCTCCCTGGGCTGGGAATGTTGTGTTCAGCCTCAAGAGGAGCACTGACAAGCTCCTGAGTTCTCTGAGCCAAACCAAAGCCACAGCTCCAGGTTTTCAGAGGAGTCTTTGTCCTCTCAGCCCAAGGCACTGGGATGCGTGTCAGGCTTACAGAAGCACACAGGGAGGGAGAACTGGCATTGCAAAGCCTGGAAAACTAGGCAGGACTTTTTTAGCTCTGTTCAAGACAGTTCTCGTTTCTGCATTCTTAGGTACAGCTTGTGTCAAAATTGGGGTAAAGCAAAGCACAGTGACGAAGGCAGAGGTGGCCTCCCCCTTTTTTAGGGGCAAAAGCCTGGCAGAAAGAAGGACTGATCTATGGCTCGGTTCCAGCAGAGCCCAAGCAGCACCAAGTGCTGTGCCATTCTTTTCCTAAGGCTGCATAAAGAGAAGGTGGGCACAGAGCTGTTGTGCAAATACTGCTGATATTATTTCTGTTTTGGGGAAAAGCCTTGTCAAATACAGTAATTTGAAGGGAACTTGGCTGCAGTCACTTTCAAGTGAAGAGAGAGCCACTGTGTCTCAAAGGTGGATCTTGCCAAGCTCTACCTTATGTTTGCAAGATGAATTTGGAAGAGCAACTCATATAAACTGATTCTCTGACTAGCTAAGTTAGCCATGTCACCCCAGGTGGCCTCCTCACTACCCTGCTTGAGAAGAGGTGGGCACCCAAGTCACTCTGGGGTGGCAGTGAGGACAGGGAGGGGAGGATGTTCCCATTGGTGTGTAAAACCCTCTCTGACACAGCTAAAATTCCCTGTGAGCTCCTCCAGGAAGCTTTCATGGACAAAACAGCAAATAGGAGTAATTTACTTCACAGCATACAATCATATTTCCAGGATCCTTACCTATTTGACATAACCACAGGGCAGAAAGCATGTAAAATCTAGCTGAGATTGGGTAAATACATAATCATAACAAACCACTGCCTCCATTGCACCTCCTATTTGAGAGAAAAGAGGCTGTTTCAGCATGATTTCAAAAGCACCACTCTAGGTTTGCATCACCCTGAAATAGTGAGGTATTATCCCTATCTGTTTTAGCAATGCCACAGAAATCAAGCAGTGACTTGCTCTGTGAGAAGCCCTGTGGGCAGAACCTGATGAACACCCTCAACTGCATTGCCTGCCTCGACATAAAAGCATCCTTCCTCACCAAAACCAAACAAACCCCACACCTAAATTCTTTATGGGAAAGATGTGGTGGTGCAGGCTCAGGGGGATGGATGAGACAGGGAACCTTTTTTTTTTGAAAGGGAGAGTGGGGTAACAGTGAAACTGGGACTCATTTTTCTACTAAAATGAGTGGAGAAAAGAGCTGAATAAAGATAGGCAGATTACTTTGAGAATCCTTGAAGGGGGCTTAAAACATCAATATTGAAGTGAAGCTTGAATGGCAGGGCAAGCAAACATCCTTCCATAGGTTCAGAATATTACCTGAGCGAGCCACCCACATCCCTGGGCATCCCATGTGTATGGAAGTACCACTTTCCTCAAGGGCCCTGTGCTAAGTCAAGAACTCATTTTCCAGCCCCTTGAATGTCATATGGGAGAGTTCAAACTTACAAGCTTAAGAATGAGCTGAATTCTAATTTTAGTAAGAGAAAGGTCTTGTCCAAATGCTATTTAGTGTTTAGCTGGAATGTCACTAAATCAGAGCACGAGGCAGGACAGCTCTGGAGTTAGTCTGCCACTGGATACCTGTATGAATACAAATCAGCTCTGCTAATTGCCAGCAAAGCCAAGATCTGTATCATATCTGTTACATGTGGGCCATTACATTCTAAGGCAAAATGTCATACAACAGGCATAGGCTGCTGTGGTGCTTCAGCTTTTCAACCACCACCTGTTCCTCCATAGGGTTTTATGGTCAGTTTTTCAGCGTGTGTTAATTGTAGTAGTTTGGTTTCAGGTCATACAAATAAAGAGAGATTCATGTGGAGGTGGTTTTGTTTGTTTGTGGGGGGTGTTGTTTGTTTTTTGCAGGTTATGTGTTTGTTTTGTCCCCTGCTGTGGCTGCTGCTGATCTGGGCAACACAAACACCACTGTAGGGCAGTCATGGGTGAATCCCATCCTGATGCCTGTGATGTTCACATGTAGGAAGGGACATGGGTGGCAATTCCACTTGCTGGAAAAAGACTTCTCTGAGCACTGCCAAGCCCCTAATATGGGAGCATTCCTGGGGGCAGGTGGGAGGTTACCTGTGTGTGCAACCCCTTCCCCACTATTTAGACACCACCACCACCCTTAAATAAGCAAGGGATAGGCAGGGAAATGGATGGATTTGTCCAGTAAATCACATGTCACTGCCCAGGATGAGAAACACAATTCCATCTGATCCCTCTCCTTTTGGTGCTGTTGGGCACAATGTCTCTCAGGCTCTGGGGATGATGCTCTGTGTCTCTGAATGCTCTAAGCATTAAGTACCACTGAGTAACTTTGTGTTGTAGCAGCAGGAGTTGAAATTTGGGTGATGTGTTCTTTCTTGTTGGGAGTGGGAAATGATGGATGCAGATCTAGCTACAGAAATTAGGAGTCATTTCAACTTGTGGAAAGTGGAATCTGCCCAAGTGGGTCTCGAATGCTACCAGCCTGGTTTGCAAACAATTCAGCAGCAGCTGAACATGACCAAAACAAAAAGGAGCAAGCCCAATGGAAAGGGCTGTTCATGGAGCAGTAATTATTCCTTGTTTAAGTGGAAGGTCACTGGGGGAAAGCAGTGTCTAGAATGGGAAAAGTGACAAGGGCTAGTCAGTGAAGTAAAAGGGCAGATTTTGTTGGCAGTTCTGACTTAGGAGTACCTACTCATGGCCATGGCTCTCAGCTGTGCTGGCTGGCTGTTTGTGGGGCAGCAGAACAGGCTGGATCAATGAAGTAGCTGCCTGGAAAGAACCAAACCCAAACTGATCTGCTTCAGCTCATGATCCAGCCCCTGTACTGCCATACAGTGGGTTTCTGGCAGCTCAGAGAAGTAGAATCTAGGGAAAGATCTGCTTCAGAGGAGTTTGCTGATGGAAGGGTGCTGTGGACATACCCTTTTAATTTTTAGGGATCTGATCTCCAAATCTCACAATTCATGAGCAAGTCCTACTCACAGAGACCTTGTTGACTTCCAGCAACCCCCCCAAGAATGGGATTTGTAACAAAACCAGCTGTGACTTCAGCTTTTGCATTAGAAGAGCACTTTTGTTCAGACTTTGTATTTCAAAACACGTTAGAAACCAAACTGTATGTTTTTCCAGATAAAACTAGCCCACTGCCCTGTGTCAGAGGCTCTGCACTGTTTGTGGAGAGGCAGCTTTTCCCTGCCAGCCCCCAGAGTCCTCAGGTGCAGGACATGCATATAATTTGCTCTTGTACCTCAATCAGTGAGCAAGCAGAAAAATAGAGGAAATTAATTTCTCTAGTTCCTTTCCTCTCTGTCCTATTTTTTTACAAGAGCCTTTTAAAAATGTTGCTTACTATACGATTATGCACAGCAGGGGTTTGTAACAACCTCATCTTAACTCAACTACCTCTGCCCTTGCTGTGGAATGATTGGTTGCCTTGGCAATCTCCTCTCTGTGGTGCTCAGGAGCTACAATTACAGTGCTTTTCTCAGTAGAGATCCTCTTAGTTCCTTTTCTTAGAAGTTCATGACAAGGAGATACAGAAAGATGAATATAATGGATTTTATGGCTCCAGCCTTCTCAGCCCTGAAGGGAGCAAACCTGTCTGCTCTGCAGCAGGGAGGAAACCCTTGTGTTTGCTGGGATGGAGCACTGTCACTGAATGTCACAACCAGGGATGTGAAGCCACCTTAGGGTGGTGTCTGAGGGCCATATAAACCCTGATGGGCCATCCCACAGTGAGAAGGGAGCTCTGTTCTGTGTTGCATTGCAAAGACTTGCCTCAAATGTGCTCTCTTTGCAAGGAAAACTATGGTGACTTTAACTGCTGGCTCAGCAACCTCAGGCTGAATGCAGATGAGCAGGACTTCCCACTGAAAGGGGAGGGCCAGCTGCCTCAGCCTCCATCAGTCTGCATTTACTGCCCAAACCTGGTGCCAAACTACCCCAGTCCCATATTGTGTGTGTACACAGTGACAAACTAAAGCAAACCCTGTGTCAGCTCTGTGACATCACCAAAAGACACTAAGATAGGGTGACAAAGATGTACTGGTTTTTCTTGACTGTACTTGTTCTGCTGGGTCAGCGTGGGGGGTTGAAATGAAATAATTCTGTCCCTGAATCTGAACATGACTGGTAGTAGAGGGGGAGCAAAGCGCTCTTAAATAGCAGGCCATCACTTTAGAGAGAAAGCTGAGGGACAGCAGTGAGGTCTGTCCTGCCTCTGCCCTCTGTGAGCTGTGCACGGATGCACAAGAGGGTCATGCATTGCTTGGGACTCTGTACTGTGTGGGCACCTGAGAAGAGACACCTGGATTTCCTCCTGCTGGGTTGGTGGGCTCAAGTTCGTGCACAGCGAGGGAAGTTGTTCTCACCATGCACAAACCGTGGCACTTCCCAGCAGAGATGCCTAATTGCAGCTGGCATTTTGGACACTCTCAGTGCCTGTGCCAGTGGGCACTGGGCTGGTGAGCGACATCCCTTCTGACACGAGCAACGTGAAAACTGCAGAGGAGACTGAAATGCTGAACTGCTGGTTCGGCAATTAAGAGCCCAGAAAGAATTAAGCAGTCCTAAAGCCTAAACAGCTCAGTTCTAACTGACAAAACACAACAAAACAGGGAGAGAGGTTTGCAGTTTTGCACTCGTGGGTCTCTTGTTCTCTTTCCCTCCTCCCCCCTTTGCTGTCAGTGTGACCAGAGATGCTGCTTGGCTCCAAGGTGGCAGCCACCAGCAGTGGCTGAGATGCCATCTTTAATTAAAGTCCTGGTTCTCCAGTGCTGCTCAGGTCCAGGAAAGGGTGAGGAATGCCACATCTGAGGGCCATGAACACAGCACTGTCTCACAACCCAAACCACTGGTGCTGACCACTTCAGGCAGATCACACAAACACTTGGCATGCACAGAAGGAATGAAAATCTGACTTGAAGGAACAGCAGTCCACTGACAAAAAAAAGCTCTTAATTCAATTTAGAAGCTGCATGAAGAGTGTAAGAATCAGTTCTTCTCAGGTGCTCTCTGAGTACCTTTTGAAGGGTCCCTGCTCTCAAATGGCTGTGCAGGGGTAGGGAGGCAAAGTGGCAGCTCCTACAGAACTAAAATGCAATGATTCTTCTCAAATAAAGTTTGGGAGAAATGAAGTGCTACCCTCTGATTTGACAGCCCACATGTCTGGCAGTTGGTCTGCCAACACAAGTGCAGAAATTGTTGTTCCTCACATGGGTGTGGGTGTTTCTAATAAATCAAGGTGGGAGAGATTTCCATACATTAGAGCCATCCCTTTCCAAGGCACTGTGGTAAAGTGACTTTGCATCAGAGGAGGGAAGGGCTGCAGGTTTTCACTGTGGTAGTAAATGGTTGAATATGAAGTCCAGTTCTTGGTGTTTTGGAGTTTCATATTTATTTATTTATTACTGGTTGGGTTCAGTGTAACAGTAGATTTCAGTGGGAAAGTGTAATGAGAAAAAAAGACGTGCTTTTATTATTCTGTGCAGGAAATAACCACAGAGCAAGAAGTCAAAGTAACTTGCTTTGAGTCTACTTTCATCAATTTTACATAGTAAGCACATGCAGAAGGTAATCAGGTTGCACTTGGATGTGTGCTCAGACTGGCCTACTGCAGTTTCCTTGCTGTTAAACCCAGTTTTACTCCTAGACTAACCAGCCCTTAGACTGCCCATCTGTTTTCCAGTGTTCATCTTTGGAAAGATGGGAACTGGTGTCTGGAGGAGTCAGTCAATATGAACACAGAGCAATGCTTTCTGGTCACAGCACTGTGCTGCTCACAGTCCTCCAAACCCAACCTTCAGTGACACTGTTGTTACACCAGCCAAGGTCAATCCCTCCTCGTGATCCTGCTCTCAGGATTTATGGATTTCCCTGGCTGCAGATGCCAAACCAAGAACTGTACTTTTCTCACTGATTTGTAGCGCAAATTAAACTCTTCATAAGGAGAATATGTAACTTATCCAAATGTAACACAGGAATAAAAATATCACTGATGGTCTTGTCTTTCAGTTGTTTGAGTATCCCCAGCTCCTGTATAGAAGTTTGAATGTGAGTTCAGTGCCCTGGGCTCCCTGTGCTTGGCTGGCAGCACCATTTCTCTTGCACTGTTTACCTGCACGTTTCAAAGACAGAACAGCAAATGGGATACCCAGGTACCCTGACTTTGTGCCAGCACAGACTCAGGTGCAAAGCCTGCATTTACTTTTTCTCTTAAGAACCATGAAATCCAGTAGGATAGTTGGAGCAGGTTTCTGCTGCAGCAAGGACCCAGGCTGGGTTTGGGTCAGACAAGGAGCAGCATTTATCCACCACTGAACCACAGCCACCTTCAGGGCGGGAATTGGCAGCCGTTTAACGTGGAGGAGGAATGTTGCACAATAGCTCAGGACAGAAAGCAAAGAGTGATGAATCCATTGGAAATTCAGGGAGCCATTAATGGAGAGGTTGTAATTACAGCTGGAATGTGGAGGGGGTGTCAGGTTTAGCACCTCTGTACTTGCAGAGATGCTGCAGGATGTTCAGTAACCTGGTTTTTCTATGTCACTACCTGCAGTGCTGCATTTACTTGGGAGCATTTACCATTGATTGCTGGGGAATTCTGTTTAAAATGTATGGAATCTGACAAGATGATATCTTGAGGTGGCATGCAAGCTTCGACTCCACTTAACTATATCTCAAAGAATCTGTGCATCTTTACCTTCCTGCCCTTTTCTTTTTCTCGTGTTTGTTGCACAGTCAAAGGAAACAGCTTTTTATGTGAATGATGATTAATAAGCAGCCCTGCTGAAGGCTGATGTAGCTGGTGTTAAGAACAGACTCCTTTAATAGACACTTTAAAATGTGTTCTAACATGTGAAAATGATAGGCTGTCAAATCACCACTCAGGTGTACACTGAGATAATAACATGCATTTGAGAAAAATGATAAGGTAAAATACACGTTTTTTACAGCATGAAGATAAATAGTGAAATACACACTTGCATGCCTCTGGAAAATAAGAAAAAAATCCATTTAGAATGGAATTGTGAGTAGTCTGGACATCTCCATTGCCTTGTGCTCTAAATATCATCAGCTGAGTGTGTCTGTTGTTATATTTGTGCTTGAATTAAAGACATAAAGCATTTGCAGTGCCCATTTTTCAGCTGCTATCAAATCTTCCCCCAAGGATGAAGGCACCCCAGGACAGACTTTGTTTAAAGGTTATGGCCATACTTTCAGTACGTGGACTTCTAGGCGGAGACAGAAGGGCATGTTTTTGAAAAATACCACAGTTAGTGGGGAAACTGTTAATGAAAATTAAGCATGTTTGGTTTGCTTGAGATCAATGACAAAACATCACCCTTTCTGTTTGGGAAGCATCTTGATGAGTAGTAATTCAGGCTGTGGACTGGTGAATAGGCAGCTGTCTTTTCCTATTTTTTTGGAAGGATACTGCAGTCCAGAATCCCCTTCCCTGATTGTTACTTGACCTCCTAGGGGCAAAGTGCCTGAGCATTTGGAGTTTTAACCTTAGACACACGCAGTGAGTAAACAAGCAGTTTCCCATTCCTGGTAATATTGCCATTTTCAAGCACCTGATAAATGTCAAGTCCTCTCCTTTAATATCTATGAGGGAAAAAAAACCAAAACAAACCCAAACCAAAAAAAGCAGTGCCCAAAATGCCAGTTTGAACCGTGCAGGAAACTTCCCTCACCTGAGCAGGCTGCCCTGGGGAGACAGGGTAGAAAACCCTACGTGGAATTGTTCCAAGTTCTTCAAACCGAGCATCAAAGCAGCAACCCTCTGGCTCAGAGGTGAGAAAATGATGCCCTGAGGCACAGCTCCTGTCAGGCAGATAGCAAGCAATGGGCTCATAAAACAATATTTGAAGAAAGGTAAAAAAGAACACGAGGGAAAGGGAAGAGGTTCTTATTAGCTGCGGAGTTAAGGCTTTTCGATCACAATCTCTGACAAAGAACAGCACTATTTGGACAGTAAATCACTGTGGCCCACAGAGAAACCTGTGCTGATAAAAGTCTGACAGGCCAGGGAAGAGGCTCAGGGTGGCTCCCAGGGAAAATCTTTCATTCCAGGCACACTCAGCAGACCAGCAGAGGCAGGAGGAGCAGGTACAGGCAGGCAGTCCTGAACGGGAGGGTGAAATGGGATTTCAGCTCTTTCTACAAAGGAGAGGAAAGCCCCTCTGATGCTTTTAGTTGGGGAAAAAAAGAGAGCTGCTTTAAGATTAAGATCCTTCCACCTATGTCTTCTTCCCATGAGTTCCTGGGTGTGGTGCCAGACCCCTAAATGACAGGGCAGCAAGGCAGGGTGTCAGTTGTGTGGAACAAACCTGAGCAGGCACTGCTTGTTGGTGCAGGGATATCACATTCTTTCCTTCCTTTTTCCTTCCCACTCCTGCCCTTGTTCATTTTATGTTTTGTCCCCATAGCAAGAGGGAGTTCAATATGGTGTAGTTTACACCTCCTAGAGGCAACGAGGAGGGAGATGGAGGAAAAGATGGTAACTGAAGAGTTTAAGCACTTTCTCTTGGTTCCTCAAGCACTGCAGGGTTGGTATTTCATTATTCTGCAGAATTTCTAGGAAATACCTGAAAGACCTGAACTAAAGAGGTGATTAGAAAGGCAAATAACAAGGAAAGGTTTAAGAAATGTTCAATTTTTTTTGTTCTTTTGCTAATGAAAGGAGAGATATGAAAGACTACCCTTTGATATCAGCCTTGATACTGACCTTCCCACCATCCCATTTTAAATATACCTGCTTTCCAGGGGCTGCTCCATAGCATTAGTGGGGAATCCTCCCAACACAACTCCCAATCTCCTACTTTCCAGTGTTCCTCTTGTGTTCCATCCCTCTTAAGTCTCAGTGAGTTTGATACCAGGCCTAGGTGATAAGAAAAAGCCCCCCCATGCAATAATTTGCCCCTGAGCTATTGCTGCCAGTCCTGCAAGGGTATATTGTGCCAACAGAGCAGCAGAGAGGCTCCAAATGCATTGAAAATTCTATGTATGACCTTTTAAGCAGTTAAGAGTTCATTGAGGGAATTCTGTGATATCTAAAGAGACAAACCAGCAATGCTGAAGTTGTCTCCTCTCTGTACTGGAGGTTTGCCTTCCACTGGGTCTCTCTGTAATCAAGAGCAGAACACCCTGCTGTGTCCTGGCTTTTTGCATTTTGCTGCTGACCCAACTACAGCAACATTCACATGCACATTGCAATTTACTTGTGAACTTCCTTGGTGCAGGTGAGGGAGAGTGGGGAGGGAGAAAACATATGTAGGTGCAGAAGCACAAGACTGCTATGACTGAGCAAAAAAAAAAAAAACGATTTAGAAAGTATTAAACAGTATTTGAAGAAAAAGGCAACAAAAGCCCAACAAACAGCCGGAGTCTGCTGCTTGCCTTGTCTGCTGTGGAAAGCTCTAAAGGGGAATTCCTGCTTCTGCCATTATAAATAAATTGCCAACAGCAAGGAGGTACTAACTAGTCAGACACGGTACTTTCCCCAGGAGAAGAGTATCCTGTTCTATCAGCGGGAAACATTCTAACCTGAGGCAACTGATCTTAACAGTTCAGTGCCTTAGATTTAGGCAGAGAGAAAAGAAGGATGGCAGCACTTGCTCCTCGCTGAGCACTCCTGGATCCCTCTGAATAAAGCCACTGTCCTTCTGTCAAGCACTCACTGCAACACAGTCCCAAACTCCCCTGATTGAGACTATTTAAACTGGGTGAACCTTGTGAACCTCCTCACTGGAGAGACAGTGTCTTGGAGCCACTATCAAATCACACAAGTGGAGTCAAATTAGACTAGATCACAGCTAAATCATCCCAGCCTCCTGTCTGTTACAATGGTCATTAGTGGATGCAAATGGAAAGCTTCCAAGTAACAAGGCAAGTATAGCATCATCTTGGACCAACCCAGTCTTCCACAGGAATTAGGGGTGTTACAAATAGATGACTAATGCTCTCATAACAGGCTTTCACTGGAATGAAACCCACCTCTCCCACCTCCTCCATCTCTGCTTTGAAACTGCAACCCTACAGTCACAACGTTTGCAGAAAAATGCATCTGTAATGGGTTAAGATGGGAAAATTTCTCAGCAGAATTCCCCACATGTTGACAGAAATTAATGTGGAGATGACAGAAAACTTCAGCTGAAGGGAGGGGTTAAAACAGTCGAGGGCTTGACAAAGTCTTCATCCTTGGAACTAATAACTTGGCTTAAAAGCACCCATTTGTTCTTGCCTTAACCCTGTATGTTGCTTCTTCCTTAAAGCACTGCCACAAGGCTGTTGATATTTGGAGATAGAGAGATGTTTATAACTCAGCTTTACTTCTATTTCATTATTTAAAATAAAATATTAAGCCTAGGCACAAGAAAGACTAACTGTAGTGCACTGTCCAGGCCACTCCTGTGTGAGGTGTGGGCTCAGTTTACTGCAGACAGAGAGGGGGTGGTGAAAGTGGCCCTTCTAAATCCCTTGGTGGGCGCTTTCAGTATGAGGCTGGCAAGTAAAGGAGCACTGGCAGCTACTTTTATGGACATAACCTTAGATTTTTTTGTTTTTTGTAATTTAATTCATACAGAATTTAGTGTAACATGAACCTGCTTTTTATGTCTTGATTTGGCTGTTAGACCCCACCTCTAGTAATTAAAGTATTGAAGCTTAATTGTGGGATATACTGTGCTTTCTGAGAAGCTGAAGGGCAAGGGCATCTCTCAGTTGGTGGCTGTTCCCAGCCAAGAGTGATGAGGGGCTGATGTGTTCATGTTCCTCTGTTCCAATTCAGTGGGCTGAGCCAGGAGGTCACAATCCTGCAGGGCTTTCCCAAGCCCGAACACGCTTCTGTGAGTAGATAGCAAAATGTGCAGATAAGATCCTTCTCTTCTCAAAGATCAGATCCAGTGAAGCTGGAAGGGAACATGCTGAGAAATCCCTTAGTCACACCGTGCTCTTCTGTGTGTGGTGTCACGCAGAAAAATGAGCTGGTACAGTGATCCTTTTCAAAGCAAACCAAAATCGAGGTGGCTCAAGTGGTGCTGTACAACAGCAGTGGGGAAATAACGGCTTCACAGTCAGCTATTCAGGTGAAAAGACACAATTTTACATGTAATTACTTCACTACCAGTTTCTAGAACCAATCTGCTAATTAATCCCCCATTTGAGACATTGGGCAGCCAGTTTTTTTATGAAGGTCTGCAATCCCATGCCCTGTGTGCACCCAGGGATGTCCCTCTGTGTATCTGTCCTTGGAAGGGGGCAGTGCCCCCTCTGTCCTGCAGGAGCCAGCACACGGAGCAGCCCTGCCCTGGCTCACCTCAGCCCCGCAGTTCATCACCCCCGGGAAAGCCCTGCCCTGCCCTGTCTGTCAGCAGAGCTGTCACAGGTGAAACTGTGCAGGTTTCCAAAGGTAGGGGAGTTACAGAGTCAGACGTGGCTGGGGGGCAGGGGCAGAGAGCAGGGCAGGAGTGTGAGGTTGCTGACATCCCTGGGATGTGCTGGGTGCTGCTGGCTGGATCCTGCCAGGACTGCTGGGAGAGGCCTAAGGGACAGCTCCTGGAATTCTTCAGACTGTCAGGGACCTGCTGCTCAGCTAATGGGCTGCATATGGAGTTCTCAGCTCTAGAAGGGAAAGATTTAAGCCCTGTATTGGGCCACCTTTTACACTTTCAGACTTTGACACTGAGGAGCGCCTCTACTTTCTTATACACAAAGCTTTACTGACTTTCCCATAAAGTCTTACATTTTTAGGTAGGTAGGAATCTTATAAGCACAGAAATTAGAATGCTGTGTTATCCTGTAGAGATCCCTGCTACAAGGCTCTGAATCTGATGGTAATCCCAGTGCTGTGGCTCAGAGCTTTCCTGAAATGTCAGAATGAGACTTAATTGTTGGTGTTGATTTGTGAACAACAATAATGACCACCAGCCACTCGTGTTCTGTTTGCATGGCAGACACTTGGAAACACTCACAGCCCGACAATCATTGGAAGGACTCCTCAAAAAACAAGCAGCAGAGCCTGACCATGACTGATGGTGGAGGAAAGGGAAAGGTTACAGGTTTATCAAGCAGGAAAACTGGTGACACCGAAAGCAAGAAATGCAGTAGGCAGAACTGATCAATCCCCACACCTCCTGTGTATTCCCTGGCTAATCCCAATAATAATTTGACAGTGCTCTACTTTCTCTGTAACTGGTCATGCATTTAACAAACACAGCAAATACTAGAGAACTTCATTAAATAGTATTATACATCAAATAAAATTCCTCCCTTTCCCATTGATAGTCAAGAGGCTCAGTGGCATGCTGGGAGGGGAGGAAGGAAAAACCAGGGTTTATTAAATATAAACCTGACTGAGAGTGTGAAAGGTAAGTTCAGTTCATTCTGAACAACTAATTTTGTGCTAGCCTGAGGATGGAAAGAGGTCAATACTCTTGACAGGCAAAGTCAAGGGTCAAACTGTGCTACTTGCCCACTGAGTATTTCCCTCTTCCCTGACCTAACGTGCACTGTATCTACTTGTGTGACTGCAGTTTGCCCCACCTTTAGTCCCCTCCTCCTGGTCTCTTCAAATTCAATGCTACAACACACTTTCCTGGTGTGGAAAAAAGCGGCGGAAGTGACTAAAATAAGTAATTTGGAAGCCCGTGCCAGGCATCAGTTCAGGAATGGAGGCAGTTTTAGCTCTATGAAACCATTTTGTTCCAACAGATCTATTGCCCAGAGCAATTCCCTGGGGTGCCTGGGAGATTTCCTGTCTCCCATGTACCTATTTCCCAGGGGTTGGTGAAGTGATGAACATATACAGGTCTCCTTCCCTTGCAGCTCTGTGCTCTGACACTTATCCTAATCACCACCTCCCTGAGAGCAAAGCAGGATATTCTCAAAGATATTCAGAACATTTGTTTGGGTATGAACTCTACCTAACTAATGCCATCAAAGTGTCAAAATAAAGCAGAACTGAAGCAGCTCAGGTCCATATCATGTGCTAATAAGAATTATGAGGAAAACGTAGTGTAAAATGTGCAACTACCTTTCCCCCCCCCAAAATTTATTTACCTGTTCTATATTTGGAATGAACTGCCCAATTGAAATATCCCTAAATGCCAACAGAAATGTCTGGAAGTTAGGAACACTTCAGAGATGAAACTTCCCCAGTGTCCTCCATATGGGCACATGATGGCTCCTCATTGTGAAAATAAACACATCATTCTACTGATACTGTATACTTTATATATGAAAGAATTGGCATAGATAAATAACTCATGGTTTATGGAAGCTGAGATCCTGCCTCTTACAGGGACCAGTACAACTGCTAGAGATGAAGGGGAAATGAAATGAAATAAAAATCAGTGGGACAACTTGCCCCGAGGAGAATTCTTCCTGATTGTGAAAAGTTAGGGAATGGTTGCAGGATGAGTTCAGGGAGTGCAAAAGGAAAGAGATATCCAAGCAGGGACCTGTGCAGGCAGAGTTTTGCCAGTTACACCACTATGCATAAGCCAAGCAGACTTTGTTTCTTTAGAGTTGTTGCACACTTGGGAGCAAACCACGAGCACAGAGGGCTGTGCCCTCCCCAGCACCCACCCCAGCTCTAGGGGGCTGTGCAGGGTGTGCAGCCCCAGCACTCCCAGTTTGCCCAGCACAGCCCCTCAGGAGGGTCACAGCAAAGCTACAGTGCATCTGGAAGGGGGGTCTGGTTTCTGAGCCAAGAGGCAGAAGCGGGACCCCAAGGGAAGGCTCTGTCCCTGACCCCCTTTGCCCTCCCTTGTTCTGATCTTTATTGGGCCGTCTGCCTCGTAGCATCAAAGGCAAAAGCAGGCCCGTGATTTGTCCTACAACAGCTCTATAAAAAACATAATTGCCCAATAACCCTCTGTCTGCAAACCAAGCCATCTTCCTGTTTCTTCTCTCATAAAGACTATTTGACAAGGCTGTTCCATCAGCTTATAAAAACCTAGAAGTAGTTGCCTTCCCTAGAAAGAAACTTTACAGAAGAAACAGAAAGAAACTCGTTTTTCTTACCTATATATGTGTTGTGTGTATACACACAAATATATACACACACACACACACTAAGATTTCCACAATAAATAAAATACCTAAGCCACTTAAGACAGCCAAGTTAATTCTGGCATGGCAAGCAGGGGAATTATTCCTTCTTAAAATAAGGATGTAACCCCACACACTGAATTTATAGGGTCAGAAATGTTCTGTATAAAACTGAACAAGAGTCTTGCTGCTAAACTAAAAAGGGAATTATCTTGAATCCCCTGGCATTGTTCTGAAGCTGCATATGATCAGAAACAATTTAAGTTAGTTTTTTTTTTCCTCTTAGAGCTTGTTTTCCCACATAATCACGTTGTTGCAAGACTCACCAACAAAAATGATCCTCCAGCCTTCCTGTTGATAAGTGTGCAGATGTCAATTGTCCAGTCACCTTCTGCTTAGTGTAGGGAGTAGCTCGTTCAGGTGACATTCTGTCCTCCAGCATCCTTGAGAAAACACAGAGAAACTCCAAATTAAAATTGCTAAGCTTTAAATCCAGATCACTTTGTGCTTCAGCCACTAAAAAGCAGTTTGAAGTAATCCTTTGAATAATCTTGCTTCTGATGAAAAGTTTTTTTAAAAAGATCAGTTACCCAACAACTTGTCTGACTGTCACAGGTTTCATTTGAAATATTTAACATAGATATACAGTGAGGATTTGATTTGTGGTGCTGAGATTTACGCTCCTGGCAAATGCGAGAATATTGCATTTTAATTTACTTCCAATACGAAATAGTTGCTTTGCTTTGATATGCCTGAGAACAAACGCCCTGGGATCTGTTCCTCCCCAGTGACGTTAAATAAGAATTCCTCTATCAACATTACTGGATGGAGGATCAGGCATTCAAAACCAAAGAAATAATTTATGGCTACTGCTATGGGCCAAACGTTGAAGTGTTCACTTGATCACACGTGCAAGGCTGTTGAAGTCAAAGAGAACTTCAATAAGAAAAGTGGTGTCAAAGCTAAAGGAATACGCTGGGTTCAGATTCCACTCTTTTTTTAAACCATGAATGTTTCAGAATGCTCTGATTTAGGACTCTGGATTTTATTTTTTAGTGTTCTGTGTAAGCAAAAAAAACCCAAATCTGAAGCAAGGGTAAAACCAGATAGATGAGGCCATTCTGAGCTATAATGTTGAATAATGGCAGCAGCTGTAATTTGAAAGCTTCAAATAATACAGTAATTTCACTCACACTACATAGGATGTCTCTTCATGTATTTTCATAGCTTTTTTTTTGGTCTTTCATAGGAATGAAATATTTCTTTTCCATTCAGTTTTCTGTGCTCTGGTTTGTATTCATGTAACTAATTGTCTCTGTGGGACTGATCCTTGATTACCATTATCTGCCTCCAGATTTTTACAGAGCTGCCAGTTGCTGCTGGCTAACAGTCTGGGTCCAACATTCACTCTCCTGCTTTCTTATCAAGCACTGGGTTCATCTCTGTTCATCACAGGGGCCTCCTGTGGTTAGACAACCTAACTGCCAAAACCCCCCCATTTCCCAAACTTTCTCTGTGTTTCCTGTGTTCTTTTCTGTTCATCACAAGGTCCCCAGTGGGACTGAGCTCTGCCCTTCCCCAGCAGATTCCACTGCATTTCAGTAGTTACAGTCCTGAAGTATCTTCTATCCCCTCTCCAGGCTCTTTCCTTCCCTGTAGATCTCCTGGAAAAGCAACACCTCTCCATCTTTCACAGCTGAAAAGAATTAATCTCCCAGGCAACTCGATTCAGAGTGATCTGCCTGGTGTGTGGGCATGGAGGCCAAAGCAATCCAGTTGGCTTGTCTTGCAGTGGGAGACGACACAGGAATCCCACTTGTCTCAAACACCATAAAGAGCCTTAAAAGAACCAAACCAAACTTCAAAAATGATAGAGAAGAAAGGAGTCAATCATGTAAAGTCAGTGTCTGCCTCTTTCTCCTGATGTTTCTGCCTCCATCTCCTCCCTGGATAGCTTGTTCCCTCTCAGTGGTGAACACAGATATTCTTAGAATGCTCTTGGAACAGCAGTGTGCATGCTGAGTGAGTGCTGAGCTCACCCTGTGGTGAGGTATTACTTTTGCTCAGTGAGGGCTTCAGGCAGAGCTCCCAGACAGTCACATACCTCAGTCCTCTCAGTCTTTCTGTCCTGCCCAGCCCAGGAGTTCCTCCTTGCTTGTTTCTACCAATAGTTTTGTCTCGTGTTCAGGAGCCCCCTCCTCCCACCCAGTTTGTGTTGGGGGCTGCCCAGGGGTTTATCCTGCTCTTTGCCAAGGAAGGCTCTGGGCGGCACAGCAACCCCTGCCCTGCCTCACCCATCCCCACTGTCCCAGGGCCAACTGCTGCCACAGGTACCTCCACCTGGGGGAAGCAGAGAACCACAGAGCTCCTTGCTCTTGGAAGGTTACTGAGCACCCTCCTGCTTTAGCTAGGAAGCGGCCTCCTAAATATGCCAGAGTTGTGCCAGGTCCAAGACTGTAGTTTAAGAACCAGAACTTGGACCCAAAGCCCTGTGTGGGCAGGAGTTCTCATCTAACAGGGGTACTGGGTTGGTTGGTGGCATCCTGAGAACAACCTTTGGGAATACTGATAAACTTGGAGGTTTGTGTGCACTCCTTCCATGTAAACACCAAGTTGGAAATCTCTTTAAACCTTGTGCCTCCAGTCTATCAGTTTTGAGGGTTTCTCCCAAGGGAGAATTGGACCCAAAGAAGGGGCTTCACCTGTGGCTTTGGGATTGATGCAATACAGTGGGGTTATAAAAAGCAAATAACATGATGCTGGACAAAGTCATTGCTCTTGAAGTTGGAATGTTAAGCTTGTCTGAGCCACCAGGCTGTAATGCTATATTGTCTTAATGAGGCTGAATGATTACTGCAGCAGTAATTCCTAATCCTACAGTACTGGAGGAGAAACTGTACCCCATTTGTGAGGATATTTACTGTTAGTGTGCAGTATTGACCTGTATGAGGAAAGCAGGAAGGTGCTGGACACAGCACTTAGTGTGGCAGGCTGAATTTTGAGCAGAAAACAGAAATGAATGCCTGCTCTTAAGAAAATGAATCAATGTGTCAATGGTGAAAAAAAGTCCATGCTGAGCAGCAGGAACCTGTTTTATTTACTGTCTCCTGCAAAATTGCTGGTGTAGTAAAAAAATGATAACTTGTCTTGTGAAACATTAATAAACCCGAGTTTGCCCGTTTGATGCTGAGATCTGTGGCCCAACACCTTCAAGCCCAGTGCTTAACTTCAAGACTCCCTGCTCAGCAACTGTTCCACAAAGTTGTTTAAAACAAAGGTCTCAATCCTGCTTAGCAAATCTGTATGGTATAAAGTTGAGCTAAAGCAGAGCCTTGTTAAACAAAATAGGGCTCAGTGCTGGCTTGGCAGTTTGCTCCTGCTGTACAGAAGTGAGGCTCAGAGTAGAAGCAGATTAAAGAAAAATTGTGGAAGAACAAACCTTCCCCCTTGCTCCATCACTCAGGCTCTTGCACATGTTGAAAAATAAACAGCCACCAACTTTTACAGCAGCAGGACTTGGAGTGTGCTATTGGGAAACCCACTAAATCTTTAAAGGAAGTACCTTTGGAAATATTTTATAGACACTCATCTCCCCAGCAGGAAAGCTAGTGCTGGAAAGAGACATCTTTAACAAATAAATAATAGTTTATTAAGTCACTTGTCTCCACAGCAGGAAATAAACCAGGGGGTGGGGAAGGAAGGTGGTGGGGTGACAAAGGAAGGGAAACAAAAAAACCTTACCCTTGCAACCCCTCTGCTCCAACAGAGCTGTATTTATTTAAAACACTCTTCTCCTAAGACACATGGAAAAAATAATTAAGCCAGCCACCCACCCCTTTTATTAAACTCCTTTGTGACCACCAGGGATACGATTAACATGGCCACCATAAAAACCCAGTCCCCTACCCTCAAAATAAAGAGAAAAACACAAGCAAGGGCAAGACACCGTGCAGGGCAGGAAGGAAATTAAGAACCTGCCTCTAGGGCAGTGAGAATATTTTTCTGAGTACCTGCTGGAAAATTTGACAAGAGAATCATAGTGAAGGGGTGTTATTGAGCTTATCTTAGTTTGGCCTCAAGGGCTCACAGAAGAGAATCTTCCTTAGGCAAGCAACTTGTGTGGAACTGCCATCGCTCAGACAGACAGAACGGCAACATCCAAGTTGTCCCAAACTTTCCCAGTTTTGAAGCTTGCCCAAATCCTCTGTCCCAAGTGCAGTGACAGACAATTCCTGTGGTGCTGAGTATCTCATTAGTTCTATTTTTTTTATTCACTGGACTTTTCCATTGTCCTCCCCCTGCTGCTTCAAGGACTTGCATGCCTGCAGAAGGCCAGGCCGCGTTTCCCCAGCAGAAGTTGTCTTCATTTATACAGTGCAATAGAAGTCTGGATTTCTCCAGCTGATTACACAGCACCATGGCAAATCTAGGTACATGGATCCCAAGCAGCAGATTTTCTTTTTCCCCTCCACTAGTACCTTCTGTAGTCACCTACACCTTAACTTCCAGTCCACAAGACATCCTGGCCCCAAGATCAAAGATGCTCAGGTCGAAAAACCTTCATCCCTTTGTGGTGACTCTTTTGAGATTTCTTAACCTCCACTATCCTGCCTGTCATCAGAATCGTGGGGGGAAACAGGAGGTTCTGAACGTGTCTGTGGCTTGTTCACATGTATTCTCATTAGCACAGTGGCTTCAGAAGCAGATGAAAAGAGCTAATTAATAGAAGGTTGGAGCAGGCTTTGTGTACGTGACTCTTTGCAGTTACAGGAGTCCATACTGGAGGCACCTCTGGACCTTACATCCTGTATTATTTCTGTGTTATCTCTAGCACTAAACTCACCCTTTCTGAATGTGTGTGCATGCTGACATTCACTCCTGACTGCAGCACTTCATTTGTTAGGATTACCCCAGGCAAAAGGAGATCAGCCAGAATCACTGTGTAGAAAAGACTTTTCATCATAGCAGCCTCACTGAGAAATGCTATGCATAGTGTCTACCAGGGCATAATGGTGATGAGAGGCCATGCCAAACGTGGCAGCCTCGAACAAGAGGCTGCCAGGGCAAAATGATAGTCATCTCTAGAGGTGTAAGATCTGTCAGCTTCCCAAACCAAAGATTTCCATTCTGTGATTGCCAAGGAAACTCCTTGCACGCCGTAATCATTATATAAGGAAGCATTGAAAACATTCCAAATGTTTTGTGAGAATGTGTTTTTTCTGGATGCATTTGATTTCAAGCTGATCTGGGAAGCATTTTGCTCACCTTCTATTAACCACAACCCTGAGTGTTCTATTCTTTATCCCTTAGGGAAAACTGGAGGCCTAAAGGGCTTACTCAGAGCTTGTTCCTATAGAATAATGTCATGATTAACATCCCCTGTGCTGTGGGTAGATGTGACCATGGGAGGATGAGCAATACCAGCTCAATTACAGGATGAACAAACCACTCGTGTGGATAAAAGCTCTCCACTGAGTGGTCAGAGTGACAACTGTTCGTAATAATGTCCTGCAAATGCAGGAAAGAGATGCCTGGAGTGCATGTAAGAGGAATATGTAACACAGACTGATCATTTGGACTGAAATAGAAGATGCTCCCACTTTAGTAAGGAACCTTCTTGTAGAAAAAAACCTGGAAGAATAATATTAGCACTGTATGGGTTTACTAATGCACAGTTAGTATCAGCTCCCTATTCCTCTGTTCTTACTATCCAGTTAGGTCAACAGTAAGCAAAAAATCAGAAAAGTAGGTATTAATTATATGTAACATTTGCCAGCTGGTCATTTCTTAGAAGAGCCAAGCACTACGTTATGGTGTGTGTTATTATAGATAAGGGGGGTTGATAATTGGACTATTCTATGGGGTTGCAGATGTATGGGAAAGTTGGACTAGCAGAGTGTGGTTCAGCAAAAGGGCACCGAGTCAGGAAACTCTGATTGTGTTTATTGCTGGCTCTGCCACTGGAGTGTTTTGAATCCTTGAGTAAATCACTTAGTCCTATCTATGAAATGATAAGGACAAATAGGCTTCCTTTATAAGACATGTATTGACATAAATGGATAGAAGAAGTGTTAAAATGAAAGATAAATGTTATTGGACAGCTGAGATTGGACTTGAAGCATTCCTGGAATGTACAGTCTAGGTGGAAGTGGGAATATGCTAACTGAGCTGATGTGGAAGTCTCATAAATGTATGTTTTATGACGAGGTGGCTGCAAAGGCTGTGGGGATTGATGGGAATCTTTGAATGGGCTTTTCATCAAGTCTTCCAGCCTTGATTCCACATTGTTCAAATCTCTCAGAATTTTACTGTTCACTTGAATAGAAGCAGAAATAAAATCCTAAAGAAGGGGTAGTTCAGCCCTCACTGTGTAACTTGTTTGTGGAGTGGGAAAAACAAAACCAAAGCAGTTTGAAAATTGTACTCAATGGATGGCATAAATTTTGCATTTAAGCAATTTAATCTAATATTTAACTAGTGGGTGATGCCTCTTGGTTTCTTCTGAAAGAAATCAATTTCATAGTTCTGTGGCAGTACTGTATGAAAAAAAGATTCACGTGGACATAAAGACTTTTGGTATCTGGCTCTTACCTAGACATTTCTGATATCCTATGCTTTAGCTTCTATGGGACAAGCTTTTGACTAATTAGAATTTAAAAATCCCAGGATTGTGAACTCAACTTAAACGAGCTGTAGTTTGGAGAGTTACCAGGGACTTGGGATGGCAAGAAAAGCTGAGGTGCATTAAGTACGTGATTTGGTCTGTTTTTATGACTTAAAAAGGGTTTCTCAAGCAAGTTTCCCTGCTTGCTTATTGACATGATTGCCCTTGACAGCTTTGCCTCACTCATACCCAGGTCTGTGAGCTGTTTGTGCACAGGGCACTGTGGCAAAGGCATCATCTGTTATGACAACTAGAGCTTTCTTTTTCAAAGCAAGTGAGGGGTTATTCTTTTTTCCCTGTCATTTGGCAGGTGAATAATAAAATAATTAATGAAAGCCAATCTAGACCAGCACATCCTATGATTATTAGGTGATACTGGGGGATTAGGGAGGGAGAAACTGCTCAGCACTGATGCCCTTCAGTAAGATAAGGCAGAGTTTGTGTTGCCACAGAGTGTCTGTCCTTGGAACTGGTCTCTGGTTACTGCGAGGTAACATTAGAGAAAATCACCTCATTTGATTTTTTTTTTCAGGCACGAAGTTGGGGTTTAAGTTCTTAAAAGCATGCAATCACAAAATGCGAAATTGTCTACCTTATTCCCAATTTAATTTCAAATAAAATAATACACTGCTGAGTGTTGTGACTTTGTATCAGTGGAGTGGGTTTGCTCATAGTCAGGCAAGCTTAGTATGTTGTGATGCTGTTGCTGTCTCTTTCTCAGCTAACATATATAATCTTGCTCTTAGGTTTAGCCCACTTTGGACAGACAATTCAAGGAGATGGCTCAGTTGTCAGTAAAAAAAGTCGTTCTAGGCATTGATATTTAACCAAAAATGTCCTGCTCAGATCAACCAACCACTTGTCCATGAAATACTGATAGATTTTTCACAACATTTTGTAACTTGAGGTTAACATTCTTTTCTGTTTGTTTTTTGGTTTTTTTTTGTATCACCTCTTTAAATGATATCAAAGCTGGGAACCTGGTTTGCTTAGAGAGGATGTGACAAGCACCAATGTCTGCTCTGGCACAAAAATTCCTGCTCTTAAAGAAAGCAAAAGTATTAGAGCAGGAAACCCTGATCTTGGAAGGAAATTACTTTATGTACTTCTAAAAACTTGAGGCAAACTTAATTACTGTCAGGCACGAGGGTACAAAAATATTTGCTTATGCTTTTAAAATACTGTGCGTGGTCAGTTGTTCTGAAAGCCACTGTCATTGTTCACACTGTCACTGTGGTTTATCAATACTGGTGATCCATTTGACTGAAGGTGCATTATCTGGCAAATGAGTGAGGATTTCAGGCATAATTAGACAGAATATCTATTTATGTAGCATTTTGCTTTATGCAATAATAATAAACTGTGTGAAAATGGATTCTAGGAACCTGATCAACTATGCATTTAGTTCAACATACTCTTTCCACTGGCTGGAATATTCACCGTTGCTCATGCTGGAATGCTGGAGAGTGGTGAAATGAAGAGATTTAGTGAAAAATTACAGGGGAATTTGTCACTGGAGAGGATGTTGGTGTTTATTTAACCCACAGAAATCCTAAAACTCTTTGAAGGCACTAAGTATGATTAATACAGCCCATGTTTTGTTATAGGGATAGTTTAAATTGCTGTGGCTCTGATTCACTGAAACACTTAAGGTGTGTTTGACTCCAAGGAACCTCCTAAACCACCCTACAGCCAGACTAGGTGTATGCTTAATTGTCTTTGCTGTGTTGGGGGGCAGATTCGAATCAATAAGCACCAAAATCCTTACATACACAGACATCTAAATACAAAGTGACACTGCAAGATGACATATTTTTCTAGATTTATTTTCTGAATAGATATCATGGACAAAGAACATTAAAACTGAGAAATCAAGTACTCAGGGTTTTGGGAATAAATCAAGGCTGCCTGTGTACAACTGTGCTCAGCCCCAGACATAGTTATGGCAAAGGAGATGCCAGACACACTGATCATGTGCTGGCTTTTTGCTGCCGTTTTTGCCCCTCCTTGTTCAAGCAGATCTCTTAAAAAAACTAATAAGAAAAACTCAGAAAGAGTTTGGTGTGGGTTAAGAACTTAGGAAAAAAATGGGCAAGGGAATTTGAAGAAAGTGAAGCTCAGCCTGAGTGAAGATACTCTATACACAATCTTTTTGTAACTGCATAATTGGGATAATGCAGCAGTCAGATTCTGTCTGACAGAACAATCATTAATCTTCCCTCAATCACTGTCTGTAAAGGAACAAAAACTACTCTCTCCTGGTTTAGATGTGTAGATGTTACACCGTGTCTTGACATACTACTGGGAAAATTATTCTGACAGTTTTCTTAGTCCAAGAGCAAATTACATCCTGAGATCTGGTTAGATTTACTATGGACAAAGGAAGGTGGTAGATTTTGCTTTGGTCCATCATAACAATCAGCAGGTCTTCCCAAAATGTTTGTTCAGGCTTATCCTGAGAGAAACCCCAGCACCCACACAGTGGCAGCGTTGGGAGCTCCTAGTCCTGCTTTTGTCAAGTGCCTGAAGTGGCAGCTCCTACTGTCCTAAGTTATTTAATCACTGTGTGAGATGGACATAGGAATCAGTGGAATATGTGATTTATTTCTCTGCAGAATTTCTTTAAAAAGCCTTGCCATTTAGTTGCACTGAAAACCTGGGAGTTTAACAGAAAGGTTAACAGAAAGAAGAAATGGGAAAGGAGAACAGGAAAGAAAAGGCCAGAGCTGCAACATGTTGTGCAAAGATCTTGCTTTGGTTGCTAGAACTATGAGGCATGATGTGATAGCAGGTTTATTAATTTCTAATTATGGGCATGGCTTTATCTGCAAGTCTTCCTCCCCCTCCTCTCACTGCCCCCCTCCTTTCCCCTCCCGTCCCCTGGGGCAGCACTGTGGTGGGGCTCAATCACTCTTTTATTAGTTGTGATATACTGTGGCTAATTCCCTTAATCTGGACCTTGCTTTCCTATAAAGCCCAGACCTCAGGTATTGAATTTCCCTGATCAAAGTGCAACCAGTGTGGGACACAGCAATCCCCACTAAACAGGGGAGCTTGGGAAAGCTCGTAAATGGAGTCAAAGCAATACACACACACACACACACACACTCACAAGATGGTGCAATCAATTGGTGGAACAATCACGTGTGAAATATGACTGGCTCCTTAAAGTGCTGGTTCTGGGATTTACTGCAGTGTATTAATCTGCTGTGCTTAATGCATTGACCCTTCACCCCCAGCAATTTGGTAGACAGCGCTTGAATTGCCAGGAGCTGATACAATGGATTAGGAGCAGAAAGAGCCTGCCAGGCTGAAGTGCCACAGCAGCCCCGGCCTGTCCCACCAGGAACGTCTCCATCTTCCCCAAGAGATCAGGCCAGACAATGTGGCTGCCCCAGAAAGGCTGGCATTGGCAGCAGAGCTTCTGGAAAGGCAGATAGTGGAAGTAAGGCTTGTTACAGAACAATAGAGAAGGGCAGTCTTGTGACTGAGTCACAAGGCAGGGATTTAGAAGACTTGGTTTTATTCCACGCAGTCATTTGCTCCTTGTGGGTGACTTTAGGCAAGACAATTCACTTCTTAGGATTGTGTCTTGCCTATCTGTAAATTTGGTATAATGGCACCTACCTAATTTCCTCAGGGCTCTGTGGGGAGGCTTTGTTCACTGACATTTGGAAGGCACTTTAGGATCACAGGATTAAAAGTGTTATATATTCATGCAAAATAGTATGAGATTCTGTTCATTAAATATCCAACTAGATGGAGAAGAGAACAGAAGGGATCCTCCCTTCATATGTGCACCAGGACACTCATCACTAATCTCAAAGCTTTTCTCTTTGAAGTGCTGTATTCACTTTAACCAAAAAGTTAACTTGGATCTAAAAATAAGTGCTATCCAGACTTGCAGAAATATGTAGAAATAAATTATATGGAGAGTGATGCATATCTATAATGGTGACATAATCAAATGCCCTTTTCCCTCTCCCTTGGTCATTTAAAATCTCAGCATTTCATGTACAGAAAACCCTTTGAAATTCAATTTCCAATGTTAACTCTTCAATGTCATCTTTATTCCATATAATTAAACAAACAGTGCTACTGAATTTAAGAGGAGTGTCCAAAAACCTCATAAAGGAGATTATTCTAAGTAATTGCTATCAAATGCCATTAAATTCTGAATAGCGTTAAGCCCCCTCCACCCGCCTGCACAGGCACTCTCATTTAGGATTAAAGGGACCTTTATTTGATTTGTTTTACTTCAATACAAAATAAATTAGTTTGGCCTGAATTAAGGCCTCTTTGATACTCTGGAAGGGTGTCTACATGGGGATTTACTGTGCTTTAATTGGTCCACTTCAGAAGTTAATTTGGATGTTTTTTCCTGACCCCAGAGTATATGTGTCATATTTATAAAATTGCAGAGAAATCCGAACACAGGGCCCTGTGAAGATACACTCAGGATTTCCCATTCCCATTCCTGGCACTGCTGTGTACTCCTCAGAACTGGAATATCCTTAGATGGTGAATAATGGTGAGATTTGTTTGATCAGACTTGGGCTGTCTGAGGTGAGGTCTCTAAGCTTGTTGCACGTACTAATTCAACAGAAGGATGTGCAACCCTGGAGGATGACAGAGCCCTCCTGGTAGGCATCTCTGGGGCTGCTGCTGTAGGATTTCTGCGAGCCCATGTAAAGGAGGCTGTCCCCAAAGAGTTCACCTCATGTTCCCTTGTCCCTGCCCATGTTTCACCATCTCTCCCCGTTTCACCATCTCCCCTGTGCCAGCCAACACTCATACAGCGTAACGAATTGAGTCAGGAAACTGATCCAACCCAAACCAGCTCTGAACAATGAAACAGCAAAAAGAGAGAGAAAAGGATGAGTTACAGAAGAGTCACTGCATGATGACTTAGGCAGGCTTAATTCTGATTATGTGACCATACCCACAAGAAAAAGTAAGATGAATTCTTTTCCTACAATTTATGTGAGTTTTGCAAACTAGTTTGCAGCAAACACCTAACCTAGGACAATTGAAGGAAAAGAAACTTAGCCCCAAGAAATCTTACTTGTGCCAGTTCCTGTGAATGGAAGTAGGTCTGACTTTCTGAGCAATATTTATACCTCGGTCACAGAGTATTCTGAGTTGGAAGATACCCATAGGGATCATTGAGTCCAACTCTTGAGTGTGGTTAAGTGTCTTTCCTTCCATTTTTCACAGCAAGCATTGGCAAAGACAGTTGGAAAGTGTCTTTAAGTGCCCAGTTCGTTGTACCTTAGGCCTATTTTTTTGGAAAGTCCTGGGAGCCCACCCTGTGAAAACCATTCCTCATGTAGGGCACTCAGAATTGACAATCAGTTTTGAGACTCTTGGCCTTATCTAAAAGGGTTTGAGTTCACATAAATTAACTTTTTAATTAAGCCAATGCATATATATTATAATCCAGCCATGCAAATATCAAGAAAAAACCTTTATATGTGGGGCACTGCTGATCAGACAATAGATCAGACAACACATCATGCATTTCAAGAATATCTTGACTCCAGACATCATGGTCAAAAGGCCTGAGTGCTCAGCTTGAAGAGCTTTGAAACCAGAGCCCTTCAAATCATAATGCAAGGACTCGGGAGTAGCAAAGGGCAGAGGAGATGAATGGCACGAGAGCCAAGAATGGATCTGAGCAGAAGGGATGTCACAGGGCCACAAAGGACAGTTGGGAAAGCTCCTTGCCCTGGTGGGCTGTGGGCCCTGCTGCTCCCTGGCTGACATCAGCCACTTGGAATGCCAGTAATATAACACCCCTGCGACACTCCTGCTCCTGCCGTACAGTTTTATTGCCCTGCTTCCACTCTCTGGTTTATATCGGATTGTGTTTTCCAAAGACAGGCAATAAAGAGGGGAGGAGGGGAAGGGGGATTTATAGCCTGCTAAACTAAACTTCCCTGGGCTTGCTGTCCTCTGTCCCAGCCCTCCTCTTGCTGCCCTGACCGCTCTGGAGGAGCAGTGCTTATAGCAAGGTCTGGGGGTGTGAAGGACGAGGCTTGTCAGAGGCTGCTCGGGCTCTCTTCTTGGGAGGTCAGGGAGCACCCACGGGTCATCCACCACCTCAGTGCCTTCGGTGGCCCAGCCACTGCATGGTGCTGCTGTGGAAAACAGGGGTGTTTTCACATGCTAATGGTCTTGAGACCAGTCTTGACCGGCATACTTAGAGTTTGCCACACTCACTGTTCATGGAAGGATTGTGGAACATGATAAGGATTAATAAAATCTGTCTCAATGCAGTATCTTTAGTACTTCTGCTGCTGAGGGATGATTGTCCAGGTCTCTGCCTCAGCAGATGTAATGTGAAGGTTTGGCTTGCTGCATGTTTGATTTCAGGTGTGGTGTGATAGTATGATGTGGCCCAGGATCATTATAATACTGATCTAAATAAGCTGGGAGCTTTCAGAATGAGAACCTCCAAAACATCCCAGTGCCACTGGCTGTGCTGCTCCATAGTCTCTAAGGTGTCTGAGGTGAAGATATGTAGCAGAAAACACTGGCAAATGCAGTTTTCTCAGTTTTCTCGTCTTTCTGCAAGAGGGAGCTGGAATCACCATTTAGGCATATTTGTTTTGTGACAGGCATAACAACAGCACCCTGTGGTTTAGACATGCTCTATAAAAATGGGAGGTGGTGCAAAGAATGGAGGGCAGAGGAGATGGGGGTGGATTTGGGACAGAGAGAACCATTTCTACACAGCAAATACTTCGTGAAATGCTCACCCAAGGTGTAGGTCTCTGAAAAAAGATTTTTCATCTGAGATGAACACTCAAACTGCTCTACTGTTCAGAGTTTTGAAAACATCCAGTCTTTGCCAGTATTTCCTGGGAGAGGGGATAAACAGATGGAATTCTCCCCTACTGGACTTTCAGTGTGATGTGGTGTAGCACTGAGACAGAATGAGAGCAAAGCAACTTTGTGAATCAAGTCACTGTGTTCAGGTAACAGCAGCAGAAGGGTGAGGAGAGGGACAAATGCAAGCACATGCACCATGTAAGCACTGAAATGACAGTGAGCTCCACTGTCCTGTGATAAAACTGTCATGGACAGAAATGTTAGACCAGCCCTGACTGGTGTGATCTCACAGTGCCAGGTGCTGCCCTCCTCTCTCCTCCCCTGCTTCACCCATCACCTCCACCTCTGACAGCTGCCCTGGCTGGGGTGGGTCAGGACACAGCACACACACACAGCCGGTGGGAGGCATTGCCTCAGCTTCTCTGGGGGGGCATAACCAGGGCATGAAAGGCAAGAGGAGTGCAGTCTGCAAGGGGTGTGTGAAACCACGGTGTTCAAATGGGTTTAGGACAGTGCTGAGCAAAGGACAAGAGGGGAAACTTCAGCAATGGCAGAGAAAAGTGGAGTAATGGGACCTTTGAGTCTCCCATTTCTCTGGGTGAGACACTGCACGGCACATGATGTGCCAAATGACACCAATCAAAGAACCACCCACCATTTAGGTTAGTAAGTGGTTTGCTTCATTTTTAACCTTTCACCATGAACCAAAATGGCATTTATGCTTTATTAAGAGCCAGACAAGGCACTTGGAAGTTTACTCTCCAAGGGGTTTTGTGTTTTGCAGTGTTACAGGCATTACTTCTAGGAAGAACTTGGTTTCAGCTCAGTGTGAGGGTCTGCTCTGTGCAACACAGGAAAAAGAAAGGGGGAATCTGTGTCTGGACACAGGTCACATCTCTCACTGCACTTGCAAGTTGAGCCTGTTTTTCTCACAGAAAGCAAAAAGGTAGCTCCAACTTCAGCTTTTCTTTTTCTCTTTTGTTTTGCACGAAGGTAACAACTGTTGTAAATGGTTTCCCAACAGGTCTTGAAAGGAAAACACTACTCAGGGCAGGTTCTTGTGTTTTCGTACTTTGCTATTATCCATGATAAGGAGGAAAACCCATAAGGAGTCAGAGGGAGAAAATGATCTTTGGAAAGCATCCACCACATGCAAAGAGAAATCCCTCATCTCTTCCCTTGCTGTGGGGACAAGATCTTTTGTATATCGTGTACTTAGAATTTATCTACACTTCTACAACTTATGCTAGTCCCTCTTGTTCTTGTTTGTTGGCCAAGTGGTTTGTGAAGCTTTGTTTCTGTGCCTGCCTGACAGGCTGAAGTCACAAGGATGGCATTTCAGTGTATGGATTCAGAGACAGTGAGAAAAGGGCAAGGCTGTCTTTGTGCAAAGACCCTTCTTTGCAGGTGACCAGGTGGCTTGTGATGCTGAATCAAGTGTAACATCTGTGTCAGGTCAGCTCAGAGAGAGAACTGATCTGCTTTTGGAAAGGCAGCACAGAGAGACATGAAACACATGAGTGTTCTGCAGATTCCAGCCTGACTTCTAACCCCGTGGGGTACATGGGAGCTAATGCCCTGCTAGAAATGAAATACCTATTTAGCCAGGTAGCCATCCAACAGTTTTCATTTCATGCCCTTCGTTGCAGTAGTATGTGATCACATTTAAAGTATAACATGTGTGGATATAAAACAAGTAGTTTTCCATCTCTCCTTGCACAGCAAGATAGTTTTATTGTTATGTAATATATATAATGAAAACTGCAGTCAAACCTGGCAATGCAAAAGCATCACCTTAAATTCAGGTGAAACTGTGAGTAATAAGTTGCTGGAGCTCCTGGAGAGCAGCAGGCTCCTGGAAACTCTACCGGAGCTTTCCACTAAGCCAATATAAGAGCCAAAGGTTCTGGGTTTAAGAGGGGATGGATCTATTTTGTGCTGCTGTGAAGAGTATTAAGAGACTTAGGATGTCTTTAGAAACTGGAACCTAATTAATATTAAAATTCCAGCTTCACAAAATCTCAGGGAATGCAACCCTGCTGTTCTCTGTGGTGCATCACACAGATGTGCAAGGCCTGAAGCTGCAGCCAAGGTTCTCAAAAATTCAGTGAAACACAAGCTGTGTACTAGAATAGGGTTTACTTTTTGCTGCAATCACAGGACATGCTAAATGCAAACATGTCTCTAGAGACAATGTCTTCTGTGTTATAGACTGATAAGCAAAGACAACATCAGAATAATTAAATTCAACTTCTTTTAAAAGAGAACCAGCATAAACTGGCTAGGGACCTTGATTTCACCTGTTAGCTTCTGAAAGATCAACCCACTGCTCTGGACACTTCTAGATAAACTGGCATTACTCAGCCATAACACATCTATTCATACCTTCTTAAATTGTCCCTCTTCAGAGGGACAGCAAGAGATAAAGGCACCATTTACACTCCAGAACTCCAGATTAGGTCTAAGTGGAAGTTATATTTGCATGTCCTTCACTGATCAACCACTTGAGAATTAATTTTACTCTTTGTGAGTGAGAATGGAAGTGCTCTCGTGTTTTTTAAACATTACTATGACTTTCTTTTCCTCAGGGAAGTTTCACATTCAACTTCTTCTATATTCTGAAATATTTAACATGGACCTCTGCAAAGAGCCTTGACAAACACACTGCTCTTTAAACAGTCACAGAATCTCAACCTATCCTGGATGCTGCCATGACTTCAGGTACAGTCTGGCAATACACGAGTTACAGCACAATGTCTTGCTGTGTTTTCAGTGTGTGAATCTGATAGAAATATCTCACCCACCTTCATGTTTTTATTTCCTGGTTGCCCTGCATTGTACTTAATGCATTTAACAATTGCTTCATCTGAAATATTTCTGCTGAAATGAAAGCAAATGCCATACCCCTTCCTCCTCTATTCCTGCTGCTTATTAACCCAAGGTGATTTAGGACGTCCTTGAGCCTTACAGCAACTGAAATTTATTTTGGGAGCTGTGTGCTTAGGGACATGTGGAAGAGGTTATTTATTCCAAGGAGCCATCCAGCAATGATGATGTCATAGGAGCCAGCAAAATACCCTATCAACTCAGTTGGGTTGCTACCAAATCACTGCCTGCAGTTTCCCATATGTGGTGGCACCTGCTGATATACAGGGTGCCTGTCTATAACTGGCATATGTATTACTTATTTTTTGATAAATACTTCAAATTATTTTTTGTCCTCTTATTTCTTGAAACCCCTGTTGGAGAACCTTTGCAGTTTCATTTGCAATAGGCAAAGGTCTATTGTAAACAAGTTCCTTCTCAGCCTGAAGTGAAATGCAGTTCAGCCATGGCAAACTGAACTCACAGGCAGCTCTTTGACTGTTTCCTTTGCGTATACAACAAGAGATGACAGATTTGTGAATAAAGTGATCTATAATGAGGATATTGTTCTATAGACTCTTATGCAGATGTAGTAGAGTTTGAAGAAACTCTGCTTCAGGTAGCTCACATTACTGAGGCCTTCTTCAGAGCTGCTTCTAAAATTCATGGCAGAAGGGAATTCTAACGGGTCACCTAAGTCATCTCCTTCCCTGGGACAGCCACATTTGCTGTGTTCCTCAGTGGGAGTTAGGGGTTGGGATGGGATGCTTTTCACAGGTTGAACTGCAGGTTTCCTGTACAATCTTTAGAATATTATGAAGCACAGAATAAGCAAAGCAGTATAACCCCTCTGTTACTCATATGGGCATTGAGTAGCTTAAATAGTGCTGATAAAATGCTTTAGGGCCATGCATTGCTGGATATAAATGCTTATAAAGGTATCTGAAGTGGGTTTTTTCCATGGCTTGACTCTTTTAGCATCTGATTCAGTGGGACTTAAATGTCTCAGGGAAGATTCTGTCTGAGCAGTGAATTAGGCTCTTTATATTATAGAGCTATTTGCAACTGGATTGTGACATTCTAAAATTTCAAACTATGCATTATTACTTGTAAATGTTGCTGTGCAATGTTTCCTTGTTGCAAATAGCTCATAACTAGGCTGCTGTGAATGTCCCACCTGCACATTCCCCCAGAGTGGGCTGGTTACAGGTGATGTGAGTACCCTCCACTCACTGGTGGCTGAACAGCACATTCCAAGTGTGTTACAAACAACTGCTCATTCAGTGTGTGCTTTCTGCAAATATTCAGATATTAAATTCTCCCTCTGCAGGTACAGTGCTACATAACTGGAACATTCACTGGCCTACAGTGTCCTGCTATGATTAAGTCCATAACTCTTCCAAAATTCGAGGATATGTTCATAGAAATATTACTCAACACTTGGGCATTAAGTACAGGAGTGGGGTTCTCTGCTAGAGAGGTGGTCAGAATATTTACTGGGATATTGGGATCAGAATATAATGGGAGTAATAGGTGGGAAATAGTTCTTTGCTACCTGGGAGCTTGGGAAGGGAAGAAGTTAAGTGTGAAGAGGGACCACACTTCCAGTGTCAGGGTGAGTAGGTCACCTGGTCTCAACAAGTCCAGTCTGCACTGAGCAAGGACCCACATACCTTTGACACCTTTCCTGCAAGATGTCCTGAAGCCAGAAGTGGCCCCTCTGGCCTTGATGTAATTCTATGTTAATTTACATTAAACTTTCCTCTGTACCTCTTTCACTAGGATGCTACAGGCAATCACTGGTATCAGTCACTTGCTCTCAGCAAACACATTCCTTTAACATGGTCTTTCCCACACTTTTCTTCAGAAGCTCTTCTCTTTCTCCCCCTCAAAATGGAATGTTTCCTACCAATTCCACTTCTCCATTTCCTTAACTTGAGGCAAACAAAGCAGATTATGTCCCACATAACAAGACAACGTCATCTCCAGGGAAGAATTTGGCTCTCATGTTCCTCTCCTACTTCTTTAATTCTACTATTTATAGTTTTCCCCTATGCCAGTTTCTCATCTGTTACTCCTTTACTTCCATTCACTTCTTATTCCCTTCATGGACCAGAATCTTTCCTATATCTGCTACAGACTTCTTAAGGCGTCTGTGTAGGGTTAAAGGGCCCTATTAACAACAGAGATTGTTTGTATGACCTAATTAGATTTCCACAGAGACAGCCTTAATAAGCCCTTTTGGTTTTTTGGATTGTCTGCAAAGTAATAGTGCAATGGCAGCGTTCATTTTGCTTGGCTGTATCAGGCCATATATCACATCCTTTGCCTTCCAGTCCTTCAAATAAGCTTGTCTCATTCTTATTTTGGTTTCAAATTATAGATTATAAATTTCACTTCTCTGCACTTTTCCCTATAATTTGACCCCCAGCTGTTGGAACTGCTCCGAGTGATTCCCCCTGCCCACCATCCACCCCACGGTTTCATATGAAAGACAGCCCAGCTTTAGGAACAAATGACGTCCCTCAGACCAGCTGTGTCTAATAAAAACCCAACCTCCAACTCTCACTTCCCTTCCTCAAAAGGATAAAATTGATTTGAAAGTGCTGATGATAAGATACATGGGAATACAAAATCTCCTTCAGTCAACAGACCAAAGCTGTGCACTGTGACATCATTGTATCCAAAAGGAACCATGCTGTCAGTTCCTCCACTGCCCCATAACTAGAAGTTATTACACTTGTCCTGGAGAAGGGATATTTGTTCATTTAATTTAGCCTTGTTTAGTCTGGCAAGAGCTATTTTCATTCCTGAAGTGCCACAGAACACTAGAAAATGCCAGTTCCCCTCCAGGGTCCACTAGAATCAATCCATGTTGTGAAAAACACTCTTACTGGATGGGCACTTGAAACAGTTTTCCAGTAATGCTGCAGGATGCCTATCCCAGGGAACCAGTGGCTTTCTGCTGGAAAGGAGCCTGCAGCACCTGCTGTACACACAGCCAGGGCTGGGAGGTGGCACAAGCCTGCAATACTCACTCTTACCTGCTGCATGTCCTGGCAGGCACACCAAAGAGCACAAGCTGTAACAGAGCAGGCTTCAAACCACTCCATTGCCTGGGCAACCTACAAAGAGAGCAGAGATGATCCTTATGGCTGAATGTTCCAAAAGTCTTCTATTTCCCTGTCTTTTCCTCTCATCAGACACAGCAAAGTGTTTCTATATTAGTGCTGCAGGCAAAAACAATGACTTGATATTTTTTCCCCTGTTTCCCACTGGAGTTTTATTCTGCTCAGCATCTCCAAACTTCTTTAAAAATATACATTGCTCCTTTTCTTCACCCTTTTCTGTGCTCTACTGTGGTAGTTTTGGATATTTTTGTAGACCTGTTTAATTGAGAACATGTAACAGTACTCGCATACATAACATTATTTTAATGAGATATGTGTTATATCTGGGTCTCAGTCACCTTAGAGATGGCACTCTGGTTTTAGTTCCATTTCATCCTTTGGTTCCCAAATAAACCAGTAGATACAGGGCAGCTGCAAATGATCTGAGAAAAACAGGCTGGAATATTTTTTTAAAGTTCAGAAGTTGTTTCTTGTTTTAGCTACGAAATGAGAATATTTAAGTGCAAGCTTAATGGCTTTTTTACTACCATAGAGTGTGAAAATTTTGATGACCAAAAGAAAGAAGTGTATCAATGGTGTATTCAAATTTTGAATGAAGCTGCTCCTGCCCATTCCCACATTTCATTAGGGGCCCAATTCTGCAAGTGTAATTCTTCTCCATCACTAAAAACAGCTTAATCCCAATTAATTCAGTGGGAGTCAAGGTTAGTTATCACCTTTCAGAAAGTTCTGACAATCTTAAAGATGTGAACTCTTAATTATACACCAGTGTGAGCAGTCTAGGCTGTGTTAAGGTAAGTCCTATTATTTGTAGCTCTCATTGAAAATCTGTAGAAATTTCTAACTCTTGTAGATATCTGGGCAACTGCAGAAATAGGTACATTGATCAAACAATTTGCTACCTTCAGTTCTACATCTCTCTCCCTCTGACTGCCTCAGAAAGCCCCTCCTTTTTATTGCAGGATAGGTGAAAGCAACCTCCTGGTTCTGTTTGGGAGTTCCCTCCAACCCAAAGAGGGAGTTCACAACGGAAGAGGTTTCAGAATCAGCCTCTCTGCTTTGTGGTAACACACTGCAGATTTGGTTTAGCAAAGTGCAAGGATTTAATCTTGTGATGCAGAAAATGAATGTGAGAACTTGCTCTATGCAACAGATCCTTCTACATGTGCAGTCCTGGGGTTAATCATGGTAATTAACACAATCCCATTCTGGCTGATTCTGCTGCTGCAGAGAGGCTGCTTTTTGAGCCCTTATAAGGACTTTTGATGAAGTTGAGCTCAGTTTATATGTAATTGGCTTATTTCCAAAATATTTGCAAGTACTGATACATGAAACAGGACAGTAGCATGAAGTGCAAATATAGATAGCCCTTCTGGGCTTCGAAAATTATATATCTCTGCTTTTTCCAAAGGTAGCTACTTTGTATTCCCATCTCCCTTGAAAACTTCCCACAGAAGTCTCTTTGTAATCATCCTCTCTCTACTAATTTGTCCAGACATAAGGTTGGAACACTAAACTTGGTACCGACTTGCTTTCAAACAGTTTATCAAACCACAAAGAAATTTCATGTTTCAAACATCAGGCAAGCAAACAAAAATGTTCTACCCCAAAATATCCTAAATAAACCCCTTTGTTCAGGCACTGCACAGCACGTTTATCTCTTCCCAGGAGTGCTATCAGTGATGTGCATCCTGCCAGCCATTAGCTCATTGTAGCATAACAGCATATTAAAGATTTTTGGAATTTTTCGAGGGAGACTCTCCAAACCTTCTGATGGCCATACACTGCAACACCCAGGAGTGCAGTATCACTGATCAGTGGCAGCAACTTGACTAAATATAGAGTCTAGAGTGATTTCAGTCTAAAAACTGATTTTAGACCTATTAAAACTATTTTCCGAGGAATCATTTAAGCACCTTAGTTTTTGTCTTAATTATCTGGGTGCTCAAGTCTTCCTCTTGCCAGCGTGAACCAGGAGGGGCTCAGGAGGAGGCCCCTCAAGCCCTCACAACGCGAACAGGCCATTTTGTGTCTCCTTCACGGCGCCAAATTCATTCCATTAGTCGAATCTAATTTTTTTGACTCGATAAGCCATGGGTGAGTTTAACAGAATTTGGGAAATTATTCTCACCCTCATGTCCTGCCTGAGGATGGTCCCACATTCTGCTTTTACAGAGTAGAAGTGACATCGGTCAGCAAAAGCAAGTGGGATTTCCCTTGTGTTGCACCAACCCCCCACATGAACAACCCCCCTCACGCCCCCCTCGACTTCGAAACAAATACATAAATGTGCAGCTTATTTTAAGTCTTACACTGTGGAAACTGAGATGTACAGCTGGCTTTTCTTAGACCCAGGACAGGTAGTGCAAAATACCGGGATAAATAATCAATTGAGTTATTTGGAGAGTCTTCTCAAACAATCCTGTCAGACTTTCATGTGCAAGGCCGGGCTGGATAAACCTGGAGCAGCCCGGACTGGTGGGAGAGGGCATGGAATGGGGTGGTCTCCAAGCTCTCTCCCAACCCGCACCATTCCCTGGTTCTTTATGACGCCGAGGGGTGGAATTCCCCCCTCAGCCTTACCCGGGTTATCCCCGGCGCTGGAATGCGCTCCGGGGGTGACAATTTTCCTGCGGAGGTGGCGGCGGGTGCGGTGCGGGAGATGCGGGCACGGCAAAGGGGGCTCCGCAGCATCGCCGGGTGGGAGGGCACCTGTGCAGCTTGTACCTGCCCGACTCCCTGTGCTGGTCCCCGGGGTGGGTGGCACAGGAACACGCCGGGGTGGGTCGGGGATGTCCCCAGGCGGGGACACTCCGCGCCCGTCCCGCACAGCCCGCACGGAAAGGAGCTCTTCTCCCTCACGCTGAGGTGAAACCCCGTACCTTTCAGTCTGTGGCCTTTCCGCACCACTCACTGGGGGGGGTGAGGGGTTGTGAAAAACGCGTTTGTAACTTCACAAGCCCTTTAAAAGTCACTTTTTTCTTTTTTTCTTTTCTTTTTTTTTTTTTTTTTGTTACAAAGGACTTCGGAGCTATTTTGGATTGCAAGATCCAAAAGCAGTTTAATGTTTGTTTTGGGTGAAAAGCCTGAGGATCGGTTGTGCCCCAAAGTCTACATTTCCAGGGGGTTTTTTTGTTTGTTTTTGGTTTTTTTATTATTTATAAAGGTGGTCAGCGTCCCTCAAAATGTCATTTTTCCTGTTCAGCACATCCACACCTTTCAGGCCACGTTTTCCTGCCTGATTATTCCCACTGTGGGATAAAATTGCTCCAGAGCCTCTGGTGGCCCATGTGGACTTCGCTCCATGAGGCAGGACCGGCTCCTCCAGGAAGGCTGAGTATGCACAGTCATAAAAATGTGCTTAGTACAGTTGTTTAGTATTTATTGTAGTTTAGTAATAACCCCGTCAGGATTGTACAGTGAGAGAGCAAAGCTCCAAAGGGCTCAGTGTCAGTGAGACCTGGGCTAGAAATGAATATTTCACACGATGAAACACGAAGCAGGTGACAGGCAGGGTAGGGATGAGGAGCTGGAGGGGTTGGGCAAGCCAGGTGTGACAGAACAAATTGGTTTATAGGAGAAACCCGCCCTTGTTTCACCATTTTGAATCTTACTTGAAGTAACATCACCCCTTATATCTGAATCACCTGTTATTTCAATTGCAAATGAAGTTTTGGTGGCTGTTTATGCATTACCTACGAAGGATTTGTTTCTATAAATACCCTGATAGAAGATTAATTCTAACAATTCTGTGTGGAGCCACAGCTTTTAATTTAACAGAACAATTTGTCAGCATAGTTTCTAAGGATCTTCTTCTCATCCCTGAGGTAAAGTGGAAGCAAACTGACTGTTTTGGGTTATTTTTAACTCATTTTTAACACACTCGTATTAGAATTAAAGGGGTTACTCTCTCTGCACCTGGCCAACACCAATGTTCTCATGCAACTTTTAAGTATAGGCAAGGTTTTAATTTTCCATCCTAAATCTTCATTGTGTACCTGTGCTGGTTATAAAATTAGTCAAAGCACATTGTTCTGGGAAGCTGAATGGGCACTTGATTTTGACGGAAATGGGAGTTTTGGACTGGTTTGTTTAACAATGCAATTTTTAATCACTAAATGTAATGTGAAATTTCAACAAAATGAGGAAAAAAACAGTCAAAGCTGAAAAAAACCAGTGCTCCTTGTGGCTTCCCAGACAATAGTGGCTTCTGTATCAGCTGCTTGTTAGTTAAGAGAGTTGTTAAAAGAAACAAAACTTCTACATGGGAATTGTTGCTATTCTTTCTTTTACTTTAACATTGGGAAAACATTTCTCCAAATTGTTTGAATTTAGAGCTCCAGATACATCAACTGAAATCTGTTTCACTTCTGATTTGGATGTGGTGGTTTCAATATGTGTGAGTTGCTTTTAAAAGGTTGCGTAATTGGGCCCAAACATTTGCTATTCCATAGCTAATATTTCTATTAATTCTTAAGGTGGAAAAATCAGGCAAATAAGTAATGCACATGCTGTGAACAGGTGCTAAGGTGTTTAGGTCATGGCTGCTCCCACTGGGAATCGTTCCCAAAAAATGATAACACAAATCAAGGCTTGGATGGCATCTGTGAACTAAAAACACCCCATGTGTCAGTGGGGAAGTGCCTGGTGGTTTTAGATTAGTCTGTACACTTAGATTTAACTTAGAGCTGAGCATGGTTGTTGCATTGTGGTGATCTCTGCTGGAAGAGCTTGGTGCTGGTGTCACAGGGTTCCTGCTGTGAGCCCTGTGGCTGGCAGCTCGTCCAGAGGCAAAGATTTATCCCAGCCTTACTCCATCTCTTGCTCCTTCAGAGGCAGAGCTTTATCCCAGCCTTACTCCATCTCCTGCTCTGAGTGCCTGGGAGTAGAATAGGCCCTGTGTGCTCCTGAGCAGGCACCAAGGCAGCCACGGTGCCCTACAGAGACTCACATGTTCTCCTGATTATCCAGCACACTTAAACTTTGAGTTATAAGGGTGACCCCAGCCAGTTGGCTGAAAAAATACATTTGACATCATTGAAAATGTATGCTGCTGCTGCTGAAGCATGGATTTTAATTTGAGGAAAATGTCGGCCATAATCTAGCATACATTAAAAAATATATCTTTTTATTTCCATATGGGTCACGTTAAGGAAAATATTAAAAAAAAAAAAAAAAGAAGCCAACCCTATTATATGAAGTCTCATTAAAGCAGCCTGGAAAAGTTTAGCCAATTTACAGGCTATACATCTTAATCTCCCCAAATTACAGGAACGATAGAGAAACGGGTGGTTGAGAGGGAAAGCGGGACCAGCAGAACCTGGCTGAGGGCCAAACAATGGATCAAGTAGCCCTTGCTTTCACTTGACTGCTACCCCTTGTTATTTAAAGAAAAGAAAGGATTTTTAAAGAAAGGCCTGGAAACAGCAAAGCATGGAAGGTACTTCCTTCTCCGGATGAAAACTAAGACCCAGAGCTTGGCTGCTCTAACATGGTGCTTTGCCCCAGCTCTGGTGCCTGCAGAGAGAGATAAAGTTCTTTCTGTTCTAGGGTAAAATGGGAGCTGGGAGGGCAGAATGGCACCTTGGGATTAGTAATAAACTAGAGAACGCCTTCCTTATAGCCCAGGGAGAGAAGGTAGTAACTGCACGTTTTCTGCTTCTTTGACTTTTTGGCTACACATTCATGAAACTCGTTTTTTCCTTCTATGGTTGTTAGGAAGGTGGTTTAATTGTACTATTTTGGATAGTACCTGCAGGGAAGGCAAGGGTGGAATGGGTATAGAGACGATGGAGGAGGCAGCGAGGTGTGAAATGGCAGAGAGGTGATTGTCATCACTAAATTCAGGGCTGGGTGTGTGGAAAACTGTCCAATTACAGCTTTTGCTGCTGTTGCCCTGTGTTGCAGGGCTCTACTCCAGAGGCAAAGAGTGCCTGTGAAGGGAGCATGGAGAAGGTGGGGATACAAATTGCTGCCTCTTGCACTGATGTGAGAGACCCGACACTACAGAAAGCAATAAAAGGAGGTGAAGTGTCCACATAGGAATGAGTGAATGTGTTAAGAGCCAGCAAAGGGAGCAAACCTGATCAACAGAAAGAGGAGGAGAGAAGCTCCAAGATCTTGAGTGTTTGCAAACCTTCCTGCTCTTAGCTAAAGCCAAGGCTGGCCTGGTGTTTGCATCTGTGAAGAGAGTGGGGTAGGGCAGGAATGAGACTGCTGGAAAGGTCCTGGTTGATCTAAAAAGGATGTGTTGTTTCTGCAGTAGTTTCAGTGAATAAGAACTTGCTGCTGCAGCTCAGAGCACAACTGTGTGCCAGAAATCAGTGGTGTTTCCTCCTGTGGGTGGGATTGTAGCTGACCAACTTTCTCTCCTGTATCTGTGGTACCTGAAAAGCAAATTGGCAAGCTGGCTGGCTACCTAGGGAGGTGGAGGTGCTCACTGCTTACCTCCCTGCTGAATGTGTCTGTGCCTACATTAACCTGTTTATTAGGCAAATTATGGATGACTGACAAGGCAGTTCTGTACCTTTTGAGAGGACTTTATCTCACAGAACCATCTATTTTATGCTTTAGATCGGGGTATCTACTGCAGGGGAAGTTGCTGGAGGTGAGTGTTTTGCTGTGCTTTGGTAGGCGGTCTTTCACTATGGTATTCCATGAGCTTGAAATTTCCTGTTCCTGCTTTCCTATTCCTCAAGCCCTCTGGCCAGGGATTGTCCCATTATCAACGTAACAACCAAAGGGAGGGGTTACACTTTTTGTGTGGCCAGCTCTGGCTTGTTCGAGGAGTTTCCTGCCGGCTTGTTTGCTCCAGGAAAGTCAGAGCTTGGCAAATGGGCTGCACAACCAGCTCTCTGCTGGATTTGAGAGTGGTTTTTGCCTGTGTGTACGGCTGTGTTTGCCATGCCCTGCCTGTTCCTCCTCCCGCACAGCGCTCGGAAACGCTGCCCGCGGGGGCTGCGGCGCTCTGTGCGCCTTCCACGTGAAAGGGGCGCATGTGGGAATGTTAATAGGGGCGTGTCTTGGAGGCAAGTTTATTAACACAACCAGAGATAATGGCCTTGGCAATATTTGGAAGCATCCCGCTCCGTTAAATTATAGACTGCGTGGAGACAAAGAGATTAGGGAGAGCAAGGAAGATTATTTCACAGAGCAGAATATCACTGTAATTTGCTGGTCTTAAAAACTTTGCAGAATTCGGTGGGAAAAATTAGAGTTCTTAAAAGTTCCTGCAGCTGGACTTGATAATTGACTCACTCCACCTTCCCACTTAGTGTCCAAGAATATGTTTGTACACTCATATTGTTAAAAATGTTTGTCAGTTATCAGTGGCATGTTTTGAAAAAAACCCAACCCCAAACAATTCTTGGCTTTGTAGTTAGGATAAGTAATAGTGCATATTTGCTCCTGATTAATTTAATTTTTTCCATCCCTGTTTTTGTTCATGGTTTGTCTGCAAACAGACCATAGAACATCCCAACTATTCAGCATTTATGAATTCCTTTCATCATCTTTAATGCAAATACTTCAAGACAGGGCCAGGACTTCTTTTATGTTCCTACTATGCTTAATACAGCAGTGCCTCAGTCTGGAGAGCATTTGGTTGTCTGGGCAATGCTTTTCCTGTGTAAAGCAATTTATTTTCAATGGACATTTTTGGGGCACTTTACCTGTTCCTTATGCACTCCATCTTTTCACAATTTCTTTTGTTGGAGTAAATATCTAAGGTTTTCACAGCATTTCCATTGGATTTGCAGGACTTCCCTCCAGTTCCTGCAGCTGTTCATAAGCACATTACACAGCTCTGCTATGGGCTTAGTGACTGCCATTTGAACCAAGCCCCTAACACCTCCTCTCAGGCTACAGACATCACAGATTCCTACTGGTTTCATTTGCTTTTAATAGTCCTTCTTGCTTCCCGTTATCATTTCTCCAAATGTGCTTGAGTATCTGACAGATGCATGAATCTGGTCAAGGTCTTCTGGCAGAAGAAAAAGATATACTTATTTATTTATTAACATCTGCCCTGAAAAGCTAATACTCCTGTGATGTATTTCTCTGAGCTACCAGAAAGAGTGTGGCACAATCTTCCACATGTTTTCTTCTGTGTTAAATTTCTTTTGCTGCTTTTGGTGGGATTTTTTTGTTTCTTTTATTATTTTTAAAGCATTTTTTAGAGATCCTGCAATTGAGTGGCTAGATGGTTGAGAGAGGTGCCAGCGAGTAGAAAGTCTCTGACGTTCCCCCTGAAACACTTCAAGTCCCTTCTCAGATATGAAGCTTTTGGGATGCAGCATCTCCCCAGTGGGATTTGACTGAGATGGCCACCAACCCAGAGCTTCTCCTGTCACATTTGGAACCCCCCTGTGACTTTTGCTAGCCCTTTGAGCCTGCTTCTAGAATGTGCAGATACACATTCCAAAAAACACTATTAGGGGATTCCCTTTAAAATAAAAATCCTAAATTAACATGTAAGAGCAGCATCTCAAGTTAATAGTTATTTTATGAAATTCTTGAGAGCCAAATCTAATCTACAGGTGGCAAAGTGTAGCCACAGGCAGAGGAAAGTGGTGGAAGAGGAAGGAAACACACAGTGGTATTGAGTTGGGTGTATATCAGTAGGTTTGAAGGAATGGATTAAGCCTGGGACAGGATTCCTGCCTGGGCTCCCTGTGTGGTGTGGGACAAATCCCATTACTTTATACTTTCCACTCTTCAAGCACTGGAATAGATGTATTTCCCAGGCAGAGAAAACAACAGATAACTCTTTCACACCAGTTAGATCCTTGTTACTTTTGACTCTCCATATTCCTTTTTGTAAGACATGCAGCCTTTAGAGCTCTTTGGCTGTACTGAGAAGCTCTTCTGGTGTGTATGAATCTCTGAACAACACCCGATTGTTAATTGAGCACTAATTGTTAATAACCTGCAGGTGTTGTTTGTTCACACGGGAGTGTGTGGGAGCAGCATGGGACTGCGAGAATGCACAGCTTAGCTACACCAAGGGATTTTAGGTTTGTGTTTCTATTTCATCATCACTATAAAGGGAACCCTTTATTACACAACACTGGTCCTTACAGGTACAGTGCTCTCATTTTATCTCTCTTGGAGCTCCTGAAATCTTCTGTCATACTGATAATTTACTCTTTCCCATATTCAACGCCATAGCAAAGCATTCTGGGCCTTGCTATTGCACATGAATCACATTCTATTTGTGATTGTGTTGATTGTTTGTGAAACAAGGACTGTAAAAAGTGGTATGTATGCATGTATATATGTTATATATACACTAAAAAGGGGAAATTTTGAAGTCTTAGAATTCTTTCTTGTGTATGCTGTATTTGCTGCTTATTAGGGATAAATATCTTGTACTCTGCACGTAATTCCAAATGCTGTTTAATGGGAGTCTTGACTATTCCCTGCCACTGAGAGTTGGAAGGAAAAGAATGCTTGCTTTACCTGCTCTTTGGGTGCTGAACCCCTTTTTTGGGGCAGCCTTTCCCTAAGGTGCAAAGTTTTTGAAAGATTTTGCTGTCCTGCTCTCCTGAGGCAGCTCCTGCTTCTCCTGTGGGAAGGAAGTTCATCCAAGTTCCCCAAGATGGGCCTGTGCCTTTTGCAGTACAGATAATATCACATGGTGGCTGTGCTTACACTGCTGTTGTTTTTCTCTGTGAATATAGGTCATTTGGGCACAGCCCTGTGACATATTCTGACAGGAAGAAAATAGGCAACCATTTGTCTGTGATTGTATCTTCACCTCTATTGTAGAGGTACCACAGGCAAATGGAGAGTGTTCAGGGCTGGTATATTGGTAAGATCTGGTCTAATTTCTGATCCACATGTCTCTGTGTGGTTTGCTTTGCTGCTGTGCAGAGCACGGAGGTTGTTGGTAAAGTGGCACACGTAGGGTGCCAGAGCACGTGGCAGGCTTTGCTTTGGTCTGCCAAGGGTGTGCCAGTCCCGTGGCCCTCTCTCCACAAACTGATAATAACTTAAAATAGAATACCTTAAAATTAAAATCTAAAGTTTTAAATGATCCTGACCTTGAGAGGTCTTGGAGCTACTATTTCCACTCGTGATTGTACCTCCTGACTTGCATTTGGCATCGCCACAACTGCTTGAAGATAGGCCTGTAGCTGAGAGATCTGTATTTGGCTTTTGTGTTCCTTATGTTCTTCACTGCCTGCTTGTCTATCTAACCAGCTCTTCTTTTTAGTCAAGAGAGGGATAAAAGAAGGAAAAAAGTCCAGTTCTGAAAAATGCTGTATGCTCAGCTCTGAGGAAGCCCCTTTGATGCTAAAAATATGATGCAGTGGTTTCAAGAAAAGACTTTCCGCATCGCATTTTCAGTTGTCTGATTCTGGAGAACTTTTCCTTCCTCTTTTTCCACCAATCGTTATTTATTAAAAATAATCAATATGGTAAAAAAATAAATTAAACCCAGAATTCAGAGTATCTTTCAGTGGACTTCTATATGCCTTGAACATGTGGGCACTTTTGAAAGTTTGCCCTGTGTCCTTCTCTGAACCTTTTCCTTCTCTAGAATATGGAGTGCTGTAGGTGGGGAAGATACCACTGTACATGTTAGCACAGTGTCCAGCACTCCCAGACTCATCCTCAGAGCTCTGGAATGCTGCTGGCACGTTGCTGAACGTCCCTTTTCTGAACTGAGCCTTTCCCAGGTCTCGGAGGTACCAAGTCTGTGCAGAGCAAACACATCCTTGGACACCCTTCCCTTGTACAGCCCTTCCACTGTGCCCAAACCAGCAGGGCTGCTGGGACCAGCATGGAGCAGGGACAAAGGCAGGGGAGCAAGCTCAGCTAGGGCAGCAAGAAAGCAGGTAGGGAATGTCTTTGTGCTGTGCCAGTGCTGGGAAGTTGGCAGGAGGAGTCAGGCATGCAGCTCCTGAGAGCTCCTGCAAGGCAAGAGCAGTGAGTTTGCTTTCTTCATTTCTTCTATTTTTGTCAAAGTTTCAGAGTTGATTCTCTCTTCTCCTCTCTTGCCCCCCTTCCCCCCTCTGCTCCCTAAGCCTGCTTTTGATTTGGTTTTATTGGCTAGTGAAAGGAATCATTTACTAGTCAAGGGCCAAGCAGTGACAAAGGAATGCAGGTAAATTAGTTTCAGTTCCTATTTCTCCCCGTCTTCCTCCTTTGGAATTTGAGCTTTAGAAAATAAAGTCCTTTTACCCATACCGCCCCCCTCTTTATTTCTAAAAGGATTTCCCCCCCTCTCAGCCTCTCTTTCAAGAACTTCATTTTTGTAACTAAGAAAACCCCCATTAAAGTACCTCAAATGTCAAGGTGTACAACACATTCAATGAAATCCAACCGAAATGCATTGGAAAAAAAGAAGCAGCTTTTTGCATGCACCTTAAAAATGCAGAAATAAACCGAGAGTGCCATAAAGCTTGTTTTAATGAATAACTGTGTACACGCTGGGGAGTTTTACATGCACGTGTATCATGCTTCAAATGCTGAAATATAGTTAAAGTTTAAACATTTTGCAGAAGAAAACATGCAAAAGATCTTGCAGAGAATCAACATGGAGCAGACCTGTATGTTCAGTCTTTCATCACTGAGTATCATTTAAGTATCAAGAACTAAACTAATAGTAGTAGCATTAAACTGTCCATTTTTTGGCCTTTTTTTCTTTGCTTTTTTTTCCCTTTGTAGTTTGCCTTCTTTCAGACAACATGCTTCAGATATACCTGGATGTTTCACCAACTGTTCCCTTGTACAAAAACCTTTAGACATTGAGGCCTTTTTTCTGCATCTCGTTGGTATCCTTGGTAAATAATGCAATCCAAAATGCTCTGTGATCTTAAATAGTACAAGGCATTGTGGCATTAATGGCAGAAAAGGGTTTGTTTCTGTTTGGTAGCTATTCCTGTTAGTTATTTCCAGGTTCTTAACATAGAAATAAACCAAACCCACAATTTGTCTTCCTTTTTTTTTTTTTTTCTTTCTTCCTCTTAGCACAGCAAAAAAGTTGCTTATTCAGTCTTTTAGCTGTCCTCGGAATTAGATACATTTTGTGTTTATGCCTGCACAACACAAACCTGAAGCACAAAAGAACTCAGTCCTGCCCAAACAACAGTAAGGTTTTGGACACCAGCTGGAAGAAGCCAGGAAATGTAAGTTAAGTCTGATATTCCCCACTTGCCTCGCTCTTATTGTAAAGAGGTTTTGTGGGGAAAGAGCACAATGATGAGAGAGGCAAGAACACAGTGTCAGTCCTAACACTGCATTTCCTGGCTTTTGTTGGTTTGTGTCACAGCCTTAAAAAATTGTCTTTAATTTCCTCAAAAAGGGGGCAAATATATTTTCCAGAACGGTGTAATATATACAACCGTAATTTATCTGCCCAGCCAGAACATCAGCTGTCTGGGGAGTAGGATCTGAATTTGAGAGGAATTTCCTAGGAAAACCTCTGCTGCATTTTCCAGCTGTGTAAAGCTACTTCAGTCTGTAATTCCCAACCAATATTTAAACGACTGTGGGAGACCAAAGATTTCCTCCTGCCAGTGGAGCAGAACCTTTCACTAAACACCCGCTAAAGGTGTTTTTCCAAAGGATTTCTAGGGTTCAGTGGGAAGTGCTTGTGCTTGATTTAGAGCCACTGAGTCAGTGTCTTTTCTCCTGGCAGATTTAGGGAGTACAGAACTTGCTTGGAAGTCGTGAGATCAGCTGGAAGGAGTGAGTGAATCTGACCAGAAGGAGATCTGTTGTCTCCTTAGAACAATCCTTAGTTTGGATCCGGGGGCTGTTGTGAGTTGGAATTTGGCCGTAAGGAATGCAGGTTGGAGGACTGAGGGATGGGAGGCTTGTTCCTTGCTTGGTGTGAAAGGAAAATGTAGATTGTGCTCTCAGGATGATTAAAGTTTGTGGGTATTCATGACAAACCGACAAATTGGGGTGGCTTTTCTCTGACAGAGTTGGGGTTTTTAAAAACTACTTAGTGATTATGTCAGCAGAGTTTGCAATACGTTCACATGTGCACATCTACCTGCATTTCTCACCCTGCAGATCATGAATTAAGCTTTGCCTAAAGTTCTACAGGTTCTTTCAGAGCATCACCATAATTACAAATGGATGTTTTCACACTGAGCTGTCCTGCACAGCAGTATCCTACCAAGGGTGTGCAATATTTGGACAGGTTTCCATTGGGAGACTTTATTATTATGATCATTATGATGATGATGATAATGAAGATGTTTGGTAGACTTTCTGTAAGCATTTTTAAATACCAAAATTAAAAATATTGCATTCATTTAATTCATATTTAAATTTAAGTGTATACAGAGAAGGAAACATCAGAAATATCAAGGTCATGTGAAATAATTAAGTGATTTAAGAACTCTTGAGCCTGGCATTCTCTTTATCATCGGGAATAAATACATGTGTGCTGGTAATCTAAAACTTAAACAGTTACATGTCCTGCTGCAGTGAACTTCTGTCTAGTTTTCCCCAAAATAATGGTTTGGGAAGGAAGTGTTTACACAATAGCAAGAAAAACAGTGAAGGCAGTAACAGTGAAAATATATAACTGCAAAAAGGATATGATGTATCCATCCAAATTTGTGATTAATTTTAGATCTTAAAATGTTAAAACACTATAATGAAGTCTTTCTGCCTCTATAGAAATTTTTATCAGATAAACAAAAGACTTGGGATCAACAGATCATCACATCTCAAAAAGAGAATGATTAGTTTTCTGCTTTGCCTGATGAATTGTGTCCTTAATGAAACCACAAACTGGCTCCTTATAATCCACCACACTTTAGATCTATTTATTACTCACAAAAATAACCGAATGTCACGACTTTGAACCCAGTCTGAGACAGGCAAATAAAGGTGTTTAGGTCGGTGTGTGACTGCCGGGGTTTCACTCCCTGCCTTTTGAAAATGCTTATTCCGTATCCACATAACTCAGACCGGGCTTCACGTGGCGAACACCTGAGCGCGACACTATGAAATGTAAGAGTTTAAAACATTAACGCGAGGTCTGTAGTGATGAGGGTTAAACTATGGGGGGCAAAACCCCCAACATAACCCCCTCGCAAAGCCTTTTTTGGGGCGGTTTGCGGTGCTTTGGGTGCTGCCCGCGCGCCGCCTCCAGGGGCCGCTGTGACCCCACGAACCCCGCGGGCTCCTTCGCATCCAACCTCGGCATCCTCGGTGTCCTCGCGTGTTCCAAGCCGGGATTCCAGCGAAGGAAATGAAAAAGGGAAACTAAACGAGTTTTTTTTTTACCCCCCCCCTTTCCTCCCCCTCTTTCTCTCTCTCTCTGGTTTCTATTTGTAATACTTTATTTCTACAACAAGCACAGACCACTAGAAAGGCAGAAAACAAAATATGAATTNTTCTTTTTCTTTTATTTTTTCCCTTGTTTTTGCCCTTTTCTGAGCTGTTTGCATTTTAATTTTGGAGGAAGAGGAAAAGAAGAAATAATGTTTTGTAGAATTACCCAGTAATTACCAATTGAACTAAAGTGGAGGCAGCAACTGATGGCACGAAATGGTTGCATTTAATATCAAAATAAGTGGTTGCATTTTATATCAAAGTACCTCTGAGCGGGGCAGAAAGTTGTACTGGATTTGGGAGTGAGAAGCTGCATCTGTCAAAATGATAGGTTTCTAAAGGAAAAAAAGAGTATGTAATATTCAAAAGAAAAATTACATTTGCTGTATGATAAAGATTTAATTTCAAGTCTCCATCAAACATTATCTGAGATTCTGAAAACAAATGATAATTGATATAAAAGAACTATAGTTGATGGATACATTTAATTAGGGTTTATTTACCATGGGCTGGATAAACACTTTTGTTTCTATAAGGGGAAGGATTTGTATCTGCAAGTTCTGCCTTGAACATTTCAAGTTAAAAACAAATGTTTTAAGAAAAGAAACTAACATAAAACAGCCCCGCATTGGCTTTTGTGTCTTTGTAAATGTCTGTGGCGGTTTCTCCTTGTCTGAGGGAAAGAGCCATTCATTAAATTAAAAGTGAACCAGTTAAACTGGACCTTTCATTGAAGAAAGTCTCCCAGTGATCCGTGCTTTATTTGGTGGATTGTCTTACAACACAAATAAACCGAGGGGGTTTTTATCTCGGCATCTAAAAATACTAGAAAGAAAGGAAATCCAAGCAAGGCAGAAAATACTAGGAAATAATTTCCTATTAAACAGACCCTCTGCCTCCATATATCTCAAATCATGAAAGCACACCAGAGAGAAGGGCTCATATTCCTTTTTCGCTCAGGTTAAAAGCCAGTGACAGAGGAAATCGAATTCAAAGGTACCGTCAATGTTTGCAGTGTTCAAAAATAGATAGAAAGAAACACACACTGAAAAGCCAGCACGACTGTGCGGCAGCAACTGCTAAATGCACGTGATGTCTCCAAAAACCAAAACATGCTTGAAAATGCATAGATATTTAGAGCAGAGTCCGAATATTTTTTTTTTCTGAACCAAATTCTTATTTAGATACCTGTTTTGGCTGACTTAAATTCTTTTTCTATTCCAGTCTTATGCAAGGCTTTGCAAACCCTGCTTAGAGACAGTGTGTGATAACAAAGAAAACTGGTATAGTTTGCAAGAATAATTACTGTGAAAGGTGCAAGACAGTTTAAGAAATACTTTTTCCTTATGTTTTTTTCTGCTGCAACTGAAATCTTGTTGGGGTTTATTTCTTTTTTTATTTATTTATTTTTTGTGAGACATTTACATGGAGTATTTTCAAGTTTAAACTTTTTTTATCACTGTATGCTTAATGAAAAACAAGCAGAGTAATGTACTCTGAGATGCTGGACTGAAAATCAGAATAAAATGGAGTCTTATACACTGAAATTGCATGATTAAATTTTGGAAATGGTTTCACATAATTTGGATTTTTGGATGGTGAAACTCGGATGTTCTAAAGGACCCCAAAAACATCCTGACAAGTTTCTGGATGCCCATGCTGATGAGCACCCGAAAGGCACTAATTCTTCTATGCATGTACATTTATGTACATGCACTTTCACAAATTTTATCTTCTGTGAGCTCTAAAAATAGCTTTGCCTTTCGTCTTTGCTTGTCAGCAGAGTCCATACATAAATATAGCACATCTCAGAAAGTCCCTTTTGTGCCCACAATGAGGCTCTAATTAATTCTGCATATAATTCCATAACATTTATTATTAATAAGTATTAATACAATTTATAAAAAAAAACTGAGCCATTCTCAGGATTATGACTCTGACCCACAGTATCTGGGATGGAAAAACGTACAGAGATGATAACTGCATTTCTTGTTTTCTTGGCATAAAAATGGAACAAAACCAAAGGAAATGAAGCAAATTGTCACTAGGCCGTTGTAATAACCAGACCACTTTCCTGTGCATGTGATTTTTGGTTGTAGTGATACAGTCATGATTGTACTGATGGTATAAAAAATATTTGCCAGTAAAGCCTACTTTTGTGAGTGGTGTGTCCAGATTTAAATAAACAAATATATATATATATACACATATATGCATATATTCATAGTTGTGATAGAGAGGTCTTGCAAGTTTAATCCCTGGTGTTTCCTGGCCTTTCCTCTTGGGCAGTGCAGGGAACCAGGCAAGGCTGCCAGACCCACAGAGAGAGTGGGAGCAGTGAGTGACCAAAGCACACACAGGGCAGAGGGAAAATACCTGTTGTCTTTTCCTCCCCAGAAATGTGTTGGAAGTCTGGCATGTGTAATTCTGGGAGCAACAGTGTGAGTTATCTCATCTCTGCAGGTCCTCTCGGAACGGAGGGGTTATGGAGTTGTGCTGCTGGGCACCGTGGGACACACTGCTTTCCTCACAGCTCCTCCCTGAGCAGGTACTGTGGGGTAGGATTAGATGTGACACCTTCTGGCATTCACTACTAAAAGGCAGCTCCTTCTGGGATAAAACTGGAGCTCTGAACTGGAAGGATTCACAACGGTTCAAAGTCGTGGTTCTCAACCTTTACCTTTCATGGGGCTTGTAAGGCAATTCAATGCAGAAAGTAGCAGCCAGGTGGGGAAAGGTAATCTGTGCTAAAAATCAGTTTATAAAATGAGTTCATATCTCCTTGAAAATGTGCATTAGTTAAACTAATACTAACCAGGCCTGACTCAAAAGGATTTGGTTTGTCTCACACCAAAACAAAGCACGTTTCTGAGTGCTGCCTGATGTCAGGGGTGCACATTTTCTGCAGGCTTTAGTTCTCATCTCAGCAAATAAATAAGGATTCAAAATATTCTCTCCCCCCTGGAGGCATCAGATCAGTTTTGCTCTTTCCAAAAACCTGTCTGGTCACCCTAAATAGCAGCTTAGCCATTCTGGAAATCTGGCCATGTATGCAAAAGAGAGCAGAATGCCAGTGGGTCTGCTTGTGACCAAACAGCACAGGAGGGCCATCAGCCCGGGGCTGCCAAGGGCTCCTTTTCTCAAGGCGGTGGTCACTTGCAACCTGTGGCCTGTAACTGTCAGTGTGGGCTACCATATATCTGATTTGTGCCGAAATGTTGTTTATAAATGGAAAGGAGCTGTGCTCTGCCTGTTTGCCCAGGATTTCCTGACATTCAGCAGCCTTGCTGGGATGTTCACAGGTAGGGGAGAGGCAGCTGCTGTGTGGCCCTCCTGGGTAGGGTGTCCCACACTCCCTGCACAGGGATCTGAGCAGGCACAGAGGGCTCAGCACACTCAGATTTCCTTGCTCAGTGAATGTTGCTGTCTACCAGCCCTTTCTGTCCAACAGACCATACTGGGAACAGCTTACAGCACTGTAAGAGAGAATTTCCAAGTGCTTTGCACACTTGAACTCCAGGCAGTTTCCTCACCCTCATTAAAGCTTGGAGAGTGGGAGTGCACTGCTTCTCCTCTGGCACACGAGTGTTACTTTCTGGCTGATGCAGATCAGAGGGGGTTTGGTGTAGTTTAATGGCAGTTGTGCTTTGAAGAAATGTTTGGTTTATGCAGGTAAAAAAGGAAAAATTGTTTGGGGTTGTAAAGGCCTAAAGGGCACAGTCTGTACTATCTGATCCATTTGCCTTCCCAGCTACTACACTGAAGCACAAAACAGCCACTTGATTTCTTAAGCACCTGAAGAGGAGGAGAGGCAGAGGCTTGAGGGTGGAGGAGAGGGGAGCAAACAAACCCTGGTCAAAGCTTTCACAACAGAGCTTTCATTGTTTTAATTTACAAGCATTTAGCACATGTAAAAGTTGCCATTTTCCCCAGCATTTCCATTAACGCGTTTAAATTACAGCTGCTGGAAATCTCCGTACAGGTTAAAATATTCTGTTCATAAAATCTCAGAGAACAGTGAGGGAAGTAAAATAAGTAACAAAAACCTTTTCCTGATCCCGCCCCCCCTTGGCAAAGTCACCTAAAAATGAGGGGATTAACTGTTACGGATCAATAGGAGGCACTTCTGAAAGAGGAAGCATTGCTATCCAGATTGGAGGGAAATGAAGTGTTTATTGGAACAAAAATATCCTCTTTGTTACTTCATTGAATTGTGTATTCCCTTCTGAAGAGCATGAAAAGCAATTGAAGAAAATGTTTTATGCCACTCTTCCTTTCTTTTACCACTCATATCTTTTGTCTTCCTTTGCTTCCTTTTCTCTGTGTCCATCTTCCTCATTAAATTCCTAACCAATGCTTTTCTAATTAATGCCAGTTTAATTTAATGTGTAATGACGCTGTGTCTGTGTGGAGAGTTTGATTTCTTTTTGTGACTCTGGCCTGACCACTGAGATTAGCAGCATCTGCACAAAGCTGAGAAGTCCCTTGGGGCACCAAGCAACACTTCCCGCTCGTTTTTTTCACCAAATCAAAGTGACTGGCATGTAGGATTAGCAGAAAGTATCTCTCCATCAAATGACTGCAACTGTTTGCTTTACAGCTTTCTGAATCTGTTGGTATTTAATCACTTTCTTTTAAATTATTAAAGATGATGGAGCTAGGTACAACATTATTGTAATGCAGCTGCAAGTTGAGCTGGAAAAAACTATTTTTAAGGAAAAGGATGACATAATGCTGGCAAATCTTGTCTGTCAATATTCCATAAGCATTTCTTTAACTATACCTGTTGTTGGAAAATATTTAAAAATATTGCATATGGTTATATTTTAGCTTGTGGGTTGTTTACAAACAGTTTTCAGAGACTTTTTTTCCTTGAGAAGTCATGCTTTTTTATGCAGTGGATCATCTAGATCATGTGATGCCCTTTCTGGGGTGTTTTGGGTACCTAGCTCAGCATGTGCACTGCCAGAACACACCCTTGCCAGGGGCAGGGGAGCACAACCCCCCAGGACATTTGCCTGCCCACAAACACAGGTTTGCTGGCACAGAAAGTGTTTGCAGAGAACGGCCCCAAACGGTGCCAATTCCTGCTGCAGTGGCTTTGTGGTTGGTTGTTTCCCTGGGGATCAGAACATTCTGGGGTTCTCAGGGGGCACTGCTGGGCAGAGTGGTCTGGTGAACTGCTCATTCCCTTTTCAGCAGCCCCCCAGGGATCATAATCCTGAGGTTAAGGTGTCAGTGAGGGAATTCTTCATGAAACTTCAGAACTACAGAAAGGTTTGGGTTGGAAGGGGCCTTAAATCCTATGGGCAGGGACATCTTCCACTAGCCCAGGTTGCTCCAAGCCCTGTCCAACCTGGCCTTGGACACTTCCAGGGGTGGGACAGCCACAAACACGTGGATGCCTCATGGCACTTGTGTGAGTGACCCCCTTGGAGAGCCTCCCTGGGCAGCCCTGGGCAGCAGGATGCACTATGGGGCTCACAGCAGGGAGGGAAGGAGTGGGCGTGGGCAGGACAGCTTTGAGATGTCAGTGCTGAACCAGTTGGCATCACCAGGCCTGTTCAGAGAAGTTGGGCTCTGGTGAGTCCGTGTCTGAGGCCACCACGTAGCTTTGTCTGCAAAGCAAATCCCATGGTAGCTCAAAGGAGCAGTGGCACAGGTCTTATGTCTCATAAACACTCACTGTTTAGTGTTAGGCTTGAGTGTTTGTTGTTCACAGTGATATTATTCCTTTCTTGTGTATTTGTTTTTCCGGGGGGATTGGAAAGAAAGTGTCACTTTCAGATGTGTGATAAACTCTGTCCATCATAATTTAGCTCTTGATGACTTTATGGCTCCTCCTGTCATGGTAATTGAATTTATCCTCTTCTGGTACCATCTTGCATCATTCAGATGAACATAGAAAATTAAGGAGCATCCTTCCAGTTTTCCTGTGAGATTATTAATTGAAGTAGAAAGTATTTAGGGGACAGTTTAATTTTGAGGCTTGCTTTTATTTCAGGAGAAAGATTTGCACCATGATTATGTCTTTTTACGTGGTAATGTGCAGGAGTAGGATGCAGATTAGAGTGTTTAAGGGAAACTAAGAAAACACACATACTTTGAGACACAAATATGCCTCTTATATGACTTTCAGCCATTGCTTCATGCAACCACTATTTACATTTGGAGGTAGTGGTTTCTTAAATGCTCAGAGCCTACAATTGAGCCCAGATTTCCAAAAGTGCTTGGCACCCAGCAGTTCTCACTGAGACATTTTTATGGCCAGATAATCAAAATTGCTCAGCATGGTAGAAGCTGGGGAGTTTTGAAAATCTAGCCACTTATTTTAATGCCCAAGTGGAGGCTGGGTTCTTCAGGAAAGCTGGTTCAAATATTACAGTTCCAATGGCTGTGTATCAATCCTGTATGTACATTTTTTCTCTTATGGACATACAGCCTATCCTGTATGTGCCCACTTAAAAACTTTCCCACTCATTCTTCCATATAAATTGTAATTACATTAGTTACATTGAATTTCAAAAGTTGTAGGTACCGTATGAACAAAGCAGAAGTTCAAATGAAAATCAGATCCAGTAATTACAGGATTTTTCTACAAGCATTTTTCTTTCAGGCTTGACTTGAAGTGAAATAAAGACAAGAGACACCCGTTTCCAGGTTAGGAAGCAAACAAAACCAAATTGTGGAGGGTGAGAGTTGCTTATCTGAGCTGCTTTTTATAAAGCAGTTTGACAGCTGAAAAGAAAAACACTGGGGTAACTTGTGAAGTGAATAAGTTTAGCTCTTACATTTGCAATTTTCTGCTCAGTGTTCCCTGTCCTACTGGGGCAAAGGAAATAAGGAAGTCCGTAATGTGCCAGTAAAAACGGGCAGCATTTACCTTGTACCCTGAAGGCATGGACTGGCTCCCCGAACACCCCTGGGGTTGCCACCTTGCCTCTGGCACAGCAAATGTGCCAGCAGAGGTTACAGCTGAGGGTGGCCAAGAGAATTGCTGGCTGTGTTGTTCCTCCCTCGTTTCTTCTCACAGTTGCAGAAGATGTGGTTCCCCTGCACCATCCAAGGGCCTGATCCTTATCAACAAACATCCTGTTTGTGGCAATAAAGGATCGTTAGGAGTATTTTGTGCTGGTCGGGGTATTTCACAACTGCCCACAAAAGGTCTGTTTTACTCAGGAGATTGTTAGACACCAAGGGCAGTTCCTGTACTTTGGAGTATTTCAAATAAGCACCATTAATAGCGGTCTCTGTGCCTCATAAGGTCACCTGGAAGTAGGCACGGGCAGGGGCAGGACATCTCCTCTGCTGGGGGAGGCTGTGTGGGTGCAGAGTCAGCAGAAACTGTGCCTGACACGAAGGTGGGGGGTATTGTGGGACCTGTGCCATGTGAACCTCCGTGTTCTTCCCACTGGCACCAGCTCAGCAATCCCTGGGGGACATGCCCTGGCACTCGGAGGGTCTTGTGACAGGCAGCCTCTGTTTGGGAGGGTCCCAGCTCTGGGTGAGGGAACACATTGCAAGGCTCAGTGTTCCAGCTGGGGGCTGCTTCTGTCCCCTCGCTGCCCAGTAAGGGGTGTGTTCTCAGGGTAGGTCACACAAGCAGAATGCCTTAAATTGGAGGCTTTGAGTAAAAATCAGCTTCCAGTGCTTTCAGTTCCACATAACTCCTGCTGAACAACGCAGTTCCTCACTCCCTGCATCTGGGAGCTGATCCATTTTTTGCTAAAGGTTGAGCAGAGCTGCCTTTTCAAAAGCACCCAGGTTGTTTTCCCGACCCTCCATACTATTCCCAGGAGTGATACAGATGCTTAGGAGTTGGAGTCTCATTGAAAATCAGCAGATGGAAGTCCAGCTCTTTGTATATAATCAGGTACATACCTCTTAGTGATTTCTGTAGAGATGGATTTATTAATATGTTTAATATATTGGACCATGGCATGTCTGAATTAACAGAGAGGTTTAGCCATCCCTTCAGCTTCGGTTTTCCTTGTCATGTGCCCTACAGCTTGGCCACCAGTTCTTCTCTGACAAAGCCCTAAAAGCACTGTGGAACTTGTGTTTACAGGGCATGGTACACATTTTCCTGGGAAAGCATTGTCCTTGGGATTGTCCCTCTCCTCTTTATTCTTACCCCCTGAAACATACTTGTCCTCTATCCTCTCTCAACTGTTTGGAAGCAGCAAACCTGGGAGACAAGACGGGGGAGAGGTGAATTGTTTGCAAACCTGTACCTAAAAAACTTCATTTAGCTAATAGTGAGCAATAATGTGACTAACTGTAGAGAAGAGATAGGTAAGAAGTGGCTTGTGTGGTGTGGGTTGACAAATTCAGAAGGAATTTGTCTTTTAACTACTTTGCTACTTTTGAAAATGTATGCATAGGTGTTTCCTTCAGCCAAAAGGAACTTGAGGTTTCTGACTGACTGGATGTGTTCTGACACTACCTGGTTGCAAATTCTTCTGCTGAATCAACTTCCTTCAATGGTCTCGTGAGGAAACCTGTGCCAGAAGTCATATTTGAGGCTGGCTGAGCATGGTGGTAAATGAACTCTTTCATCTGCTTTCTTCCAGTAACATGTGCTAGCTTAAAAGGAGGGTGCTGAAAAGGGTGAAATAAATGTCATGTCAGTACACTTCTTTTTGATTGCATTACTGGTAGTGGCTGGCACTACAATATGCTAAAATACTTTGTGCTGTTTGCTGTTTGGTCCAGAAAACCAGTATTCATGTCCGCATAGTCTGTGGCAGCATCTGATATTCTGAATAACAGGTCTCTATCCCTACCTCTGTGCAAAAAACCCCAAACAAACAGTGTTGTTTATTTGACAGGTAAACACACTGATGACCGGCAATTGCGGTCATTAAAAGAAGACCTCAAACAGTGGCCACTTCCTTGGGGGTCATTAAAAATCCATTGGCAACTGCACACAGCTTAAATTTACAGCTTGAGCTCCTGCTCTTGCATTCTGCCTCCTTTTGCCCTTGGAATTTCCACTGCAGAGTTACTCACTTTCTTACCTAAGCTGTTTAATTCCCCGGTGGGGTGGAGGACAGACTGGAAACAGTGCTACAGTAACATCATCCACCTTGATGCATATATTTCCAGCTCCCCTTGCACTGTTGTCCTCTGTCTTTTTTTCCTCCCAGCAGCTTAAGTGAGAAGACAAAGTTAGGTTACAAGATTGCAGCTGAAGTCCCAAGCTCAGATCTCGGTGTAACTTTCATGTAACTTCAGTCGAGAATCTGTCTCGTGTATGGGTTTCATGCAGCATTCAGGCTGCAAAATGAATGATTTACTTGCCCTGCAGGGTATGCAGACCAAATAAAATGAAGTCCACGTGAGCTACTGTCATCTCTTTTGGCTTGACAAGAAAAGGTGATGTTAGTTTTGCATCTGCCTTAGTGTTATTAAATCTTTCAGTACCTGGGGTGTGTCACGTTCTGGAATTTCATTAAAACCTTATCGTTAAGTAAAGGGTCAGATTGCTGGTCTTGATCATTGCAGAGAACAGCCTGAAAGTGTGTTCCCTGAGTATGGCAATGGCTGAGGGAAGACAAGGCAAATGAGAATTGTCCTCACTTTGTTCTTTTGTAGTCTTAAGGTACTGGTTGCTTTTCATTTATTTGTCTCTTTTTTTAAGATCCCATGACTGACCTTCCTGGAATTGTGAATTTACAGATTAGCTTTGCACATATAGGAAGGGGCAGTCTTTAATTCTCTGGATGCTTAAACTTGAGCAGAGTCATGCTGGGGAGCTCCTGGACATTAGTGATGGGCAGGGCCACCCTGGCTCTCAAAGGCTCAGTCAGGGAGAGGGTTTGTGCTCTGGAGAATGTAGATATTCCCTGGCATTTGAGGCAGTGTGCAAACCAGGATGGTGAAGTGGGAAAGGAAGTGTAGGATTGCACTGATACAGGTATTCCCTTTCTGTGGGGCATTGCTGGGAATGCCCTGGGTTTGGTAATCAGTGGAGGTTTTGCTCTCCATGCTGTGCTGTTTGCAAGCCCACAGTGAGCCCTTGTGCAATGAGCCTTTTGTTGAGCAAACACCCCACGGCCTTTGCTGCCTCCCTTCCCACAGAACATCCCAGGCCTTGCTGCTCCAGCACAGCCTGCCTGGGCCTTCTGGTCCAGCAAAACGCTCACCTGCCAAAATAGCACGGAGCTTTACCACCTCAAACAATGCTCCTGCCCTCCCCCAGCGCAGCCAAAGGATGCTCCCGTGCTGCTGCCAGTTCCTGCCAAGGGATCCCAGCAGAGGGGGATGCAGGAGCTGCCACTAAGTTTCCAGAAGAACAATCCTTGATGAGCAAAGATAAATCCGTGGTCCTTAAGGAACAAAGACTCCATTTTCATGGAAATCAGTTTGATGGGAAGGGGATGGCAGGGAGATGTAATTCATGTTCACTGGGATGTATACAAAGGAAGCCGGAACAGCTTCTGAGCATCAGGCAGGTCTGTGATCTTTATCCCATTTGGGTACATGTGGAATGTTGCCCATTGCTCTGAGATTGACATCAGAATCTGCTCACAGGAGCAGCTGGTCCTACTTGATTTACTGCTAGCTGAGGTTACTGTGCACATCTACATTTTGAGATTAGATATTTCCAACCTCAGTGTCTTTTCGAAATTCTCTTTTTTTTTTTAAGGGCAGTCAGCATCTGCTCTAAAGTTATTTAATGACTCTTCAAATGGGAACAGTCCACTGGCAAAGCAACAATATGTTACTGGAAATGATAGATCCATTGAAGAGTGTCAGAAATTTTCTTGTTCTGTACCTGGGAAGTTTCTTTGCTGTTCAAGAGTCTCTGGGTAGAAATAACATACAATATAATTGCTACTTTCTCTTTGATGCCTCAAAGTACAGCTTGTAGATTGTCTTTTTCCTATTTCAGAACATTCTGGTATAGCTTTTATACTCAGTAAATGAACATAAGGAGGACATGGAGGATTTAGAACACTTGGTGAGGGAATGACAACTATGTGGTTGTTTTATTGTGTCTTCCTCATTTTTCAAGCTACTACATAATCCTTGGTGGAAACCCTGAATGAATTTGTTTGATTAATTAATGGGTTGGTTCCTTAGCAGGTATGATTTGTTATTCATGGAGCTATAATAAGGCTGTGTTGATTTGTGCTATGAGTCCAATTCTTTGAAGGAAAGACCTACAAAGTATTAAGTATTCTCTGTGGGTGTGCAGAGCTCAGTACTGTCCATGAGGGGTGTGTGTATATATAAATTAGAATTTATTTTTTGGGGCCCTCCCCTTCTTTGTGGTGTCTTGTAAAGAGAAGGTCTGGGAAATTCCCTTTTTCCTCACCTGCAAATGTTCAGTTATTTCTGTGTTTTATATAGTGAGCATTGTACTGGGAACAAATCAACCAGATTTATGTCTTTTTATTTTTTCCCCCCTAAATGGTTCAAAAATGTCACTTCAGGCTTTTCATTGCCAGGGTTATATTTGAAGCAACAGAGAGAACAGGCAAATTCAGCAACAAAGAAGTTCAAACCCCTTGGCCCTGGTGTTCCTGGGCTTCAGACTAAGTTAAAGCAGTCTGGATCCCTGGTTGAAGGGAATCCTGAAGTACCTGCAGGCTTGGAATGAGCCTCTAACTGATACAGATGCTTTTTCTGGGTTTGAATTTAAAGCTCAAGAAAGACCCAGGATGTGAAACACTATGAGAAACTCAAGGATAAATCGCTAGGAGTGGGACCCCCATTTCTTCCCAAGTAGGTTTTAGGTCTCTGTAATTCTTTGTTCTTACCTGTGTTCTCTGAGCAGACTGTTTAATTCCAAATCACCACACTTCCCTGTGTCTTACCTATCACACCTGGGAGCATGGAATTTGTTACCTGTTAAACAAACTGGCTGTTGGGAATTTAAGAGCTCTGAAATGTTGTTTGAAATGGATGCATTTCAAATGTGTTCTATCAATTCTGCTTACTTTCAGTTAATATTCTGGTCCCCCCACTAAAAATAAACAAACCAACCCTTCTCAACAGAACTATTAAAACCTGTACTAAAACTAAAAAATTTCTTTGAAATTGAAGCTCAGATGTTCTAATCTGGATTCCAGTTTTACAGGGAGAATGAAACCCTCATGTGAAGGGGGTTTATAACCCAGTTCCACAGTTCAGAGTGCACTAGTCTGAGTAGCATCAGTTGTAATTAGGAGTTGCAGTAGGTTTGAATTGTTCTGTGATTTTATTCTCTAGTAGGCTTTATAAACACACAGTGATGCAATAAAGGATGAAATGATCCTATGAGTGAGAGCACTGCAGACTTTCAACATTGAAGGGGTCCACTGATAGTGCATTTGAAGACTTAAATTCAGGGATCTGATACAAAAGAGGCAGCAAGCAGAGGGCATAGAACTGTGCTGCTTTATTCTTCACACTACAAGGGCCTGGCTGAGCTTTGCATCCTTGATATTGCCCGATGGAAGGTTTGGAAAACTGAATGGCAGGGAGAGGGTTGTGGTACAGCAGTTTCTGGGTGTTGGGTGAGAAGATCCTGTAGTGTAATTACCATCTATAGAGGTCATCTAACCTCAGCAAGAGTCCACAGCATGCTGAGTTGGGAGAGCTCCCAAACTGGTGTGGTTCTTAAAAATTACTTTTGTAACCAAACTGAAAGCAACTTGAACTAGGCTTTGACAATTATTGGCTCCACTGTCCTCATGAAGGGGATAGGAAATGAAGTAGGTGCTCAGCTGTTTGTTCCCCTTGGAAAAGAGACTCTAGTGTTGGCATAATCAGTAGAACACTTGGCCTTCCCTTCCCCCTGCATTAGGACCACTTTTCCCTTGCAAAGCTTTTATATAGAGCACAAGGACCTATAAATAACAAGGGAGCTTATAAATAAATACAGCTGTGAGCCGACAAAGGCTTCTGACAAATGATGTTTATTGAATTTCTCACGTGTGGTCCAGTTTGAATCCAACCGTGGGGCTTGCTAAGGTTTTGAAAGTGTATTTTGTGCCCAAGGCTGTGTTGGGCAGACTAGAGAGCTCTCTGGCTGGCTGAGGAAAGGACAGCAATGGGTGAAAAGCAGAGGAGTTTTTCAGTGAAGTCTATGCTATTAACTTTAGACAAATCAACCCAAGATCTGCTGCCTGTTGTTTATGTGAGAGGGTTTATGGAAAACAATCATATCACTGCAAAGTGCTGGCTCAAACACTACACACACCTCTCAGTAATTAATCCTGGTGTCATTGTCCTAGAAATGCAGCAATCAATGTCCAGATTTGAGCACATTTTATTGTAGCCTTCAAAACCTGTAGTCAGTGATGTAGGTCGGTCTGGCCTGGTATGGGAGGTGCTGTATGGACGAGGGCACAGAAAGCCCCGGTCCCAAAGAGCTGCAAGTTTTCCACCTGAGCAGGAGCTCCAGGTCTGCTGGGTGCATGGAGCTCGTGGGATCCCACCCAGAGCCACCATGGGAGCTCTAGTCAGGTAAATTGACAAAGCATTAATTACTTCAAAGGAGAGCTAATGAGGCAATAAACCACAAGGGTGAAACTCAAATGGTTTATGGTACCATTAGTAGACTAAAATGGAATTATAATTAGAGCAGGGCAAACGATTCATAGTCCACAATTTATCCAATGGATTTAGTGCTTGTTTCTGTTCATGAATTATGCACAAGGAGACATATTTTAGGAATGTCTTCATTGTTTGAAATTGCTCAGCAGCCACTTTATATGGAGGTGTTTCTGCCAATATGAGTAGCCTTGTACAGTTTGCATCTGGTTTCTCTTTGCTTGGGGGCTTTGTGCTCTGTAGTGGGTCACTGAAATACTATGGTGTTTCTACTTCCTGGAATGTTATAGAAAAGCATGTTAATTGTTCTGGGATATGTAGCAGTTGCCTAAATTTGCTGGAAAAACCTTTCTTGATCTTCAGGAATGGGTTTTTAGCTTGAGGAACGGTCCTCTTGCAAACAGCTCAGCAGTAGGGGAGGAACCTCAGCAATAGTTGCTCAAACATCCATCCCCCAAAATGGATAAAGCTTGTGTGTCCAAATAAAAGTGTGGTTCAGAAATGATGAAACAGACTCAGGAGAGCTTTGTTCCACTGCTTAGATCTTGACTTAAGTGCAGAATAATTCAACCATTTGTTGAGTGACAGTCTTATCTCAAGCTTTGAGGTGGTGTGGGGTTGAGCTCATAAAATTCCTCTTGGAGCTCTTCCAGCGTGCATAAAGTACTTGTATAATATAAGGGATGATCCTGTGTTATGGGATACCTTTCCTGTCTCTGCTAGCATTAACTTGGAATTATTTATACAGGGGAACAATGTTGCTGAGAGGGATCTAATGTTTGGAGCTGGCTGTGTGCACTCACACATGCTCCTTGTCCCCAGAGGATGTTTGTGCCTTCACCTTGCTGCACACCCCATGGTGTGTAAGAGGCTTGATTGATGCCATCAAGCTCCCTTACAGGCCAGAAAATCCAGGGATACTTCAGAGGGTGCAGTCCCTAAACTATCCATTAAGGTGGCCTGGTGTGTCAACCTCTCAGCTGAAATGTCTTGGGGCCACTCTGCTTTCCATTACAGCCTGTTCTCTGCTGTGAAGAACTATTCAGAAGAGACAGAACCAAGCCACAGACCTTTATCTTCTTCCAAAGCTGCTGTATCCACCAGCCTGGTAATGAAGCCTTTACTTCTTCTCTCAGGTGATTGACAAGCTTAGTGTCTTGGAGTGGAGGTGCTTTGTGCTGCCTGGTGGTCTCCTGGCTCTGTGTTTGTCCTCCTGAATAAATCATGAATTCTCCTTTTTGTATGACATGTTAAGTCCATGATTTAAGAGCTTCAACATATAGCTCCTGTTTGTTCTTGCTTTTGTTAATAACCAATCATGAATTATCCATGAATGGGCTAATTAAGGCATTAACCATATATTATATACCAAAGAATCAGATCTTTCACAGACATCTATGTAGGTAGGAACTTCTTGGAATATCCCTGGGCTAGGAATGTCTGTTTATATTAGGGAAGATCTTCCAAATTCTGGCCTGCAGGGTAGTCACAGCAGAGCTCAAAAATCAAAACAAGTCATACATGGAACAAATGCCTTGTAGGGAAAAAAGGTCAGAATCCCAAAAGATGCAAGTGGTGAAATATGGATCAGGAATTTTGTAACATCCTGTCAGAGAGGACAATATTATTGGAACTGGTTTTTGGTTTTTTGTGTAAAACTTTGAATGAAGCTCAGGTAGAAGGAAATAGGAATAGAAAGACTGTCCATGTGCTGGGAGGTGGTTTTGTGGATTCTAATACTGTGACTTTATTAGAAGAGAGACAGAGAGAGACTTGACAACAGTTTGTGTTGTTTGTACTCTGGTACCTCTTGACATTGTTCTGCCTCCGCAGGTTAAGATTTCTGTTAACAGTGCAGTGGTGATAAAAGTCATTAGTTTGGAGGAGAACTGAACAGACACTCAAGGAAAGAGCCCTGGGGGTGGCCAACATAGAGACTGAGGCAAGTAGTAGTGTTGCAAATATCATAGAGCCAGGATTAAGTGATGCCCATGCCAGAAGTGCAGCCAGTAACATCAGCAGTGATTCTCCCGTGTTCTGAAATAAACTGGCTCAGCCTAATACTGGCCCTATTGCCCCAGTGAGCCTCTGGCTGCCTTCTCCTGTCTCTCTGCAGAATTCTGAGCACCTCTTCAGTCTGCCCTCATCCCAAAGTGTTTTCTCAGGTAGCTCATACCTGCAGGGCCTCAGAATGGCATCACAAAATGCAGCCTGGAGGCCCAGCAGTGCTTCTGAGGCTCCAAGGTTCCTGCTGCCCAGCTCCCCCCCAGCAGCACTGCCCTGTCCCTGCTTCCAACTTTCTGTATCTTAGTTTGCCCATGACCCAGCAAAACTCAGCTCCTGAGTCAGTGTACAGTAAAATAACAAAGTTGTCATTTAGATGTTTCAATTAAAAAGATTGTGGAGCCTGTTTCTACCAAATGACTTTGCCATCAAATATTTATAAGCTTGGCTGGTTGGGGTTTTTTTCAGAAGAAAAATCCAAGAGTCATAAATCTATATTAAAGACTAAGTGCCTACCAAATGGAACTTTATGCACATTTGCTGTGGTTTCTCGCTTTCTTTTTACTCAAGTGTTACAGAGGAAAGCCAGCAAAACCCACAAAATTGTTATTTTCTCTCTTCCATCTTTTAGCTCCTAAATTTTAGTTTAAATGCTGCTCTTTTCCCTAGCATGGATTTCTGAGTGCCTGCCTAAAGCACGGATGACATGATACATGATGAAAGCCAAAGGGTTAATCTTCTAGGGACTCAAGACTAATGGCCTAGTAATGCTCACCCAGGAGGGAATTGTTGTGGCTGTTTCAGATCTCAGTGCTAGTCACTTTATAATAATTTGGAGATTTCCATTGGAACTTCAGTGGCAGAAGGAGCAGCTTTTAATGTGGGACAGCAGTGCTGGATCTTGGATTAAACCCCTGCTCCTACTTCTCCTTTATCTGCCATTGAAACCCCCTTGTTGCAGGGCTGTATGTGGCAGAAATTCAGAACAGTCTTTTATCCCTTTCAGTGTGGCCTAAATTTTCATTAAAGCTGCTCTTTGCTTCTCCCCCTTCTCTGTGGTATGTGTGGCACCCGAGTGTTTCTGTATACGTGTGTATTTACATAGATGTATGCATATATAGATGCAAATATGTATTTATATGCGTTCAGACAAGTCATGGGAGGTATAAATGCCCACGGTCTGTGAGCAGCACAAGGATGTGGGCAAGGGGCACTCTGAGCAGGTGTCATGTGTCCTGTAGGCAAACAGGGCCAGGTATTGGACTCCTCGCTCTGACTTTTGGTGCTGTGAGAATTCTGACTTGCATCAAACCCCCTCGTGCAAATGGTTTGGATTTGGGGGCTCCTCCCCTCTCTAATGTGCTCTCCCAATCTCCCTCTTATTGAAAGAAAGAAGAAGAAAGATGGAAGGCAGGAGAGGGAGCGGTGTAAAGGTCAGGCAGCACTGCAGCCCGACGCTGAGATTTATAGCGCTCCAAATTCTCCCTCTCTCTGGCAGCATGTCTTTACAGACTCACATTATCTCTATTAATACCAGCCACAAGGTCATTACTCAGGCACTGAGCCTTCCTCCAGCATAAATATTTATACAAGGCTGACCTGCGGCTGCTGCGTTTGCCTTTTATTTGATTTCTGCCGCCTTTTGTGTCTGTCAGCTAATGTCTTTAGCTGCTCTGTCTGGGACAGGGCGTGCTGGGAGAGGAGCCGGGGAGGGGTTCAGAAGGGAGGGCAGGACAAAGGGAGAGGGATGGATAGGAGCTTGGCATTTCATATGATCCCCAGTGATGGGGGCGTAATAAACCCTTTAATTCACACCAGTGAAAATTTTTAAGAAGTCCCTATTTTGCAATGAGATTGCGAAACTTGTGAAAATTTCCTTTAATCTACTCAAGAAGAGAGAAGTGCAAGAGTCTTTTGTGTATCGAGTGTTGCTTTTGCTGGAGATCAATGGCAGTTTAGAAGCCCATCCCAGAGAATAAGCTGGGGATATTTTGCATGTAGGCATGTATGAGTGAATACATAAATATCCCACCTTGCATGGGTGTGCATCTCCCCTCACTTAGCACACTAATACTGCTCTGAACTTTGTTTCTTGGCCTCTGTCAGGGTCAGGTGCACACACCTGTAGTGGCTGAGGGGCAGTGGAGGTTGCTGTGCTTCTGGGGGCAAGCAGTGCCTTGGTATCTGTGCTGTGGACTGTGCTTGTCCTCCAGCACAGCTTCATCTGCCAGTGCTCAGGGGTGTCTGAGGAGTTTGGGGACAGCAATGGAACACTGAGACGAGGGCAGTGCGTGCCAATGGTTGGGTGAAGTTTTCAAGTGCGAGAAAAACTGAAGCCGAAGGGAAGAATCTGAGTTTAAACACGTGCTAAAATGTAAAATGGCGAAATCTCTCTGAATTCCACAAGGGCTGGCTGTTTAATGGCACTTGTAAGGGCTGATATATCCCTGTCCCTCCGGGGCTGAGGACATCCAGTACTGTGGTAGTGGAGATCCCAGTACTAACGCCATGGAGCTTTACTGTGGGAATGGCTTAGCACTGCCTCAGCATTTGCACTTCTGAATCACTTGAAGCCTGGTTATTTTACTTAATTTTTCATTTCTCCGCTTCCCTTAGGTCTTGGATACTGTTAAAGGTCACAAACTCCATTAGGCAGACTCCAGTTGGGAGCTGGTACAGCAAATGGGGCAGTCCACTGTAACGGGCTATTTGTTGTTGTTGAAGAAACACTGCTCAGTGTTTGCACAGGATCCCCCTAACACCCTTTAAAACACTCAAAAAACATTAAGCTACCTTAAATCTGACCTTCAGATATATTTAATATACATTCTGAAAGATTCCTTAATTTCCTTCTTTCCTCCTGCTTCGGAGAGGTTGAGAAATTTAACTTTTGCCTGCCTTCAGGATGCAAATCCTGCTCGTGCCGTCGTGTCCGTGCTGGCTGGGGAGGCTCAGTGCAGAGCGAGGGCCTGTCCTTAAACTGACACGTTGCCTTTTGTCATTACTGTAAGCGAGGATTTTGGAGCTTGAATCCCAGACAAACATCCCCCTGTGTGGTCTTGGTCTTCCAGGCTGAGTGAGTTGACTGAACTAATCACCTAGATGTACTTCTGAGAAACTCCTGGGGTTTATTGTGTGCAGCTGCCCACACCCCCTCCCTGAACACAAAGGTCTTCAAGTCTTTGAACTGTTTTGTCAGTGCTGTGGAAATGGCTTGTTTCAAGAATCTCTTCTTTTCCTTACCCCACCTGAGGATGTTTTCCCTTCACACTTGTGGTTCTGTACTACTGCATTTGCACAGGACTAAAGCTGCCTCTTTGGTCCGTGAGGAGGTCACAATTTTAAAATTAAAATTCAAAAAACAGTAACAATAATACTTTAGAAAAACCCCAAATCTGGTCTCATTTCTGTAGCTTGTTTTTCCTGTAGAAAAGGAAGTTCATGAATGTCTCTGATCAGCCACAGTTTTCAGCTGATCCACCACAAGCCAGAGTGCTTGGCTTGTTGGAAGCAGCCTGGATCCTCTCAGATGCTCACACAGGGCCATTGGTCAGGTCAAGTTGAGAGTCACTGACTGCTTGAATCCTGAACCAAGTTAAAAATGCAATGTAGAGGAGTGTTTTTGCTTTTTCTCATGCACTAGGTAAGTGAGAATGTAACTGAAGATGTAGATGTGACCTCAGAGGCAACAACATTATGCAGGACCAGCAGAAACCATTTGTGTTTCAAATAACAGTCTTCATGATGAATATCTATATTTACATAGTCATATGTACATATACACATGCATGTATCCTATACACAACAAAAAGAATCTAATTTGCACACTGTTGCCTCCACACTTCTCAGCAGCTTCTGCAAATTGAATTTGCTGCCCCAATTAAGAAGAGGAATAAAAAATAACTGGTGTTGTTCTCAATGTTGGTGTGCTCAAGCTGCCTGGAGTGGCAAAGGGAATGTCTAGGCAGGGTTTAGGATGGGTGTGAGAGGGGAAAGGCAGTTGGATTCTGCAGATGATGGAGGTAATAGGGGGGTCTCACCATGCTTGGGGTGGCTCTGATTCACTGCTGTCCCTGATGTTTAGTTTGTGAGAGTGGTGGAGGAAAAGGATGAGGGACTGTCCTGGCCCCTCCCCCAGGCTCTGCACTAGCACCAGTTGCAGGGAGTTGTGCTCGGCGATGCTTCATGTTCGTGTCTCTCCCTCCCCACCTGGCAGATGGAGCAGTGGGGAAGGGAATTCTGTAGGGGAATAGAAGATGGGCAGTTCTGTAGCAGTTCCACTGAAATTAGGGAATTTGAGAGGGGTGGGGAATGTGTAATGTACACATCACAGCCTGTCCCCTCTTACTCACTGTGATATTGAATACTCTTAAGCTGTCTTCGCACTTTCCTTTTTTGGTTGCTCCTGTCAAAACAAAAACCTACATCCTGAGTATGAAAACAGAAGTTCCTGTTGAGAAGCTTCAGCTGGAGCTGTGGGAATTCTGCAGCTGAGACTGTGTGTGCTGTGTGTCTGTGCAAGCATGTGCACACCACCCCCCAGGAGTCCTTTGAGCCTCCTGAGCCAACAGAGCCGTGGAAAGATCCCTCCCCTTCTCCTTCGTGAGGATGGAGATGGAAGAATCCATACAGGCTCAAGCTAAGAGAAAGAAAGAAAGAGAAGGGTGGGGTCATTCCTTTTTGGAATTTGCATAGCATTTCCATACCAGCCTGGGAAACAATAGTGGTCACTCCTGCTCTGGGACACAAATGTCAGCAAAGAATATTTGAGTAATGATCAGCAGTGAAGCAATTCAAATAGCTGGCATCTAAATTGTCCTTTTGGGGCTCAAGGATTAAAAACAATAGAGGTGAGCGGGGCTGGCTCCTCCCTGTCAGAAGGACTGCACCAGTTTAATAGGCTGAGATTTTAACTAGGTGATTGCATGCAGTGTTTAAAATGGGAGCTTGTAATTAAGGACCACAGACCTGAGAAAGGACAGGGCTGTGCTAACCTCAGATACGTAACAGGGAATGCTTTTCCTAGGCTAACCCAGTGTTCTTATGAGGAATGGAAGTAATTCATCCAGGAGCTCTTTGTTCTGGTTATCTTGTCTGCTTTTATTCCAGTGATTTAAGCAAGTTATGGAAATCCTTCCCCGTCTGATGGTATGTTAACAGACACTTCTGTTGGAATCAGAGAGCCCTTGTCCCTTGGAACAGTTGTCAATGGGGAAAGCTTTGTATTTCTTATCCATGTGCCATTTTTGAATTGCACTATAGATCTGGGGGCCAGTGGGATTAGTGGAGGGTTTAGAGAGCCTGGAAAAGTGGCTGCATCTTGCAAGATCAAGTTTTTATTGACTAAAGAGTAGGGGCTATTTACCATCAGATGCCAGTTGTACCTTCTGTGCAGGAGCACAGTGTAAATGTGTGATTTGAGGACCTGTTTTTCAGAGCAGCAGTTCTCATTTGAGAGGCAGTGAGGAAAGTAGTTGCAGGTGTAATTTCCCAGGACACGTTGGCATGAAGTGAATGTGGAAGAGTCTTTAGGTGACTTCATTTCTGGTTCACTCACACAGTTCAGGGATTCAAGCTGCCAAGTGACTCCCACCATCTCTACCCCCTCAACTCTCTGTAGGAGTCACAATGTGCTACCAACACATTGTACCTTGACTTGGAGAGCCTGGTGGAGCTCTGTGGAGCCTACAGGTAGTAAAAAGCTTCATTAACTGCATCTCAGGGAGGTTCCTGCTTGGCTGGGATTCCTGGGTTTCAGGTGGTGACTTTCACTGTTACTTCTTTTTTCTTTTTATTTTTTTTAAATATTGACAATATACAAGCCTGTTAGAACCACACAAAACTGCTGGTGACCTTTCTTATGATTAGTAAAGTCCATCTGAACCTGGTCAGAGCAGAGTAAAGGTGGAGGCAAATATTTTAGTTGCATTTGGGTAATTTTGATTACAAAGTGGTGCTGGGGACTTTTAGTGATGGGCAAGCACTAAAATCTTACACCCTTCAAAACAGCAGCATCAATCCCAAGTCTCTGTGCAACGGAGCAATTGCAGTGCCTGTATGATGAGAACTAAGAGTGACTTGTGAGCCAGGAAACATGAGTTCTTAACTTGCCCGTGGTCAGACAGCACATTGATTGCCCTGCTCGCTGTCTCAGTGCTTTCATATGGAATGTGGTGCTAAGGGTGCTTACCTGGCCCTGGGAAGCCCTCTCTGCTCTGTACATGTTTTGCCTGCACAGCACGGTCTGCTCTTAACTGGTCTGTGTAACAACAGAGAAATCTCAAGGAAAAGAAACAGGAACACATAGAAAATGGTGAAAGAAGCTCCTGCTGTGTGGTGGTTCACTGAAACAAGGATGTTTTGACACTTAAGGGTTTAAACAAGAAAATGAAACTATTCTGTTTTTATTGCTTTGTTCTCTGAAAGTGTGATGATTGCTGTCCATTTCAGGTAAAATCTTAAAACAAATCCCTCAGAGGCACCAAATAAAGCAATTTTCTTGCTGTAAGCTCCACTCTTGACTCTCCTATAATGTGAACCACATGCAGTTGCTGATGTGTTTGTGAGTGCACAAACTCATTCCTGTATGAGTTTGGAGGTGGTGCATTTTAAAATTACATATGAAGGATACTGAGCTTACGTGAACAGGACAGGCCTTTATTGCTTTGAACTGGAGTTCTGTGTTTGAGCAACAGTTTTCTATTCAGCTTGCCTATTTGGTGGATGATAGAGAGTGATCTCTTAGAAGAACAACTCCTTAAGTTGCAGGAAGAGTCTAATGGAGAAGTGTTGAATTAAGGCAAAACCATGAAACTAAATATAGACTCTATAATTGCTGCAGTGTGTTTGCCCATTTGGTGAGAAATTCTGTTCTCTGCAAGCCTTTTGAGTTGCTACTTTAGCAGCCCAAAGTGACAGCAGCTCTTGGTGAGCCTGGCTATGTGAGTGAGCAAAGGATGATACCATAAATATGGTGCACAGGACTTGGACAGCAGGATGTCTTTGCTGTTTGTACTGCCCTATACAATTTAGAGTGCTAGAGCAAATGTTTCTGAGGATCAAAGTTCAAGCAGTGTTTTCCATGAGCTGCAGGGGTGGTTGCAGTGGGAAGTTCTCTCTAGAATGCTGATGTGAACCAAGCTGACATCCTGGCATTTCTGTAGTGCACGGATCCTGTCTGAGATCTGGGATAAGCCTGTTTGCAGGGTTACAGTGGTGTTAGGAGCTGAACAGCAAATGCTGAGATATCAGGAGAGGAAGGAGCTGATAGGGGAGGTGCTGATGCTATAATAACTATTTTAGTTAAGTAATTGGGGAAAGGCCATGTGGGAGAGAGGGCTGCAGTGCATGTGGCATGTGTGTCCCAGGGAAGCTTCAGTGCCAGGTCTTGAACTGGCATGCACGGATGTGGCACTCAGTGCCATAGTCTCACAATCACAGTGGTGTTGGATCAAGGCTTGGACTTGATGATCTCGGAGGTCTTTACCAACCCAGCTGATTCCATGGTTCCATGATTCTATGACACAGCTGCCTGCACCATTCCCTTCCCTGCTTTGTGAGCAGCTCCTTTCCACAGTCAAACACTGGGACTAAAACAGTGCAAGTACTTGGTGTCCCTTATGCCATGAAATACCATCTTTGCTCAATTACTGGAAAGTCACCCTCCCACAGGGAGCCACGGAGCTGTAATGGAGTTGAACACAAACATTTGTTGTGTTAAAAAACCCTGGTGTAACATTGCTGTGCAACTTCGGCTATGTCAGTTCCTGTAAACGCTCCGAGCCCGAGCCCAGCAGTGCAGAAAGCGCTGGAAGAACCCGTCGTGGAAGCGAGGTTTACCAACCTCTTCAATGTTTCATGCTGGCTTCAGTGATCTCCGTGGCTCCCTGACTCTGTGAGGGCTTCCAGCGTCCCGGCTGTGACATCTCTGCTGATGTGCTCAGACAGAGGGAATATGCAAAAGGACGGCTGCAGCTCCGTGCTCAGGAGATGTCATCTCCGATGGACGTCAGGCGGGGGAGCAGCAATTAAGGCTCCGGCAGAGTCTCTGCTCCAGCTCCAGGCACACTGGGGGAGGAGAGCAGAAAGAAGGAAGGTATAAGGGAGAAGGAAGATAATGCTAAGCGGGGGGAGAGGAGGAGAGAGAGAGCAAAAGGTAGGGAGGGGGAAGAAAGGGAAACTACAAAGTGGAAGAATGGGAAATGAGAGCACTATGAGAATATCTTAGAAGGGGGAGTGATGAAGAGAGGGGAGGCAGAAAGGAAAGAAAGGAGTGAACATGTGACTTTGAGAGGTGAAAGAAAGAGGAGTGACAGAAGAGATAGGTGGCAAGGCAAGGAAAGCAGGAAGGTGAGAGCAACTTTTGTGCTTTTAGCTGTTTGCTGCTGGCTGGTGGGAAGGGAAGCACATTGTCCCAATCCACCAACTGTGGTGCTGGAGAACCCCTTTATTCCTGACTCCCAGTGAGCTACCAATGTAAATCAGCTGCTGTTTCACAATTGTGTGTCAGTGGGGAAGAACAGCTTTCCAGAGCTGAGAGGTATGTGGGCAAGAGAGGAGGAGGATGACTGCAGTGCTATCCATGAAATCCAATGCTCTCCAGAGAAAGCATTTCTGAGGCATAAATGCCCTCAGTGCCTTAAACCAAGGCATATCCCAGTTAGGACCAGCACAGTTCACAGAGGACATCATGTGTGAGAGGTAGAGCAGAGGAAACATCTGTGCATTCAGCACAGAAGATGCTCTTAAACAAGGGAAGGTTTTGCAGATGGCAATAACACACAATGCCTGTTATTCTTCTCTAGGGTCAGCACAGTCACAGAATGCAGCAAATTTCTCATATTGATTTCTTTCTTCTGAGAGATGATGTTGCCTGTGCATTACAAAACTTGCCCAGTATAGCTGTGCAGAGCAGGGGCACTCAAGTACTTTGGATTTGAAGCCCCAGTTCAGAAGTGCTCATGACACCAAATGCTAACATAACCTTTTGGATTTCTTTTGATTCCTTGACCCCAGTTTTGTCACAACGCTGTCTTATAATCTTTATTTAGTAACTTGTGGTGTGGAGGTATGAACCTGCTGATGGTTATAGGGCAAGCACACAGGAAGAAACAGGCTATGGGGCTCTGTTCTGCCCTGGGTATCTCACTTTCAGCCTGTCTCAAACTGTAACTGTAGGCTCCTTTATAATTAACAGAGAGAACCACTGAAATACTTGCAAAACCAATTCATCAGATACGTCCAAGCCCCCAGTTTGACAATGGCTAGTTCAGAATTAACGCTTAAAAGTAAGGTTTGGAAGACTAGGCAACTTGTATCTCACCTGCTGGGACATGGAAAAAGTCTTGTTAAGTTACCAGAGCAGATACTGTATATACTGGATCAGCCCACTGGGAAACTAAAGGACTGAAAGATTTTGAGATTGCAGCTGAATTAGGAGTTGAATGTGCTTTATGAACCCCAAAGGTTTTCTTACTTAGTAGCATTACTAGACCTCTTCTATCTTTCCAACTTTGTTGCTTGAGTACAAAGGGGTTTCTATCTCTTGCAGCTGTAAGTTCTCTGTCTGCCTTTGTTTGCCCTTTCCTTGCTGCTTGGCATCATCAGGATTTTATAGTAACTATTATAGTAACTCTGGTAAATTGGGATCTCGTATTTTGTGGCTGTTTTGAACTTCTGTGCTGAAGCTGAGCCTTGGATCCTTCATTCTTTGTCTTCCCCTATTTTTATGCACATTATTACTCCCTTGACGAATCCAGTGTCTTTGCCCTGTAATTCTGTTTTGATGGCTGATCTAGGAATGGGTGAAGGGTCATAGGTCATGGTCATCACGTGCAATAGAATCATGGAATCATTTAGGTTGGAAAAGACCTTTAAGACCATCACCATCATTGGCTCACTCTTCTTTTGGCCATTCTGAATTCTTGTCTGGCTAAAAGAAACCAGCTTCTCAAAGGCTATTTCCAGAATCTCTCAGTGCACCAACTATTAAACCTTGAAATGCAATTTGGAACATAAACTGTGATGGGATTATTAAATCTACAAGATTTAGCTGCAAAGAGCGGGGCTGCTGCCAAAGCTTCGTGCTTCAGCTTATTAATAGCTACTAAATTGGGGTGAGAGCTGGCAGAGGGCAAGCAGAGAGAAGCACAACCCTTCTGCATTCGGGATCCTTGGGAGGGTTTTCTGTTCCCCGTCTGGGTTTCCCCTGCCGAGCGGGCGCTGAGACGCGCGAGCGGTGCCAGACAGCTAACTAGGGCTCAGCAGTCAGCCCGGTGACGTTTGGCATCGCTGGCCTCTTTGTGCCAGTGGGTTAGTGCCAAGAGTAATTGTGATTTACACCCGCTGCCCCTTTGGTGGCAAAATGGTTTTGATTAAGTGCATACCACGTTTATTAAGTCTTGCACAAGCGAGTGCAGGGTCTTGGCTGGGACGCCGTAAAAGGCAGCGAGATTTACACATCTCGCTGCAGGATTCATTTAATCTCTCGGGGATTTACTGACCTTCAATTAGAACTGTTAAGTACTGTTTACTTGGTACCTAAATCATGTAAGGCCCAGCTAGAGTTTCTTTCTTTTTTTGTTGTTGTTGTTTTCATTAGTAATGTTGTGATTAAATGTGGGAAGAGAAGGGGAAAGACCCAAACGCTATGGACGCAGTGAATACACACCCTAAGGAGAAAGGCTTTGAAGGTTTTAAATCAAAATGCTGAGCAGACCAAACTAACTCATTTTTCCTTAATGATCTCTGATATGAGGCCATTGATTCCAATGAAAGACAAAAAGGGACTTTATAGGAGTCATGGACACACTGAAGGACACCTTCTTCCCTTCCTTTGCATCCACCTCATCCCATGTCTGTGGATTTAATGGGAGGATGACTTTTAACTCCAGAGAACTTCCAAGTAGATGTTGAAAGAACTTCTTAGGTTCGCCATGGAACATTTATCTGTTTCACTGTCTAAAGTCACTGGAGTTATCTTCAGTTAAGGAACTTCTCCCAAGGGACCCGAGTAAGAGCAGCAATAGTGGGAAGTAGGATTGTTCCTATCCAATGCTCCTGGAATATCATCCCAACCACTTCAGAAAGTTTCTTGTGGTTCTAAGGAAAGTATCTTCTGTCCTTTGTTGCAAATACATAGAATTTTGAGGTGGCACATAGGAATAAAATGCAAATTAAGTTTATCTGAGTCCGTATTACAGAGCAAAAATGTCAGTATTTTAGGTCTGAGTGATGTGCCCTTCCAGCTCATTGTCATTGCAGTCAGAAAGGGAGGTAAAGGGTGTTGTGTTTGTGGTTAATGATGAGATTTTTCTAAAAAATGTCTCTCTTTGTAAAGAGCTTCTGGTGCTCCAAAACACGGTATTTTTAGTCATTGGCAGATTGTGAGCATCTGGGTGTGAATGCTCACAGTTCAGAAGTGAACTAATTTGGAGTAAGTTTGGTTGGGCAGGTTGGTTATGTGACATCCTTTCTGATGAGGTGAGCACACACAGCAGCACTGAGACCTCTTTGCTAGGATGAAAGTGGAGCTTGACAATCTGAAAATTCCTTTGCCACGAGTATTCTCTAAATGTTTCTTTAGAACTTGGCTGCTTCTGGGATTTTTCCTGCCAAGAAACTGGTTGGCTGGGCTGCTCATGGAAAGTGAACCCCAAAGGAACGTGAACACAGGCAAAATGAGTTCATGGGTTGGAGGGCCATAGAGAATGTCAAGCATTCAATCAGCTCTCATTAGTAGCTCGGCCTTCTTGCTTCCTCCTGGCTACTCAAATTAATACCCCAGCTCTCCAACCTTGTGCTTTCTCTGGCATTATGTGAAGAGCGAGGGAAGGAGGTGTGGAGGGGGTCAGGGAGGCAGTGAAATGGCACATGCCCTCTTAATTCAAGGTGAAGAGAAATTGCAGGTTTTGGTCACTGAGCTGAGTCAAATGGAAGTCCACTTGTTTTTAAGGTGCATCAGTTGAACCAGGTGTGAATTTGGATTCTGATTTTTACAAGATTTCATCTGGGTAATGACTGTTTAGGGACATGTGTGCACTCAGTGGGAAATAATGGAAGGAAAGGCGAAGGTCCTTTAAAGTGTTTTCCATACTGGTGGCATTAGGCAGCCCAAGGCCACTGTGAAATTAAAAGGCAAAGAAAGGAGGAATAGAAACTTTCAAAATTACCATGTTTTCCACTTTACTTTCTAGTTAAAAACAAAAAAAAAACCCAGTATGTGTTTTCTATTCTTACAACAGCATCACCTCCTCATGTTCTGGTGACTCTTTGGCTGGGTAAACATGGAATTATTCCTCCTGGATCTCTGGTTTTACTGAGCCTCCTCAACCTCGGGGCTAGGTGCCATTAAGTAAACATGTGGAAGTTTATAAATAAAGACTGTAGTGGTGAACAACAAAGCTGTCAGGTGTATAATACTGGGAATTGCCCTCTTGGAAGCAAGTGGAAGTGAAGTGTGTCCAGGAAGTTCAGCAGTTCCCAGTGCTTTGGCTGCCTCACTTATAGAATCCTAAATTTTACATGGATTGCTTCGCATGTTTTCTTTGTGCAGAAATACTCCACCCCACTGCCATGGCTCTCATGATTTTGGTTTTAAACCGGGACCTTTAAAAGCCCAACTTGCAGGTCCACAGGGTCTTTCTGGAGTTCCAAACCCAGCTTACATCGTAGTGATTTTTGGACCAAGCTTCAAATTGTGTCTAAATCCATAACGGGCCAGAACAAATGCCCGGATCCAAGTCGGTCTGAACACTTGAGGTGCTTGTGGCTGTCGCTGCTGTGGGTGTTGTATCGACCCCCAGCTCCAAGGAAGGACAACGGCACGGGTGGGTGAAGTTTGCTGCCCTGTTGGTGAAGGTAACAGGAGCTTGGAAGTGTTTGACAAAGCAGGAACGACAGCGGGGCAGCGATTTCAACAGCTCGGTTGCTTTACACGCTCTCAAGCAAAAGGCAAAGTATTCGCTGGGAGGGGGTGAAACACCCACCCCCCGATGACAGCAGGGCCCTCTGTCCTCTGGTGGCTGCTTGAGATAGGCCAGGCAGCCCCCGAAAAGCTGCGGCTTGCTGATGAATAGGAGGTGCTAATCTCCTCCTTCCTAAGAGACCTCCTTGTCCAGAAGTGTAGGGGTTTAATTGGCTTGTTCACACTTTCTCCAGCAGACTCCGACTTCTAACACTTCCTCCACACCCTGCCCCCAGCCCTTGGTTCGTGGTGTCAACAGGGCTGGAAGTGTTTTAATTCCTTCGCAGACTGTCCTCCTCCACACCAACGGCACGACTGGGCGCGCTGCTGGGCTTGGCGTGCTCCGAGCTGTTAATCCGAAAGGGCAGGAAGGATTTAGTCCGTTGCCCTCGAACACTTGCAGGGAGTGAAGCATTTTCTGTGACCAAACCATTAATTCTTGACTGGGGGGGGAACAAAAAAAATTAACTTGTGCTGAATCCATTTTTTTCTTTCCTTATTCTTGTTCAAATCTATTATATCCTGACCTGTCATTACGTATAACAATTGTAACAGCACCCACTGGTGCCATTTGGAGATTCAGCTCTGCTGTGCTGGGTGGTGGGCACAAACCTGAGGGAAACCAGGCTTTGTTTCTATAAAGAATTTATCCTCTGAGTAAAGGTGAATCAGAGTATAATGAATGAAAAAGAACTACTTATTCTCCTACTTGATAGAGAAACCAAGTCACAGAAAGGTTTAAATACACTTTTTGTTCCTGGATGTTTGGAAACAAATACAATTTGGCAGTGCTGTTTCCACAGGATTCCGGGAGCTTGAGAGGCTTCAGAGCCCTCTGTGCTTACAGGGACTGCAGAATAGCAGGGGCTGTTCTGGGACCAGCTGCTGCCACATGATAGGCCTGGACAGAACCACTTTGCTCTTATTCCCTCTCCTTCTCTTGTCTTTGTGGTCTCGGAGCTTCCTGGGACAGGGAATGTAACTTTCTTGGTGTTCACACAGTGCAGACTCTCCGTACATACTTAGGCTTTTGTGATGCCATTGAACAATAATGAGCAGTAGCAAAACTATTGCAAGTTGCAGGTGCAGGAAATCAGGGGGAAATGAGAAATTAAACACTGAGACCTGTTAAATTTCTGATGATTTTTGTTTGGGTGACATAGTCTCTCTCTCTTCCATTTTCCATTCGTGCAGCATCAGCCACCTTAGGGATTCCAGCAGTGTGAGCAGGTGCTGCTGGAAGGGCCTCAGGGGTAGGAACATGATGCAAGGGGGGCTGGTGGTCAGACTGATCTCAAGAATAGAGGTAAGAGTTCAGAGAACAAGCCTGTGAAAATTCAGATGGGAAGGATGTAGGGCCAGAGCAGAATCAGGGGATTTGTTTGGGGAGAGGAACCTGCAGGGATGTTGCAGGTACAGTCATTAGGCAGATACTGTCACTAAGGGCCAGAAGGACAACTGAAAACGAGATGGTCATAGTGCTCCTCAGAGCCACTGAAAAGATTTACCTCTGTAACTCTTTGAGGAACATTCACTAATTACAGCAGAGATCTCCAATGCTTGGGTAGACTGTTCCAACACCCCATGTCTGTGTGTAGACCTTGCACCCTGTTCTAGAGCTGAGAACCGAGACCGTGGCACAGCCCCTGTGAAGCCTGTGTCACTCCTAAATCATTGTTCCAAAGAAAGTAGGGGGCTGCTTTTTCTTTTTGTTTTGGTTGCTTGAGTCATGGCCAACAAATAGAAAACTCATTGCGTGGTTATCTGAAAGACGATGTCACATACAATGGCAATTAGAAATATTTCCAAAATTAAACCTCCAAAGGAGGAAGCGAATTACAATGCAAGCAACCTTTGACCCTGGAGAATCATAATGGCTTCCTGGATTTGGAGATATTATGAGCTAAAGCCAGAGTGGTGCTGCTGCTGCGTCGTAATAAGTGTTAAAATTAGAACACAATGTGGTAACCTTGGGTGTGTCTTTCTGATCTGAATTCTCCTCCCACCCACACCTCTGTTTAATAATGATGTGTTTTGAAAGGCTTGTGTCTGGCTGCCTGACTGTCTCGGCACTGGCCCCGTGTCCATCAGCTGTGGTGGTTATCACTCTGCCAGACTGTGGGCTGCAGGCCAAGAAAGTACAAAACCACTTGTTTACCCCTAAGTGTGGGAACTATTTCTACAAAGGAAAGACAGCTCCTCTGCTGGGGGCAAGGAAATCAGATGTGGGTGCACACAAGCTCTCCGTCTCTGAGAAAGCTTCATCTCAATTTCTTCTTGGATGTTTTAGCTCACTTTCTGTGCCTAGGCCTGCATGCTCATCCCTTTGGGAAACAGGAATGGTGCTGTTATATACACCCCCAGCAGAGGCTTCTTATCCTTCCCACAGCACTACCCAGAGGGGGCTGGTCTCCCTGTACCAGGCTTTGTGCAGACACAGAGTAAAAGACAGCTCCAGCCTGAAAGGAAAAAAATGACAGTCTAAACAGACAAGCAGACAGTGGGTCTCTCTTGGGGAGAGTGACAGAGATAAGGCGGCCTAGGAAATGTTAGGACATTTAAAATCTTTTCCTGTTCTCTCTCACAGAAGAAAGGACATTATATTTGGCTCCATACATGAATCCAGATTTAAAAATAGCCGGGTTCCTTCCTGACTGAGGGAGAAAGACAGAAATGAGTCAAATTTATTAGCCGCCTAGCAAGCTTGCATTGAATTTTTGCTTGTCAGGACTCCCCCAGTAATTGTGTTTTTAAATACAAGTGTTTTGTGGGCAAATACCTTGATTTATGCGTGGATATGCAGGAGAAAAACAAGTCCAGTGTTTGTGGGAGTAAATTCCAGCCACGTAAATGTTTGAGAAGTGAAGCCGAGGGGGCAGAATTGTCATTAGACTGATTTGGGAGCTGGATTTAGTTGAAGGGCAACATTTTAAAAGCACCTCAGTGACACAGGAGCCTCGGGGCAAGTCTTCACCAGGTGGGGCTTGTTAGGGGGAATGTGGGATCCTGCTAATGTGACTGGGCTGCTGCTGGATCTGTGGCACTGCCGAGCTGCGTGCTGGATTTAGCAACTTAGGGACCTCTGCCCTGGGAGCTGTGCTGGGGTATTGACTTTCACTCTTCCCATTTTGAAAGGTGATTTAGGCGTGAGCACGGGATTTACAAGTGTATTAAGGTGCCGATCTTCCACTGAAGGCAAAGGCTGGAAGCTTTAAATGCCTTTTTGGAGGGTCTGAGCCTCGGGGCCAGATTTGTGGAGCTGTAGAGATATTTGAAATGCCTGGTGATCTTTACAAAAGCACCAAATGAGTTAGACCTGTCTCCTCTTGATTTCAAAGTGACTGAGTAGTAGAGATAAGAAGGTTGGTCCAAGATCTGTGTCTTAAGCTGCCTGTATGGCTTTGTTGAGATGATCTTTAGGAGAGCACATCTTACCTTGAAGCCCAGCTCAGTCTCACTGAAGGTCAGAGTGTTGTAGGTATTCCTGAAAATGCTGCTGCCAAAACTATGAGTGAACAGAAGGGGTTTGCTGCAGTGAAACTATTGACCCGCTCGAAATCCACTCTGTTATGCAAGAACAAAACCAAACGTGACAGAGGTAAATGGGAGTCCTGTGCTTTCCCTTGGAGTACAAGGGATTTAGCAGGACAAGGTGTTCAACACAGAAAAATGGGGAGAAGCAAAACGAGCAAGGTGCTCGGGGAGAAAGAGCAAAGGGAGTGGGGAAAAGGCGAAGGAAAGCGAAAAAAATGTAGCCCAAATGGACTTCTGTGCCAGAGTAGTTTGTCTTTGCCCATAACTGAAGGCTTTGAGGACAAGGGGTAATGCTTTTAAAACTGTGTAAGAATCTCCAGGTCTCTGCTACTGGGTGAGGACGTTTCCCAGCATAAGACTTGGTGGCTGGATTTGCTGTGCAGCCAGGGAAGCTCCAGCATCACCACTGCAGGTCGTGCAAGCAGCCAGAGCACTCAAGTTCTCTTCCCCATGGCTGTTGCCATCACGGTCACAGCTGGCCCTGAAGCCAATTCTGTTCTGAAATGAGAATGGATTTGCTATTCTTCCTGACAGCGGGGAGGGGGGGGGGCGGAAGAAAGTAAGATTTCTAACAGGCTTTCTTCATGCCCAGTTGTAAAGCTTCAGCTCTTTGTCTTGCCCCTGTGGCCTGGCTATCTTAGATCTGATGGCTGGAGAAGTGTTGCAACAGATCCTCACCTAGTATGGAAAATCCTGCTGAGGAGTTAAAACAAAAAGGACAATGATCTGTGAAACAAGTTGCAGAGAATAGTCCGTAGTGCGCTGCGGTAGTGACAGAGACTTGCCTTGAACTGAAGCGGGTGTGGGAGAGATTCAGCCTGGTCCCCTCCGCTAAGGCAGACCTGTGAGGGGGGACAGTGTTCCCCGAATTCCCCCGGGGCCACCCCGCGCTCGGAAGCAGGAAGGGCAGGGAGGAGGGCAGGGCACGTCCCTGCGGAGCCGCCGGAGCCATCGTGCTGTGCCAGCCTCTGCGGTGACACTGGGGTGACAGCTCAGAGGGACAGGGCTGGCTCACCTGCCCGCGGGGCAGAGGCAGAGCGGCCCGGGCAGGGCCTGCAGTGGCTTCCTTACACATCCTGCTCCTCTCCGTGCCAGCCAGGGTGAAAGAGAGCACGGCAGGCAGGGCTGAGTGGCAGCTGCCACTCATGGGGGTGCAGAGGGAAGGAGAACAGCTCCTTTGTGTCCCTCCCGCATCCCCAGCCAGAGAGCCGCCCCAGGGCTCGCTCCTGATGCAGGCAGCCGCCTGGTACATTCTCTCCCTTTCGAGTCCCTCCTCGACACAGACCTGTTTAGCCCCTGTTTCCCGCTTTAGCTGCTCGCTACAATGTCCGTATTATTATTTCTCGGTTGAGCCTTGAAATGCTTCTCGAGCAAGTGCTCGCAGGCTCATTTCCACACAATAAGGGCAGTTAGCAATCTCTTCCCGTGCCCATCTGCTACCTGTCCGCTCTGGGGGACTCGGTGAATAGCAAGAGGCAACTGTGCTGGATGCTTCTGACAATTTCTATTAAGGAAAGCTGAGAGCGTATCAATTAAATAAATATATTGTATAGACACAGGCAGCCTTTAGGATTTGCTTCTATTTTCTGCAGTACTCCTTGATGTCATGCCTTGAAGACATCTTACCTCGGGTAGCAGCAGCTGCCAGCAGGAGAAGCTGCTTTGGGTCAAGGGAGCCTCAGCTCCTGCGAGAGAATGAGCAGAGCTGAAGGAAGAGGGGAAGTGGCAGAGAAAGATCCCCCTTGGGGACTGGGTAACAGATATTGGCTCGGACTTGGGCAACAGCGTACAGGAACCAGGCTAAATTTAAACAGATAAAGAGGCAGATAAAAGGAAACCAAGCAAAGCGTTAAGGCTTCTGAAGCTAAAAATCAGGCTGGTCTGCAGCAACCCAAAGCACTTCCCCAGCAATTCCAAGCAGGCTGGATAAAGCACCAGGGAAAGTGCACTCTGGGCTGCCCTCATGGGCTCTGCTGGCCAGTGCAAGGCAGGGAGCTGTGGGGAAGCCTCAGGCAGGCTCCTGTGTAGTCCAGAGGGTGAATGAACTCGGTAGCTTGAAGCACTCATGTGTGAGAGAAGGCAGGGGTTGGATTGGTGAAGCTGTCAGTCTCAGGCTCTTTACAAGAGAAGACTGTCTGAGCTCCTCCTGTGAGCTGCAAAAGCCAGTTAGTGGTGTGATAGGGAGCCTGGGAAGGTGCACAAGGAGGAAAAGGTACATGCTCACAAAGGTGAGAGCTGCCTGTAACCCTAAGTGCTGCCTCAGGAAGGAGGAAAGGGGACAATGCTGGAATACCAAAGGCTGGAATTGCAGTTGTTCAGCTCAGATCAGGTGTCTGATACCTTTGAAAATCATTCCATCGAGGTGGAGCCTCTAAATAGCTCCACTTGATGTCTCAGGCTAATTCTGCAAATGGGGAGCGTGGAAGGATGAGGCATCAACTTCTGATAAATTTGACTCCTGGAGGTCTTACAGGACTGGCACATCAGAAGGTTTGCTCTTCTGCAGCTGCAAACAAGGAGTCTGTAGGCTCTTTTCCCACTTAGTTCACCCGAGGAAGGCCTTGCAGAGCTCAACCTGTACCCTCACCTGGTCAGTGTGAAAGAAGATGGGGAAGGTTTTTGCTTGAAGGCTCTGGAAGACTCCGTTAGAAGCATCAGAGTTTTAGTCAATAAGAAGGTGATATTCAAGCCCATTTCTCCTTCCATGAAAAGCCAACTTGGCTCTCCTGGTTTCTGATCAAAGCACAGGCATGAACAGGAACAACATCCTGTGTGATTCCAGACCTCGGGATCATATCTGATTGTTGTTGGGCCAAAAGTGAAGATACTTATCTGACATTTGCAACTCAAAAGCCTAGAGTTGTCCCATAGCCCTCTTTGCTTTTGGCCTCTCAGGTGCTAGCAGAGGCAGGTCATGCCTTTCCCCAACAGCTCACCCAGGGGCTTTGAGTGTTCCTGTGGTTGTGGACCTGCCCCTGCACCCCCAGTGACCTCAGGGCTGGTGTGCACAGATTTACCCCAGCTTTCAGAACAGCTCTGACTGCAACTCAAACAGCACCCTGCTGGTTTGGATGGAGCAAAATGCAGGGAACTGTTGTTTAACAACACTAAATACTGGTTTTTCCTGGTGCCTCATCCTTTGTGAATACAGCACGAGGAATAGGTATGGCTGGTTCACTGTCCCATGTGGGATCAGAGCAGGTATCTGAGAGCTTTCTCCACATTTGTGTTCCACTGAAATATTTATAGGTAAGGGTGTTTATTGCCTCAGATTTTGAGGTTTATCTTTCCAGATGTGGCAGACAGGCTTATTCAGAGGCAGAATCACAGCTGCTGGGGCCAGCTTCATCTTGTGGGACAGCAGAAGCTGTGCTCTCTGGGAAAAGATGTACTTTTTTCATCAAAACTCTTCTGACTTCAAGAAAGCGATCTGTTGTGGTAAAAGAGGAATGGCAATATTTGAATTGGTGACAGCTGAGCTTCATTAAAGTGTTAATGATTATAAAATTCACAATAATAGGTTACTATCGACATAACTACACTTGCTCTGTGCCCCAGGTCTGTATCTGAGTGACACAGATTATTTGTGTAATATCTGATATCATTATAGTATCTTTTTTTCCTGGATGTCTGAGTTGTGTCACATCAGGTGGATGGAGACAGGGAATTTATTTTTTTTTTTTAGTGACTCCTGTTTTTCATAAGTTTCTTCAAAGGGATTAAAAAGAAAGAAAAAACCAAAACACCAAAAACTTGAGTGGATTAGGCAAGTAAGAGCCATAAACAGGGATAGAAGGGAGAAGTCATAAATCTAAAGTGGTTTTACAGGTTGAAGTTTTGCCTTTTGGATCTTACTTTGTATTGCCCAGGGTGTTAAGGAGAAGGGCAAAGACATTTTTGTTTGACTAAAAGCAAGAGAGAGACGTTTGCATGATCCTTATGTGCTTTGTGTGTGTGTGTGAGTACTAAGGCTGGATTTTTCAGGGATGCAGCTTTCTTTAAAACTGGGGGGAAAAGGAAAGTTGTTCTCCTGCCTCTGCTGCTCCATCCCTTTCCCTCCTTCCCCCTCCTTTCCTCTTGGGTTCCTTGCCTTTCATGTCTTTGTTTGACATCTAGGAAAGAATCATGAGGTGCTGAATATTATTAACTTCTAAACACCTAAGAAATCAGTAGGAAATCACAAACATTTTGGCCCCCTGACAGTCTCCGTAAATGACCTGTCCGAAATCCCTCCCCTTCTGAGATGAAAAGAGGGAGCCAGGCAGAACGGAGGAGAGAATGGGGAGAGCCAGGGAGCGAGAGGGATACAGAAAATAAATGAGAAATATGATTAACTTACTTCCTTGGCTGGGTCTACAGCTGGTTCTGGGTATTTAATAAACAGGTTGACACTCCAGGTTCCCCTCATTAGGTGATCACTAAGGTCTGGGCTGTCATAAATCAAAGGGCCAGGTTATCAAGGCCTGTGATCTTTAACTGTACAGGGGCGCCCAACTGTCTGCCATAACGAGGGCTGGGGAGCACAAGCTGTAAGGAATTAACCACTGCAGCACTGCCTCCCCTGCCCAGGCACCGGCACTGCCCTGGGGGTGCAGGCACTGCCCTGGCACCAATCTGGGCTCACAGCTGCACCCTCACACCAGCACTGCTTTGGGCTCTCACAGCTGGAGCCTCACCCCAGCACTGCTTTGGGGTCTCACAGCTGGAGCCTCACACCAGCACTGCCTGGGCACTGCTCTGGGCTCACAGCTGGAGCCTCACATCAGCCCTGCCTTGGCACTGCTCTGGGCTCACAGCTGGAGCCTCACACCAGCACTGCCTGGGCACTGCTCTGGGCTCACAGCTGGAGCCTCACACCAGCACTGCCTGGGCACTGCTCTGGGCTCACAGCTGGACCTTCACACCAGCACTGCCTGGGCACTGCTCTGGGCTCACAGCTGGAGCCTCACACCAGCACTGCCTGGGCACTGCTCTGGGCTCACAGCTGGAGCCTCACACCAGCACTGCCTGGGCACTGCTCTGGGCTCGCAGCTGGACCTTCACACCAGCACTGGGCTGGGGCACATGTTAAATGCACCAGGGTGCAAATCTGCCTGAGCTAGGCAGCTTATTGGGTGGGAGAGGGACAACCAGCCAGCTTATTTGCTTCAGGGAGGACATACAGCACAGTGTGCTCCTGTCTGTGTCATTCCAGCACGGGGCTGGCACTGCAGCATCTCCGTGTGTTGTGCAGCTAAGGGGGAATTATTGCTCTGCAAGGCATGCTGTGGTACTGGGGCAGCTCAGCCCTGCACTGCCCTTCGTGAAGGCACACAGGGCTTGCATGAGGCGTTTGCACATGGCAGGTGAGGCAGAAACTTGATGGAAGTTGGGCTGTCTGAAGTTACAGCCTGAGGTTTCAAAACAAATTTGGCACATGAATAAGTTCTGTGGGGTCGTGAGTGCAGCAGAGCATCAACCCACCCAAGTCTGGGCAGCAAATGATAGGAGGTAATTCAAGTCAGAGCCAAAGGGCAAAAAAACAGTGGTCAATTTGAGGCCCAGTTATGTTAGAATATGATATAATTTTTAGATGCTGAGAATGTTCTCCAGCTTCTGGTTTTCCCCAGTTTTGAATAGCCACTGTCACTCAGAAAAACAGGAAAGATTTGGAAGCAGGACAAGATGCTGGGTGACACAAACACCAGTGGGGAAACAACTGTAATATGTGTTAGAAACCGAAATGAGCAATTGAGGACAGAGGAGATCTGTATTCCTGTGCCTTGAATGGAAAAGGCTGGGTGCCTTGAGCCATGTTGTTAGAACTTCTGAAAGGGCAGGAGAGGGGAGGATGGGCAGAGCAGAGCTGGGGTTGTGTTTTATTCCTGGCAATTCATGGCACAAGTTGAATTTCCACATGCATGTGGAAGGAGTTTGAGGCACAGCTCCATGTTAGAGGGTGGGAATCCACACAGCCCCAGAGGGGAGCAGTGCCTGTGGATCTGGGCAGGTGTTGGGGCTCTGTTGGTGGCATCTCCCTAAGCCATTGTCTGTGGAGCAAGGGATGCTGTCAGTGCATCTTTGGCTGCTGCTGGGGCTGCTGATGCTTTCAGTGGGGTGTGTGTGAGGAACACATTGGTGGGCCAGGGAAGAAGCTGAGTTATGCTTGTTTTCAAAGGGATCTAAGCTGGGCCTCAGCTATTGCCTCCTCCCTTGGACAAGAGGAGGGGGATTCTCTGTGCAAGAAAGGCTGTGGGAGATGAGATGGCACAGAGATGGCTGCTGTTTTCAGGGACTGAAGGCCCCTGAAGCGTCATCCCAGCAAACATGGATTCACTGAAGCAGCTGTACACCTTGTCACATCTTGTGTGAAGGCCCACATCTACCTGTCTCCTAGATATTCAGCTGATAGGATAAGTGATGTCCCTGCAGTTAAGCTGCAGCTGGAATTCCTCGAGGGGCTCAGAAAGCACAGCTCCAGCTCTGCTGCCGCCACTCCAGGGCATTCCATGACTATTTATAATGGTCTGTGTGGGTTTACTGCTTTACAGATTGTAATGCAACTCAGTGCCATGGGGGAGGAAGATGCAACACTAGAGCATGACGTGCTGCCCTTTGGCCATCAAACCGTGTGGTTCGTGTCAGGCTGTGAGGTGGAAGTGTCTGGTTCACAGCAGCAATTCCAGGGTGTTTTCTTGGCTCTTTCCACTCCTGTTTTCCTCAGCTGTATTACATACTGGCCACTGTTCTGCCTTTAAACACAGAAGCATCCCTGTTGTGTAAAAGCTGTCCTTGTAAAGAGCAAGAACTGTGAAACAGTTTATTAATCCATATGCACGTCTTTTTTAACCTCTGATTTAACTCTGGTTTCAGTCAGTAATATACAGATTTTGGCAGAGCTCAGAGACACGTCTTCAAATGTTTGCATGACAAATGTTTTCAGCTTGTCAGGTTTACATTCTGACAACACAGTCAAGTGCCTGAAGTCTCAGAAGAAGCACCTGACCTGCAGTCAGTGTAGTTTGTTGTTTTGAAAACCAGCTGTGTTCTTCCTCACAACACAGGGAGGGTAATGGGGAGGCTCACACAGGGATTTTTAAAAGTGCTTGCTCATTTTAGGATTATGCAGAGAGGTTTTACAAATGGTAGATGGATAATTTAATACCTTCTTGAGAAAGCTGGTAGGAGTAGGATGCTGAAATGCTCTGTCTGCCTCCAAAAATCATTCCATGGTCCTGTACCATTTGAGTGATCTTGAAAATCCCATTCTAAATCCTAATCTTTGCTCAGCTCTTTCTTTGCACTTGGACATAACTCTCATTGACTTTTGTAGTAGCTTTTCTTGAATAGTCAATTTTCTGAGATTCTTCTTCAATACCAAACTTTCCAAAATTGTATTGAAATCAGAAATCTGTCTGAAAAGCATTCATGTTACACCTAATGTAGGTTATTGTATACACAGTCTATATTATTAATCACTGGATTGTGTGTCAAGACTTGAGGTTCTTGAATTTCAACCTAAGGATATGAGTTACCAACCCAACCAAGCAAGTGAAAATCTTCTAAGTTATTGCAGGAAATTGCCATCACTACCAATTTGTAAGGAGTTTCCTGTGTGCTTGTTAGCCAGCTCCTTTCTGTACCATACATTGAGGCAAAAACCAAAATCTCTTTGGGCAGTGTTTGCTGTCCCATCAAAGTCATGGCTGGTGTGGTGCATGTCAGTGTTCCATACCCCTGGAGAAAAAGGCTTCCTATCTTTAGATACTGGGAATAACTACTTTGCTCAGTATGTTCCCCTTGTCCTGTTTTAGTACCCAGGGAAATACAAAGTGAGCTGGGATTTGAGTGTAAGTGCATGGTAAAGGAATATGTAAGAATTTATTTGGAGTCCTCATGTTTTCTGGTTGGAAAACCACTGAAGCTTCCTGGGAAGTCTAAATCTCAAAAAAACCTCCATCTTTTCTAGGTTGCTACTAACTCAGGAAGGTGGTGATGCAACTGATTCAGTTCATTTTTTCCCCCCACGATTATTTTTTTGCCTCTGATTAAGGCATTTGTTGTGGAGAGCTCAGAGGGTTCCTCATTATCCTGCTGAGCCAGTGGCAGGGTGAGCTGAGCCTGCAGAGAGGTCACTCTGAAGGGCTGATTGAATGCAGCAATGGGGTAAACCCCCAAATCTGCTGACATTGACCTTTGCCCTGTGTGTGTATCACTTGTCTGTAGGCTCAGATAAGCTGAATGCAACAACTTGTATCACCCAAAAAACCCCCAAAAGTCAGTTTTTGGCATTGCGTGACCATTCCTTTTAATGAAAAAAAAAAAAAAGGGGCACAAAACATTCCAACTAAGTAATCTTGCATGGCATCCTGAGTGTTGTAACAGAGGAAAAAATAATGTCCTTCTGGTGTCCTGGGTGGAGCCCCAGCCTGGGTCAGTGGTCTGTTGTGTAGGTGTGGGTTGTTGTAGCTCTTCCCACTGGCTGAAATCAGTTTCTGTTGGTACAAGAACCATCCATTTAAGATGAGGGGGTCAGGGAGGACCTGGAGTATTTGGAATCTGTGTTTTGGCAGAGCTGGAAGGCAGACCAGGCTACAAATGAAGGAGCTGTGTAACTAAATAGAGGAAAACAAGTGGGAGGAAAGGATTTGTAGGGCTGCAGAAGCCAGGGGTTCTGATTTGAAGCACTGACAGCGCTCCAGTTCCCCTCTTCTTCCCCTTGTAGCCACGATTGCTTTTCTTTCTCAACTTTTCCCTCCTAACTGTGTGAGAGTCCCACTCCCTGGGGATTCCAAGAGGCACTGGATTCAGTGGAATGGCTCTCCAGCGGCCGAGTTGGCTGTTTCGAGGCACAGTTTAATCCTTTGTTTCTGTAAGGTACTAACGAGCTGTTTCCAAATCCTCCGGTGCTGCTGCAGAGCAATTTCTTGGCAACTTTTCTGCTGAAAGACAGAGCTCAGGTGATATAATTACATGTGATATAATTAACACCAGGCTAAGTGCTACTTAAGCACCTGGTATTGTTTATGTGCTTCTGAGTTATGCAGACTTTACTATTCACTGTGTCATGAGTGTATGTCACCATCATTTTAGACTAGCCAAACTCATCGTGAGAAGGGCCCTAAATCTGCCTTCTTTAGATGAATTTATTCTTCTTATCCTGAAACTTTGTTGTTCTACCCGACTTGGGATCTGAACTGGTGAAGTTTTCATTTCAGCTGTTGCTGTTGTAACAATTTTTTAAATTATATGGAGCTTGCTGAGTGGTAATTAATGAAGGTTTGAGGCTTGTTGTTAATACTGAGGAATGTGGTAAGGTGTCTGGCATTTGACATCTGCACCACCAGACTTACAGCTTTCTAGACTTTTCCTCCCCTTTATAGATGTTCTTAGATGTGGTGTCAGAAATATTTTGTTAAATATTCTCCAGTCTGTCTTAATGCTGACTTTACTTATTTTTTAACAAAGCTCGTTTGAGCAGTTGAACTGATTTGAAGGATGTTCTTTGTGGGACTGAACACTTGCTGGAGGAGCCGTGTGACAGAAAGGACCGTGGGCCACGGTGCAGGTCCGTGGTTTTATAACCCACCAAAGGTGTGGGTCCTGCCAGTTCTGCACATGAGGGCTCTGTGAAGGGCTCTCCCTGCTGAGCAGGGGAGGAACACAGTGCAAAAGGGGAATTCAGGGTTAGGATGCTGTGGCTCTTTAAAAACTTGGAAGTATTTTATACACCTTCTGACAGTTCACCCAGAGGCTTTTCTAAGGTCAGTGTTTGTTCAAGTTCTATTTGTGGAGAAAATTAGAAAGCAAGTGGGAAAGAAATAAAGAGCAAACCAGAAACTTGTTTCAACATATTTAACTTGTTACTCGTTTCTTGATGTCCCTACTGGAAAGGAAATAGGGGAAACCTTGGAAACCCAAGCATTTTTGGCTGTAGTTAAGTTAGGAGCACCCTGGTGAATTATTTTCCCCTTCCTCAGTCAGGGCTGTGGCCTCAACTGCAGATCAAAGAAGAGCAGCACTTTGGTTAATCTGGCATAAAAGTCTACTTTACCCCAAAGAGACAAGAAGAAAAAGAAATTGAGGCCCAGGCTCCATGGCAACTGTGAGTTAGGTTGTTCAAATGGTTGGTGACTGTAATAGTTAAAAAAAAGTAGTACTAGGAAAGATATATTGCTACCATATTGGAAAGGACATTGCATCCCAGGCCAGGCTTGTTTCCTGCTGTTCCAGGGAGTGTTCATAGCCCTGCATGGATAAGCTTCTGTCCTGTTTTCCTCACACTATTGCAAAGAAAAAAAAGGTGATGTAACTTGGGGTCTGCTGGAGAAAATGTGTGCTGAGCCGTACTTTTCTCCTTTGAACCTGCTCTGCATCACACGGGAACTTTATAACCATCGAGCGAGGGAAATGTGACATGGCAGGGCACCATTTGTTGTGGGTTTGAGCACATACCAGACACTGCTTGCTTATGACTTTGAGAGATAAGGCTGTGTGTGGAGAAAACGCTGCACTGTGACCTTGTATGGTGCTGTGGGTCCTGTGCTGTCACATGCAAAACCTGCTGGAGGCTTTGATGGGGCACTTGAAAGCCGATTCAGGATTCCTGAGTGTCTGTTCCTGGTGGATCTCGTAAGTCTGCATCTTGCTCATCAGACCAGACTCTTGCCTGCCTGCTGCTGAGTGCTCTGGGATTATCAGTGTGTTGGTCCAAGCAGGGAAGTGGCTCTGTGTGGTCAGAGCACACCCACAACAAGCAGGAGTCGCAGTCAGGATGCTCCTGGTTATTCCCGCGTCTTTCACCCCATGGGTTTTTCAGCCGCCTGGTGCAGTTACAATAATCACCCAGCCCTTGCTCCAAACTCCTAATTTATCTGCAAGCCTAAGTGCTGAGCTACCAAGCTGGTCCCTTTCAGAGCTGGACAAACACAGGGGGATAGAAATCCCCAGGATGAATATATGGCCATAACTTTGGCTCGTGTCTGTGAGTGTGTGCTCAGACTATCCTGTGACAAAGCTCTCTGAAGTCCCTCTTTGAAGGGAGTTGTTTCCTGCCTCTGTAGCTGGATCATTTTATTGCTTAACTATGTCTTTTACTACAAAACTAGTGACACTTAAGGTAATATCAAACCCAAATATTCTTGCTGTCAGCAAAGCTGGTTATGTTTTGTTCTACCACCAAGCGGCCAAAGAAAAATATGACTGTCAGTCTTTTTTTATAACCACTGTTTACCCACTGCAAAAAAGGAATGTCCTGTTCACTTTTAGGTGGAAAATAAATGCAGTTCCATCAGTCTTTTTCCTTCAGCAATGTTTTTGAACCTTCTTATAATTCGTGATGGTCTCTTGTCTGGCTAGAGCTGTGTTACAGTGAGGTGGCCAAAGCTGGATATCTTGGCTTGACTTGAGGCATGTCTGGCACCACGGGGAAGATGACATTCCATTGTCACCTGTCACTACATTCTGGGATAAGATGTTTCCTTCCCCCTTCTTGTTTTGGTGACCTCAACTTGATCAAAGTTCAGTTTGCATTGTTGAAGCCCCTTCTCTGAATATTGCTGATGCTTGTTGGTCTCTACCATAGATTGATTTCTTACATCCCTGTTTTGTTTCATCTTGGTACAATTGATCTTTTCCCCAATTTGTTGAGATTGTTGACTTTTCATGACCTGTCAGAATGCTCTTCTGTATCTCCAGTGGTTGGATGTGCCAGTGGCTCCTGGAGCTGCTTGGTCCCCCTGTGGAGCTGCATGCAAAGGGCTTGACAGCAAATTGCTGTTAATTTAAGGGGATTTTCTAGACAGTTGTACACCAAATTGTGGTGATTTTAATCTACATTTGATTTCCCTTCTGTGCTCTGAAAACATTATGTGGGCAAGGATTAAAAGCATTGCTTTGTTACTTTACTTTTCAAAGTAAATCACCCTAATGCTTCCCCCTAATCACGGGGGCTGTTACCCCATGAGATAGAACATAATAAATGGAACATAATTTGTCCCTGGCCATCCTGTATTGACAGTTTTTCATCATTCTAATACCTCCCAGTTACTTGTAAAAGGATTCTTTCATTATTTTTTTTTTTGCATCTTTCTGCATATTGCAGCTAAATAACTTACAGTTTGTTGAGTTGTGTTTTTAAAGGTGGGTTCTTTGTTTACCCTCTGTTTGTCCAGAACCTTCCAGAATTACATCAAGGTCAATACTAGTTATTCGCAGATTAACTCTTACAGCTACTTTTGTGCTGCTTTAGGGCAGACTTTACCAGCTCTACAAACTTGGTTGTGTTCAATTTAAGTATCTCAGGGTGGCCCCAATGTGGCTCCCACAAGGTGTGAAATTTTTCCAGGAAGGTGCCTGTTGTCATTCCCAGCTCCTGGCTTTGTGGGCACGTGCTGATCCAAGCCCTGGGCACAGAATCTGCTCCACAGCTTGGATAATTGATGATGTTTCCTTTTCTCTCTGGGGAAGGAGGATTTAGCACACAGCCCCCCAGTTGGGCTGCACTGACAGAAGTGTTATTTAACCTGCTTCTCTTTGTTCTGGACTGTGTCTTTCTCTTGATAGGAAAAATTACCTGGAGTCACCATTAATCTTTTAGTGAACTTGGAAGTGAAGAAGGCATTGATGACTTTCTTATTTATTTTTTTTTAGTGGTGTGTGGAATTTGTTTTGCAGTTCTGTCCCATTTTTTTTCTTCTCTTCATTAGTATTAACCCTTACTTGTGTGTTGCTATTTCCATGTCAGTGCTCAAGTTTTTTGCACTAACTAACCCCAGAGACATTTCCTTTCCCTGCTGTCAGTCTGCTATTGCACCATTTGTATAGTATGTCCAGTAAGTTCCAGCTTTACATTGCTTCCCATTGGAAGTCCTTCCAAGGGACCAATTCTCCTCTTTATAGTCCAGTGTCCAGTCTTACCAATTCTCTTAGAGCAGAGTGTTAATGCTCACAATTCTCTTTGATCCAAGGCACCTTCTTGTGTGCAGTTTTCAGCCAGTTCACTCCTGGTAAGCAGAAGGATGTTTAAGGCAGCTCCTCCACCTTCTGCAGTAAATGCTGTTCCTGATGATACCTCAGGATTTCAGTGTATTCTGTGGATTTTTTTAGAATTTTTAGAGTTCTGTAGGTTTTCCTGGATTGCTCATAGATTAGGTGGTGTTTAGAATTCACTGGGTGCTTTCTCACAAATCTCTGAGTTTTGCCAAGGTGTTTTGAAGCACCTGCAAGAAAGCTTGAAGACAAAGCAGAACAGAAGGCCCAGAGCCCTTGGAGAGGTTCCAAGGGGCAGTTCTGAGCTTTCTGAGGGTGGACACCAGGGGAAATGGGTACTGCAGATTGATTTTAGATATCATATACACTAATTACTACAAGTCATAAAACCTGTAACCTCACTGAACCACACATGCTCATACCTCTGGTGTTCACCTGGAAGCTTCCAAATAAAGGTACTTCTCTATCTGTCTCCACTAATGTAGTCTTGAGCCTTCCCCAGGAACTGAGGCATCACTGACACACTGTCAGAGCAGGGTGAGCAGCCTGTGACTGGCACTGGTGCTTTTCCCATGGCCCAGCAGCTCATTTTCCATGAGCTCTGGATGACTCCTGCTATTACCGTGAGGAACTTTTTGACCGTGCTGATCTCCTTTGTCTGCCTCCAACAAAACACAATACTTCAAATTCCCAGATAAATCAAAACTCAGCCTGATTTGATGGTGGGAATTATATTTACCAAAGAAGTCTATCTGAGCTGCCAACTGCTGTTATGATTCCCCCCCATCTGAGATCCCTTGTCATCTGCTGTTACTGAACACGTGCATGGCTTTGGATTCACGTAAAAGAACGTGGTGTTTGATCTGGACACCTCAGCCCCAGGAGAGCAGGGAGGGCTTGCTCTGTGAGCAAAACTGTTCCCTATTCCCTTGGGGAAAGGCCTTTGGACATCCACTCAGGGAGCAGCAACAACAGCATATGACTTAGGTGCCCAGTTACACCCCGTGTGTAACCAAAGAGCTGCACCGAGCGGTTCCCAAATGCTCCGTGGCGTGAACACAAAACCCCTCCAAAAGGCAGCGGGGATTCAGGGCAACAGGGCTGCCTTAATGCTCTGTGGAACAAAAAGGGGCTGAATTTGCAGCTATCCCTGAGGAATTATCTGGGAGCACTATCTGCAAATAATAATTTAATCAGCTTATTTGGCTGCCCGCGGTCACAAAGCTGTAATTGATTAAAAATGATCCTTTTTGTAACAAAATAAGGCTGCAGAATAAAAATGAGATTCTAAGGTGATTCTAATGTGCCCTGCTCTGGCAATATGATAAGGAGCAATTCTGTGGAAAACCAAAGAATCTCACAGTGAAGGTTTGAGGACTGTTACAGAGAAGTCTTTTTTCAGGCTTTAGGGTGGTTTAGACTGAATTTGGACGTCTTTCTTTTTGGTTTTTTTCTTTCTTTCAGTGTGTTCATGTTTCCTCAGCAGCTGAATGGGGAAGAGGAACTTCTTTGAAAGGCTCCATGGCCCGTTTCCAATTCTGATAGATAAAGTCAACCTGCTTGGCCCCACCAAGAGGAAATAGGATGCTGCCCCTTTAAGCGCACTGTGAGGAGTGTGGAATTACGGCTAACTTGGTTTGGAGCCTTTGTGTAAGGCTTTCAGGAAGAGATAAACCATTAATCATGCACAATTACTCTGACCTTGCATGAACTAAAGCCTCTCTGAACACATAAGATTACGGTCCCCGGGGACCTTGAGACACTGACACGATCGGCTGGGGCCGAGGGCACCGCAAACTGCCGCACAAAATGGCTGCAGGCTTGGCCTGCCTTGCCTTTCCCTGAGCCAAAGCCTTGCTTTCTGCCCAGGAGAGGGATTTGTCTCTCTTACGCTGTAAAAGTGAGGGAAATCATTTCCCTTGAGTTCCCAGAGTGAGAGTGGGAACGGTGGCAGTGCTTAAGAGAATAAATTACATTTGGGGTCTGATCAGACGGGTTTAGAACAGGTGGAGTGTTTCACACCTCCTTCTGCCGGCCCTCTGTGGGGAACCCTCGTTCTCCCTGCTCACAGCACAAGTCTTGTGGTCGGGGGCAGAGATTCTCAGGGAGTTCATCTTTGTGTTGGTGGTATTGCTTTCCTGCTAACACCCTCACATCTTCTAATCAGATTTTAGATGGTGATTTTTCAGATGTTAGTCCTGTTTACGATTTTTTTTGCCTCTTAAATTTCTTAAACAACCATAACACACACACCTTTTATGATATGCTTTCCTCTGTCTCTTCTTTTCCCCACCTCCTGGCACTAGCAGGGATATACAAAATAATATTAATAATAATAATGATGATGATGATAAATAAGCAATTAAGTATTTACTCATTAAGTAATTATTGATCCTAACTCGTCATTTTTCTCAATTAGAGTGAGCTAAAGATGCACATGATCAGTAGCAGAAGCTCAGCTGACTGACTCCGTAAAATGCAGTTCCATGGTTGTTCAATCCTTATCCTGCCTTTGATCCTTACAGCTTCACTCACCTATCTGATTTATACTCCTGGAAATATTTTGCTTACAGATGTGATCATTTGATGCTGTTGTTTTCTGAAGTGCAACATCGAGTTTGAACTAGTTTTACATTGCCAGGACTGCCTTTCCTCCTTTTACACAAAGGAGGAATTGTTTGTGTGTGTTTGGATCTGCAGGAGGAAGGTTACACTGTTTTAACTTAGTAAGTTACAACAGTTAGTAGGCAGCACTTACATAAGTAGGTCTGTGTGAGAAGTCCTGCAGAGCACTTCTCTTCCTGAGCCCACTTTACATCTTTAAAAGATTAAACACCTTTTAAAAACAAATGGTCTTTGTGTTTGAAAAACTGCAGAAAAGGGGGGAGGGAGCGGGGGGTGTTTGTGTCTTGATTTTATACCCTCTGTGACTGTTTGGTCCAGTTCTAGAAGATCAGGCTAGAGGACTAAAATGTTTCTTGTTAGTTGTTTCTATTCAGCTCTATTTCCCAAGCCCTCCATCAGCTGCCTGCAAGCCACCTCCATTACAAGGAGGGTTGACACGGGCAGGAATTCTGCTGGTTTAAGCCTTTATTTTTCTGTAAAAAGATTCATGTTTGAAACCAAAGCTTTCCCTGTGTTCCTCTCAGGAATACTTCATTGGATTGGCACAAATTGCAGCCCCTTCCTTTGCTCTGTGTGTGACAAAGATGTGGTAAAACTAACCATGCATGGACTGTTTTTATCAGTATTTTAAGGTTTCAGTGATAAAATATTCTGTCCACTGAAGTAGCAAATCTCTAATTTTTCAGAGATGTGGTTTCAAGAAGATGGAGATGCCTCATCCTCCATTAAAGGACCGGACAGGGGATTCCAGTTCAGTGTCCAGTTCTGACCAGCACGTCTCTGTTGCTGTGTAAGATGATGGGTAAGTCCAAAAGAAATAGATATGCTCTTGATGGACTGAATGGTACAGAGAAAGTGTATTTAGGAACTTCTCTTCTCCATGCAAAGGGATTTAGAAGGTAGAATTATGACATCATAGAAGATGCCACAGATTTATCCTGAGATCATTGAAATGCACAGGTATGGGGTAAGGAGTTGGTTTAACAGGTCAGCTCTCTGGCAGGAATGTCAGACCTGCTGCGTCAGGACATCAGCTGCTCTCGAGCTACTGAAGGTAAGAAAAATGCTTTTATAAGGGAAGTTGCTCTGGATTGTTTGCTGCAAAGCTCCTGCACAGCTGCTGAGCTGTGTTCATAGACAGCTGGATTTGGTAAAAGCTGATTCTGGTTTCTGTCAGAGGGGTATTAAAAGACTCCTTGTGCCACAAGGCATTGAGGATGAGAGCCTGGTTTGAGGGAGCTGTCCAGTACTAGCTGGAGAAGATACACACTGTGCTGCTCTTCTCAAAGGATGTTTTATTAAGTTCTTTTTTTCTCCTCTCTTTTACATTTTCCACTGACACATTCTAAAGGTGCTGCCAGTAGCTAAAGGGCTGTTGGCTCTAAGAAATATTCATCTGAAAGTAAACTCAATGAAAAAAACAAAATAAAAAACCCCCCCACAGGCAAACCAAAGAGGAATGGGTGGAATATTATGTGGAAATGTAGTGAAGATGATAGAAATTAACAGAAAGAGGGGAGCATCTAAAAGGAAAAATACCACTTAGTTGCCATCAGCCAAAATATAACAGCCTGTAAGGGCATGTTGATTTTGTCACTGTCACTAAAGCAAGATGTCTCTGAACATTGCACTTGCTTGTATTCAGGAAACGAGACATTGGCAATATAAAAGCAAGATATTACTAACTGAGTGAGCCACTCGGGAACAGATTGCCATGGGATGTGGTTGATTCATCATCACATGGAGTGTGCAAACTGAGGCTGCATGTCTGGCTTAAGCCAGTCTGTGTTTCAGCCAGGAGATACTGCTTTTGGCAATGTTGGCTTTGTGATCCCTTTCCCTGCAGGAGATTTGGGCAGTCCATGTCCATTTGCAGGATTTCAGGCCATATGACAGTACTGGTTCCTCATGGTGTTGGGTGTGTTAATCAGTGAAATGATCTCTGGCTGAAGTGTGGTGCCAAGGCACAGACTTGCCCTGCCTGTGGTGCTGGGGGGCCATGGGCAACCTGGACCCGTAGCCATTTCTCAGAGAATCACTGAGTAGTAACCCTGCTCCTCTCTTAGGAAAGGGGCTGTGGATTAGTGAGTGGGAAAAGGCAGGAGCTTGGCATTTGGAGGGGATGAGGAAGCTATCTTTGATACTGAGACTTCTCAAAAATATATATCTTTGCCTCTTGCTGTACTGCAAGGACCACTGATGCTCACTCCCTTAAAACTACCTCAGCCATGTGTAATCAAGCTCTTCATCCTTTGGACTGAATGTGTGAATGTTTTCTTTAGTTTTTAATTTTTCAAAATCTGAAACCTGATCAGACAGATTCTGCAAGTCCTGGACCCGTCCTGCTTTTTCTATTCTCCATGTGAGATCTGAAAGCTTTTGTTTGTGTGGGTCAGAGGGATAAAAATGAGGAGAGAGACACACTCAGGCAGCAGAGATCTGTGTGGATTCCCTGCTGCTGACAGCCCAGGTGACTCGGGGAAACCAGTGGAATAGCTGGCTGAGGGCTGTTCCACACTAATAGGGAAGAGAGAACTCGAGGGGTTAAAGGCAAGAGCATCCCTTTTATAATTAGGACAGATCAGAAGTGGAGCAAAATGTTCTTGCAGCTGAATCAGCTGCCCTCTAACCAGCCTGGAGTCTGGAGCTGGGGCCTGATGGACACTTGTACAGAATGCAATTTAATCTGTAATGGCTGAGGAGGACTCCTCAAAGTCTGCGGCAAATGGCAATTATTGTCCCTTTTTGTCACATCCCCCCAACCAAAACGAAAAAAAAGGAAAATTAATGAAAATAACAACAGGGAAGGATCCTAACTAGCATGCCCTGCCTCCCCCTTTCTCTGTAAAAATCCTCTGCAATGTAGTGCCTGAAATGAGCTGCCCAGTATAATAAAATCTCTGGAGCACCAACGTGAAAGCCGAATTCCTCCCCCACACACATGCACACACACCCCTTCTCCCTAATGAGCAGGGAGACGCCAGCTCGGGGGCTGCAGCCAGTGTTAAATTAGCAGAGAAGGCCATCCAAGTGGGCTGACTCCAGCGTAAACTGCCTTAAGTGTGTGTTTATTAAATCACACCAGCGCTTAGAGTCTGCCCTGCTGCCACAGCAGAGCTGTCTGCACACAGACAAACCCTGGGCACTCCCAGGGGATCCTGCCCCAACTGGATCCCCGTGCTAATAGAGGTGGGGGGAGGAGGGAGCAGCCCCTCATGAGGCTCCGTCGTGTGTTGTTCTCCAAGAGCACAAAAGGCTTTATTTAGGGTGGCTCTTGGTGTTTGTAGCAGTGGGGAACATGGATCCCTTGAAACTGTAAAGTTGTCTTCCTTTTTCCTTGCTGCAAAACAAGTCACAGCAGGCATTTGCTTCCTAAGTGGTGTGTGGCAGCCTTGGAGAGCAGCTTTCCTGGGTCAGTTCCTACTGGGAATTGTGGCCTTCAGGTTGGTAATAACAAATAATGTTCTACAAGAATTCCCTGGTGTCACTCTACCTAAGGCTTTGGAAATGGAAAAATCTGCTGTTCAAACCTTAAGCCACCATATTAAGGCAGGGGCAAAAAAATCAAAATGCTTCTGTATATTGGTACAGTGAGGGTTTGATTCTGGGTGGAATTTCAGCATTTGACTGGAAAACAGTAATAATAACATGTTCTGTACTTAGGGCAGACAGGAGAGAGATAGCCAAGCTTGTTCTGTCCATCAGGAGACATCACTCCTACTGCTGCTAGTCCTGAAATAAGCTGCTCACCAACAGCCCTACCACAGTCCCTTCTCTCCAGGACTAATTTTTAAATACAATTGCAAGCAGAGCTGCTGGTTTATGACTCCTACTGCTTATTTTCCCAATAGGTCTATCTTGCTCTATTCTCCATACTTTGAAGATATATATTCTTTTTCTGCATAAATCCATGGAGAGAGTCTTGGGCAGAAGTGGGATTGCCCTCTCATCCCATAAGGAAGCCTAGAATGAAGTTTTGGAAAAGTGTCTGAAGCAGTCAAAGCTTGTTCTCATGAATTCCAGGGGTTTGCTGAACAGCTCTTAAATTTGTCATCCTTCCACTTAGCCCTGATCTTTCTCTATAATAAGATTTTTAAGCTTCAAGCCAAGTTTCATCCCTGTGTTGTCAGGTCAGGAAGTTGGATGTGCAACATGCAGCTCCATTTGTGTTTATTGTAACAAGCTGGTGATACTTCCATGCTTGTGTCCCCTGCTCAGCCTGCTGGTTTACATCTTCCATGAGGGATTTGTGCTGCTCCCAGGATTCCAGAGGCTCCATTGTGCAGCCCAGATGGCCATCCTGTGAAAGCGGGTTAGGAGTCATGGTCAAGCATCCTTTTGTGAGGTGGCCCATTGACACTGGAGAAGAGCAGCAGTTGTTGAGCTAATTTGTATGAGGAAGGAGCCATGTAAAGTTTAATATGAAGTGGTTGGTTTAGCTGGCAGAAAGGGAGAGGTGGGCTGTTTTCCATTTCCCTTTAAAATGTCAAACACTAATAGTCTCTTCCGATCATCCTGAGATTGCCAAATAATTGACTCCCGCCTACAGCAAAAACCTCCCTGATCCACAAAGCAGGAAGCTGCTGACAGCAATTGCCTGAACGTGTCCAAATTAGCCAACCCCTTGCAACCCCAGCAGGGTCAGCAGTGGCAGCCCAGAGGTCGTGGGGCAGCAGGAGATGGAGGTTGAAGATTGCCCTGCTTCCTCTGCCCTCTCATGCCTCCAGGACATAGCAAGGACACGAGGGATTCCCAGCTGGAGCGGCCAGCACCTGAACTGCATGGCCAACAGAGGTGTGTTTATTGAGAAGATCTGCTCTGAGTTAGCCAGAACAGGGCTGAGGGGAGAGCAGGGGAAGTGCCTGTCCCTGTGAGAGGCAGCAGAGCACGTGTGTGTGTGGGGCTGACCCCGTGTCACGCAGCTCCTGCCGTGTTTTCTCCAGGGCTTCCTTGCTTTGCTGTGTGGGACTGACCTGTTTACAACTCGCTGGGGTCTGTCCCACTGCTGGATTGTTTTTTCTGTGCCTTCATTTGCTCTTTTGCAGCTGTGGAAGGGGCTGCAGGAAAACTTAGGGACACAGGGAATTTAAGAATACACACACAGCCCTGGAGCTCAGAGAGGAGCCAGAAAAGGGTGTCCACCAAGCTGTTCCTGCCTCACCAACACATCCAGTTAGGTGTGCTGGGCTCTTTGGTTTTAGAAAGCAGTGGTGAAAGTAAAGCAGCAAAGAACCTCTGGCCCCGTTCCCCTCTCCTGTCTTTGAAAGGACTGCAGTGTGCCTGTGACTTCTTGAAGGCAACTCAAACCTCTAAGGGTTGTGGCCTTTTCATGAGCTTATTTTAGGACTCGGAGAGAGGACAGAGGCAGAAAGAGAGAAGCGGAGTCTCAGAGCTCCCAAGCAATACCCCTGTTGTTACAGGCAGCAGGAGAAAGTTCTAAGAGCAGGCTCTTTGTGTGCTAGCCTGTGCTGCTCCGTGTGTTTCCTGCAGCCGAGGAGCTGGGGCTGGGGAGCCTGCCCTGACAGCTCCCTGAGTGTGCTGCTGCAGGTCAGGACCTCTGCCCGGGCAGGGGGCACTGCCCGTGGGCCTCCCACGTCTGCGCACGGAAAGCCTGGCTGGGCGCTCTGTCACACTCTGACAAAGGTCACTTTTACATCCCGTCTTCTAAAAGGTCACAGCATGACCCCAGGTGCAGGAGAAGAGGAGGAGGGAGAGGGCAGCTTTCTCCCCTTTTTTTTTTTTTTNTAATTCGTTACTTCTGCCTGAAAAAATATCCTTTGCCTTTGCTCTCGTACTGCCCCCTCTCTCGAGCCACGCTGGCACCTTCTCTTCCTAAATGCTACAGCATACTCTTTCCCTTTCCAGGCTTCACTAGCTGATTTTCTCCTCTTTCTCCGCTCTTCTCTCTGCAGAGCTGTAGCTGCTGTCCCTCAGTGAATAAGCAAACACTCCCAACCTTGCTGTGCCCTCCACATGTAAAACTCTGAGCACGGTTTGTCCCCACAGCTTATGTGAGATGCACACAAAGTACTACACAGGTTGATTTGCCCCCGAGGGCTGGGAGGGGGGACAGTAACACTCCTTCTCTGACTTTTCCTGCTATATTGTAGTAAGTGGATACATCTCCTGATGGGGTGACTCCCTTCCCTTTCTCCTTTCTGTCGGTGATCACACTGTCAGTGAGACAGGGGGGGTGAAGGGCAGATCCTCAGGTGTCACACACTGTGCTACAGAGTTGTTTCCCAAACCAGGATTTACTGAACCAGCCAGAGGATGAAAATAATTTGCTTTTCTTGACTGAAAGAAGGCCCTTGCTTAACAAGACATTTCTCTTCAAACCCCATATGGCTGCAATTCACAACTAGTGTCTTTAACTGCTGGATCATCCTCCCAGTGTGTTTTGAAGTTTTTCCTTGTCATGGAATCTGCAGCAGCAACAGGATTATTTTCTGCATATCCTTGCTGATGGCAGGGATAAATACAGGAGGTTTCTCTGTCTGCTCATTTTAATAATTCCTTTTTTAAGGACTGGACTGTGTTACCAAAGGCAGAGGTGCTGGACATGAAGTCTCTGTGTGGGTGCTGCAAACAGCAGATGTGGGAGATTAAGTTTTAGAGGCACAGTTGACTTTGTGATAGTGATAACTTAATACCAACTATTTTATTTGCAGCATTTATTCTCCACACAGAATTTTCTGAAGATGTTTAAGTAGAGATATAGAGAGTCAGAGAGAGAAACACAGAGGAGTCACTTCAAAGAACTCACTGTAACTTTTGTATAGGAAACAGCCTGTCCTTGGTTGGTCTTTGAAAAATAGATAACCAAGTTTTCACTTCTACAATAAAATGTAGTAATGCACATCTGTCTTAGATCTCTGTAAGGGCTCTTATTGCTCATGTAGCTGAGTCACATCTCACAATATGGTTTTTAAGGTAGTATTCCTTTAATAGAGGTACTTGCTGTGAGCTCAAAGTAATTAAGTAACTATTTTACTTTCAGTTGTGTAAGTACCTTAAAAAATCTACATCTAATTCCCAGGATTTCAAAGGAAATTCATGCATTTTGCAGAATACCCACCATGGCAGTCTACCTGTTCCTGACCTTTAACTAACCAGATCAATAGAATTCTCATATGTTGGCCAGAACACAGAAAAGTCAAAATCTGTGGAGAAGCAGTAAGTTGTGTAAGGTCAAACTCCAGGTCATGGTCGAGCTAGGAATGCTGATGAACTGGGATACCTGTTGAGCAAAGAAAGGAGGAAATAGCCATGATGAGGAGTACCCCAAGGTGGTTTTCCAGGTTCCCAGTCAGAAAGGAGACTGTTCCACTAATTGGATCTTAAAAGGCCTTTTCTATTCTGTTTAAATTCTTATAATATGTCCCTCACCAAGATATGAGGGTGTCTGTCTAAGGATTCTCTTTTCATTCTTTTCAGCTGTGTTTATTTTCCTCTCTCCCCTTACCCATTCTTTGCAGGTTCATGAAGAGCATTCAGACCCCACGAGGGGGTCTCTACAGATCCCCTAAGAAGATTAAGCTCTCTGAATATTTCATGCCCCTGATTGACAGTTGTTGAGGACCTCTTGTAAGCCTGGCGCCCGTATTCTTGTTTAAAAAAAAAAGAGAGAGGCAGAGGGAGACAAGAAAATCACATCCACAGAAAAAAAATTGATCCTATGGGCCCGACCTCTGCTGACAGAAGGCACTTCACGGAGGCAGCTCCTCCCGGACATCTCCCCCTCCCCTCCCTCCCCACCAGCTCCACTGTGAAATAAAAGGGAGGTAATGGGATTTTAAGAGGCGAGGAGCAGTCAGAGGAGGAGGTGGCTGTGCCCCCTCCGCGCTGCTTTGGCTCATGGCCCCTCAAGAGCCATTGTGCCTCCATCCCTGACTCCGGTTCTGTGCCGTGTCCTTCCCTAACGAGCTGGCCCTCATTAGGGGCTGAGCTGGGAGCCAGCCCTGCGCTCTCTGTTCCGCCCCATTAAGGGTTTGCCCCTGCTTGACAGCGGGGAAAGGGAGCCGGCGACCTGTAAATTCTCATCAGGCTCTTTAGGGCTCCCTTCCCCCCTAATCAGCCCGGAATAGGCAGCTGAGAAGTTTCTCCTTTATTTAAAAAGGCAGGACCAAGGAGATCTACTCATGTGCTGGGTTTAGGAGACGTTCCCTGATGGAAACAGGAGGATGAGGATGAGAAAAGGAGAAAGAAGCAGCTCTAAGTCCTTCTTGCAACTGGAGCTCAGAGAGATTATTTCCTGCTGTGCTTGCTGTAGGTACCAGCATTAGGCTGCAGTGTCCTGTGAGCTCTGACCTGCTGCTGAAGCAGTAAGTGAGGTGCACAGAGCCTGTTCTTGTGGCCACATGACATTTAGTTGTGGGAACTGCTCAGCTTACCTGAGAATTGTAAACTTTCCTAGGAACAGTGACTGTAACTGCAGAAACACTGACTGTGAAAGGCCCCGATGCATCCACTTGCTGTTTGTTGATTTCAGAGGGTCACTTGGGATTCTCAGGATCTTCCCCTCCTGGATAACCCACTTCTGGGGCTTGGTTCAGATACAGGTGTACATTTCTTATCCAGCCTTGGGCTCGTAGGCCTTTGTTTCATCTCATTTTCGGCCAAAGAGGAGCACTTTAGAGGAGGATGCTGCACTTCTGCCAACAGGTGTGTGACAGCCCGTTCCTTCTCATTTTGAAAGCACTGCAAACAGTCGTAGTCTTGACTTCCTGTGTTTTCTGATTGTAAACAAAAGTGAAACTTCCAAGCTTTGTTTTGAGGTGTTCCTGAGGTGGAACAGGCTGGGCAGGGAAGGAGGAGGGTGAAGGAGCCGTGTCAGTACTGAGCATAATCCCCTGTGGTGTTCAGTGAGAGCAACACCTTCCTGTGGCTTCAGCACATCTGCACCTCCCAGACTGAGGAATCCTTCCCTTCTTTGGACTCTGCAATGGTTGTGGTTATTGGTCTCTTATTCTGGATTGAGAATTTATTTCTAAGATGTTGTTTATAAGATGTTTTAGAGCCCACAAAGGGAAGGACATGCCCGCTGTTCTGAAATAGGGATCTGTTGGCTGTGACTGTGAAGGAAACCATTAACCTATTGGAACACTGAATTTCTCCAAGATTCCTGTTTTATTTATCCCTTGATGGGCTTGTACAAGTTCAGGACTAACCAAAGAGCAGGGATTATCAGTCATCTCAGATCAGTGACAGGTTTGTTTAATCAGACAGGACCTGCCTGAACACCTTATGGAATTTCAACTGGGCACTTAGGCAGAGCAGTTGAGTTTGGACCATAGCAAGTCAATCTCTTACTTCTGCTTTATTCCTTGTGGTGCAAGGGTGGTCAGTGAGGAGCCTCTGAAGTCCTGCATCCCCCATGCAGTGGTGGTCACTGATACACAACAGGGGGGAGTAAGTGAACCAGACAGTCCTAACAGTGTTTGTTCTGGACTCACATTATTTAGGATGGTTGGGCGGAGGGATAGAAAAGGGAAAGCAGGTAACTTAGAGGCCTCTGCTGCATGCACAGAAATTGGCACAGCTTCCTGCTGGCCAGTTGGTGGGAATCATCCATGGTGCTGGCAATACTGCCCAAATGTGGTGCAATGGGATTATGGCTGTGCAGGTCGATGGAACGGTCATTGCTGAGGCACTGGGAGACTCTACCAACCTCTACACTACTCTAATCTTTTCCATGTTCAAGACTCCAGAGTTGCTGGGCTTGGTTTCAAGTCTTCTCTTAGACGTCAGGCTTGCCTTCTCAGGGTGGTTGATGTGCAGCCTGGCAGAGATGTCTGTTACACTTGCCTATCCCTTCAGTGTTTCTGTGTGAGGCACAGCTGGACACTCCAGCAGCACTTTGGACCATGTGAGTAGGGAACTCTTCATAGTACATGTAGGATGCCACATGTAAAAGGCACAGACAACTTTATAAAGCATCTGTTGAGCTAGTAACTTATCCAGTAACATCACCTTTTTGAAGTCAACTGACTGATATCCCATTTATTTGCAATACCATGTTGGTGGAATGCCAGTGCTGTTCCTCAGTAGTGCTTATCCTGACTGTTCTCTGGATGTGCAGCTGATCCTGCCATCCACAGGGCTGTGGGCTGGGGCAAAAGCAGAGCACCTGAGTATTTATAACCATCACAGCAAAGATTTGTATGCAAATAGAATCAGAGGAAGCTTTAGCTCTTAATTAATCTCACACCATTGGTATTAAGCTTTATAAAGGCTCCATTTTTAGGGGACAATATTGTCACCCTCAGACTAGTGCTCATGTCATTTGTTGCTCCTGGTATTGCCAGCTGGAGTTCAGGGTCCCACCCTGTGCCCTGCCTGTGTGCTGGGAATGCTGGGCAGACAGCAAACTGTTCCAGAACTGTGCCAGAGGGGTTGGAGGAATTTAATCCTCTCCCACTGAAATGAAATGATAGAACATGGACTAGATTTTAAGTTTAACTTTAGCCACTGATATGAAGTGGAAAAAACTAGACAGGCTTCCTCATAACACTGCTCAGGACGAATGAATCCTAGGTCTGGGAACTTTCTTCTGAGTTCTGAAAGAGGAAGAACCATACCCACAGTTTTCCTGTAGTGGGTACAGTCTCTACAGACAACCCCCTAGGTCTGAGGTCAGTGAAACCCTTTTTTAACCCTGTTCTGCAGTATAAGGGTTTTCTGCCTGATTCCTTAAAATCCCCTCCTCTGCTCAGCTTTTTGTCAGGCTGAGCAGAACAGCTGAGACTGACAGAGCCTGGAGACAAAGCTACCCCTGAGTCATTCCCAGCTCCTGACATGGTTTGCCCAGTCTCTCTCATGGACACAGAGAAGGAGCTTTTCAAAAGTGACTGAATGCCTTCCACCCTCTCATCACTCCTCTTTCAATTTCAGATGAGAAACAAATAAAGCAGGGAAGGCTGAAGGTCATTTTTCTTGATGGCAATCAACTGGCAGGTTTTTGCTTCTCATCAACCACACTATTTCATCTGTGAAAGGAGATTTTTGTGTTGGAAGGAGTCTGCTGAGATTTGGGACTGGTGGGATGTATTCACTGCCCAGCTTTTAGGTATCTACCTGCATTGATAAGATTGGGAGGCTCCTCATGTGCTGTGCTCCTGCTCTGAATGCTCTGGAGAAGCCTGTTTGCCTCCCTCTCCTGTCTGCACAGAGACTGGAGGGAGAAATCCTTTCCCTCCCTTAGATAACTGGGGAATAAATAGACAGGCGGTGAAAATATCCCTCAGGAAGACTCCAAAGGTCCTCCTGTGCTGATGTGTTGCAATGGTCAAGAAAGTTTTGTGTCTTTTTCCAGGGGCAGTTTCTATCTCTTGTGCTAAGCATTGTGCTACGTGCAGCTTGTTGATAATATCAAGTTTTTCTCATCTAGTCATGCACAGGAAAATATTTACAAAGACCTGCCTCATCTTCTGTTTCTGGACACCTGATATAGGACAACATATTGCTCTGCACAGCAGTCCTGAGCTCCCTACAGACTGTGGAATGATACAAGTTGGAAGGGACTTTTGGAGGTCGTATGATCCAAGCACTGCTCAAAGAAGAGGGGAATAGCAGTTCAGAATCCTGCTATCCATCCTTAATCCCATGCAACTCTCTCTTCCCACTATGGTTTCCAGGAGTCAGAATTGCTGTATCCTGCCAGCCCTCCCTGCTGGAGTGACTTTTCTGAGGGGACTGTGGCCAAAGGAGCCTGTGTGACCTCTGTGTGGAACAGAGGGGGGCTGGGTTTGCTGGGCAGGGGTCTCAAAATTCAAATTCATGTCACCCATCCAAGTAGAAAACTTCACAAAGCTATAGGGCTGTGTATGTTTAAAAATGAATATCACAGTAGTAGAATGAGAAAACTAAGGGTTTTCATAAGGTAATGGAAAAATCTAGGTTCCCTTTAAAAATGCTTATCCAGGTTCAAAACCAGGATGGAATTTAAACTTGGTTTTTAGGGTTCTGGAATTTCTGGATAACTTTTTCCATTTTAATTTGTGGTTAGGAATAGACCCAGAAAAACTGAGATACCTCACAATTTACCCGAGCGTTTGGAGTTGGGAGCAGAAGTAAAAATGTCCTAGAAATCTGACACAAGCTAATAATTCCCTCCAAGGTTTGGAGCCCAGTTTGGCAGAGCTGAGAAGCTGCAAAGAGATCTGTGTGAGTGAGGCCCCGTAAAGGCAGGGCCAGGGGCTTCAATACTTTCTGCCCATCAGGCTGCACTTGTTGCTGCACAGAACCCAAGCAGGTTGGGAGAATCAGTGCCTTTGCCTTCCCTCATACGAGGGGTTTTTCACTGCACTTCATCACAGGCCTTTGAGGGAGTGAAGGTATCACCAAAGGGAAACGCTGGCCTTTTCATCCAAAAATGAGCTTTTCTGTAAGAAAAAGGATCACACTTATGTTTACAACGCTTTGTGTTGGATAAGCTGGCTAAAACCTGGAGCTGAAACCCACTGAACGTTTTCATTTGGGTAGAGAGAGACTCTTTGAAAAGCAGTTTTGCCTGTAGTGAGAGCTGTAAATGTGCCGTGACCTAACGTGCTGTCAAGTGTAGGTGTTTGGGAGCCTGTGGGGAGGAAGGAGTTAAGGATTCTGCTCCATGAGCCATCCACAGCAGGGAATGACCCAGTTTAAAAGGGTTAACAGTATTTGGTTTTTCAGAACTATTTGTTATATCAAGTTAGTGCAGCAGAGGTCACACAGGTCGCTGTGCCTCCCCCTTCCCTTTGCATCCCCAGCCCCTGCTCCGTTCCTTGTTTCCCCTCTAATCCGATGACCTCAGACACAGCTCTGTCCTTACGATGTTCTTGACAGCATCTTCAGACAATATGCAGCTCGACGCCAGTTGTCTTTCCCCTTTTCTCCTGTCCCTCAGGAGAAAACCTGGGATGCTAAAAGGCACTTTGTGCAGTGGGGAAAAGCCTCAGCAATTTGTTCTGTGGTTTTCGGACAAGAGAAGCTCAGAAAACCGTTTTCCTTGGATGTGCCCTGTTTGCATGGCTGTCTTTCCTTCCTGTGTGTCTGTTTCTTTCTGCTTTGGTTTTGTTGTTGTTTGATGATTTGGGTGTTTTTTGTTTATTTTGTGCGTGTGATTAAATCCTCATTTATCTGCTGTACCTTCTGGTCTTTTCCATCATGATATTGCTGAGTGTGTCTTGATGAAGTTCTGAGCAGGTGCTTTTTTGGGAGTACAAGTTAACATGTTTGGCTGGAATTTGCCCATGGGTTTAGTAACCAAATGGGGTCAGATCTGCCACTGTAACTGTCAGAGTTAAGTACAGAGAACCTTGCTGAGAAGGTTCCCATCCTCATCCCTCCCCTCTGACCACCTTCTGCCAACTGAACCTTCTCTTGGATTTTTGCCAGTGTATTTTTATGACCCATTTCCAAAGGTACTGAAGGTCCACTGTGAAGGAGAACCTCAGGCGCTTGATGTCTTTTGAAAATCAGACTAGAATCAGGTGATAACTATTATACTTACATCTTATTTCACCTTACCAGCATCACTATGTTAACTTTCTATCATACCATCCACAGGGAATAGAATACAAAACACCCTGCCTGACATAAAGCAGGGAAAAGTCTCATTTTCCTGCTTCCTCAATTGCCTGTGTTTTACTGTGTTTCTTATCCTCCTCCATCTCTCCCCTCCACCTAGTCAGCTAATTGTTTTGAGACTGTTCCTCTCATTCTGTTGCTCATTATGCACCCAGAGCTAGAGGAGTTCCATGTGCTCTTGGGGGTCAGCTCAGTAAGGGTGTGATGGACTGTTTTGCTTCCTCTCCTATGGTTTGACTCGTTTCTGAGGAATGTGCTTTGCTTTTCTTAGATGGGGTAGTCTAGTCCTGGATGTCCTTAATCTCCTGGGGGAAGTGAATGGCCACCAACAAGCTGCTGCTGGTAATGTTAAAGCTGTTTCTTGCAGCCTTTCCCAAAGCTGGGGAACTGCCAGACCTCAGTGTTTTTAACAGATCTGAGGGATCATTGAGAAAAAATGCCTGTGCATATTTGCCTGAATTGAAAAGCAAATTGCAGCTCAAGTGTGTGTGTGTGGCTTGCCTTTGCTTCTTGGGCATGTTCAAATACATAAGAGCTATTAGTGTGAATGCTAATTAGAAAACAAAGTTTAAGCCTGTGTCTTCTGTTAGAACTTTTTTATACTACAAAAAAATCCAGTAGTTTTGATTCAGTCACCACAAATTGATGTATCTGGAGAGCAAGCTGTATTCAAAATTTTATGTAAGTGGCAAAGTTCAAGTAATAAATTTCATTGTGAGCTTTTCCAATTCACAACTTGCTTCTCTATTAAAGTAACAAAGTCCCTTTCCCAGTGGCAGGAGCAGTGACAGTGGTAGCAATGGAAATGACTGTTTTGAGTGGCATTGCTTTGCTGGAGGAGTCAGACAAACAGCAGCTCTGCCTCCAGTGCCTGTGGTGAGCCCTGACCCCAGTGCTGAGTGTGAGGTTTGGATGCAGGAGAGGCAGGAGTGTGGTAACTCTGCAACACCTGGTGTCCTTCCCAGGGGAAGGTGAGGGTGTAATACCTGCAGTGTGAGAGGACTCTGTTCAGACACGGTGTACAAGCAATTCCAAGCTCTACTTTCAGCTCTGACATGAACTCTGCCTTTAAACACATCAGCAAATGTTCCTGCCTTGGCTTCCCTGTGCAGAACTGGGGGTTGTGCTGTGTACTCACCCATCTCACAGAGATATTGTTCCTTCCTTTTATATTATATGAGTTTATAAATGTTTGGTGAGCAAACATCACATCATGAAGCTGTGTCAGGGCAGGGGTAGGCTGGATCTCAGGGAAAGGCTGTTCCCCCAGAGGGTGGTGGGCACTGCCCAGGCTCCCCAGGGCAGTGGGCACATCCCAAGGCTGCCAGAGCTCCAGGAGGGTTTGGACAACGGGACAGGGTGGGATTGGGGTGTCTGTGTGCAGGGACAGGGCTTGGACTCGATGGTCCTTGTGGGTCCCTTCCCACTCAGGATATTCTGCAGTTCTGTGGCAAATCATCAAAATGAATTCATAAAAAATGTTGGCTAATGACCTTCAGCTGAGCAAGAGTTGAACCTATTGGAATAAAATGTGTTTGAGTTTCACCTTTTCTAACCTAAGCTGGAACACTCTTACAGTTTCCATTACCCAGGATAGTGAGGTCTTGAAGCCAATATCTCTATGTTTCAGAGCTTTGATCTAGAGTCTCTGGGAAGGTTCCAAACCTTTGCTCCAGCACCTGCCCAGATGTTGCAGGATTTCTAGAGAGTCACGGAGTTGCTGTGTCATTTATTACACAGTTCTCTTTGCTCATTGGCCTCGGGACTACAGGTTTTTGGAAGCACAAATGTGATGGAGAAAAGGAGTATATGGAGGGATGAAACACTTTCAAGTTTGTTTGTTTTCCTTAAAGAAAAAGGCAAGACCCTCTTGTGTCATTGCAGCATTTGCCTTACCCACCAAGGCATCTCTGAAGGACGCTGTTGTAACAGGGAAATTCCCAGCGACGGGAAGATGTGCAGTTTCTGTAGCGGGGGGGAGAGCGTCAAAACAGGAATAGGAATTGGCAGCAGGAGCTCGGAAAGGCCAGAAGTCTCCAGCTCCGAAAGACAGTGGGAGAGGAAGTCAGTGAGTGCAAAAGGATTCCCTCTCTCCCCACCTCTCAGCCCCCACCCTCTGTCCTTCCTCCACACCCCACTCGGGGAGCTGCGAGAAGAAACTTGGCAAGCCATCTTGTCGCCAATCAATCTGTGGTGTAACAATTAGCACTTAAGCAGCACTCACGCTAAACACAGGCTCAGAAAACACTTAAAAAGGAAAAGAGAAAAAAAACACCACCCAACCAACAAACCAAACCCCAACACAACAACAACAACAGGGGAAAGCTGGAACAGATCAATGCCACGGCAACCAGGAGGCACCTAACCCCGCATTATTGACGGGGGCGCTGGCGCTGAGTGCGCCGGGCAATTAGGCAGCAGCATCAGCAGCATCAACAGCAGCAGCATCAGCATCCCCGCGGGCGCGCAGGCGGCCCCTCCGCGGGAGCGCAGCCCCGGAGGTGTTTGATGACAGCTGCATTTGTTACCCCGAGCCCGAGAGCTGCCGGCGCCGCCGGCTTTGCCATTAGGGCGGAGTGCGGGCGCAGCCGGGCACGGCGAGCGCTCCCCCCGCGGCCCCGGTAACAGAATCCAGTAGACACGGAGTCTGTCTGTGCGCTGGCTAAATTGATTGTAATGGGTTTCTTAACGTGCTGAAAGAGCCGACTGTTTTCTCGCCTCGAAGAAAGGCTGGAGGAAGGAGGAAGTGACTCCAGCGGCTGCGGCGCAGGGGATGAAAGTAAACTTTTGTTTAGTAAAGCCCAGCCGAGTGCAGACTGTCTCTGGCCTTTCAGCTGGCTCTCAGCGACACTGTGCTTCAGAAGAAAGGAAAGGGGGGAGAAAACAAACTGGCAGCTTCCTGCCTTGGCTCTTGCTCCCATAATAACCCTGCTTGTCTGGCGGCACTTCCCAGAAGCTCGCTGGAAACGTCTTAATGGCGTGGAGTCTATTTGCAGAAGGTGCCTACAGGATAAGGCTTTCCAAGGGAATTCGTGGTCCAGTAGAGTAGGGCATATGTGCTTTTAAATGCTTAACTAGGCTGAGACTTACCTCAAAAAGGTGTGCCCAGCTCCTGTAACAGCAGAAGCTAAGCCAAGCCTGGAGAAGATACGACCTTCTGAAGAGTAGCCAAACAGCATCTGCTATTGATAAACTGGTGTTTGTCCAGGAGGCCAAGAGCCATCCCGAGACCTCCGAGGCGGAGAGACACGTCCCTGGTCAGACTGTCCGTGCAGTGGGATCGAACCATCCATCACCAACCCAGACCTGCTCGGCACAGCAAACCCAGCAGGTGCCCCTCAGGGACTGGAGGTGCACACTGGGCTGTTCTCAGGTGTGTGCAGCCTGTCCTGCTCATCCTCACTGCCTAAAGTAGCTGGGATCTGACTAAGGAAAACAGTGCTGGGAGCTGCCTGGAGTCACCTGGCCGTTTTCATCCTTGGAGAATCATTGTGTCATATCTGAGCAGCCTTAGGCAACAGAACAGCTGACACGCAGAGGTTCAGGCTTTTCTGGGGGGCAGTACATGTTGTGATGGCTCTGTGCAGACACTTGCTCATGTGAGGTGGCTCATCCCCACATCAGCACATGGGGTTTGGGTACCAGAGTCTCATTCCCCAATTATTCATTGCTGGAGGTTCCTTTTGGTTGCCTCTTCTCTTTCCATGGAATGACTGTCCTAGAGATACCCCAGACTGGTAGATACCACAAAGGATGAGGAGGCCCAGGGACCTGGAGTGCATCATTAGGGAAGAGGAAAAGGATTGAAGTTGTGAGCTGCAGTGGTGTCACTGAGGTTGCAGGTGGTCCCACACCTTCACACCCTTGCCTGGTTCAGGGCTAGTATTTATTCTCAGAGTTAGATCTTGTGTGTAGAGACAGAGGCTGAAAAGTACAACTTCTCGTGCTGCTGTAACCAGAAGCTGCTCTCTGCTCTGACCAGGAGGCTTTAAGACGATGCCAGATGGGGCCACTAAAGCTGTGCAAACAATAAGGAGTACATGGGGGAGTCTGTTAATGGGTTTCTTTTGGAAGCATCAATTGGAGCTGCTGAATGGGGCACATGACCTATTAAAAAAAGCCACTTGAGAAATCTGTATGACGGCTGAAACGATGGGATTTTTTTACCTTCCCATCCATGCCAAGCCACGAAGGGTCTGACACGCTGGATGCTCACACACTTGTGTTTGCAGCGTTGCTCACTTGCCAATACACTTTATGGCTCGTGCTTCAGAGCTCTGAGATCCGTGGGCTGGCTGAAGTGTCCCAACCACATCATTCTGAGCAGTGGGGAAGCCACATTTAAGGAGGTGGCTTCCATGGAAGTGTTGTTTGATTACCATTTCTGGGAAGGGGGAGCCTGCTGCTAGTGCAGATTCCTTCCGTGGTCACAAACCAACACTTTACGTGGGGAACAAGCAGCATGGTTAGAGCTGGCTGACAGAACACTGTGAGAGCACAGGCTCCTCAGCCCTGAGTTCTGCTGGGGGGTTGTGTGATCAGGGATTGTGGCATAGCTTGGCAAAGCTGTGGGTTTGAGCTCACAGGAGGATCAGCTACTGATTCACTTTATGAAGGGAAATGCCTCTAGCTGCACTGCCAGAGGAAAAATGAAGTGATGGAGAAGTGATGCTCAAAAAGAAAATCCAGATACGCTCCTTAGCAGAATCCAGATCATAAATTGCTCCAGACCATGAGGGTATTTTCAGCTGAGCTTTTGTGGAAGAATACTCCAAGATCCTGGCTTGAGTTTGAGCACAGGGAGCTGATGATGCAGGGGAGGATCCATTCCGTGGTGCACTGTGTGCTACTTCATTAGATTGGGGTTGAAAGAGGAGAATTTCCTGAGAAAATGTCAAACACTAATTTTTCAATGGGGATTTGACTCACTCTGCTTGATACTTTACTATTTGAAGCCCAGTCTTATGGTTTTATGATAGGCAGGTCAGTCATCTTACAATGCCATTCCAACACCATGCAAACTGCAGGGGAATGGTTCAGTCTTCATTTCCATAAGGATGTAAGGCTTGTTCTCTTCAGATGAATCTCTCCTGGATGGGCTATTGTATTTATTTAATACATGGTGCAATAGAAAGATGTTGGTCTTGCTGTGATAAACCTTCCATGTGTCATCATTTCTCCTTGCTTTTGGTGTGTGGCTGTAGCCAAGAGAGGGAAGAAAGCCTGGTCTGGTTCCTAAATCTCTGAAAGTGTGAATGTGCCATTCTGCAATCCTTCAAGCCCCTTGCCTGGGAGCCTTTCCCATCTGACAGGAAACATCTCCTGAAGCAAAATCAACTTGAAGTGTTTTCCCTCCCATTTGCCACCTTCCAACTTTGCTTGCTGAGAGAAGACCAGAAAGGCTTTTAACACCACGCAGTGACCCAGCCCTAAGTACAGTCTCCTGGATTTGATCTAGCTGGGGAGACAGGAGGTCAGCTCCAGGGGCCAGGAAAAGTGAGAGAAACCGTGTCAACAGGCTGCTCCCGCCGTGTCTGAGTGCTGAATGATGAGCGTGTGACACGGGAGAAGGAGCGAGGGTGCTCACCTGGAAAATGTTGTGGGAGGCCTGTCATGGATGTTTAAGTGCTGACAAGATGTGTCTGAGATATCCTTGCAGTGCATTTAGGATAAGAGTAACCTTTCCCGTGGTTCCTGATTCGGAAGGGGAGTTGCTGCCCTGGTTCATGGAGCAGCAGCTTGATGGGAGGACTGAAGTCACAATTCGATATGGAGCAGTGCTGCTTTACTTATGGAAGGACCAAAAGGGCAGGTGATGGTGGGGATTTAATCCTGCCCATGGCCCTTAATCCATAGGTGTGATTCCAGATCAAGGGAAACCAGCAAAAGCTGCCTTTGCCTGAATAGGTGTTGAAGCAAGCTCTGCTTCAGGAACATCTCCAGATCAATCCTTTGGTATCCAGTAGTGACTTCTCTCTGAGGAAAGTATCCATGGGATGAATCCGTGTGCCTTTCAGTGGTCAAATGCATCCTCTGTCTCCAGGGATGTTACAAGTTTCTAGTCACGTGAAGGGAAGGAATTTGCTTTTGGAACTGCATTTTCTATAGTAAATTGTAATTGTCTTGAGAAATAATGACTCTCTGGGTCTTAGCATGTACTTCCCCATGCCTTGTCAGGAAACACACATGCCCTATGGAACAAAAAGTGTCTTTTAAAGAGGTAACCTGTCTGATTCTGTCATCAGTTTAAATTCACTTGCCTTCCTTGCAGTTTTCCTACTTAGGATATGCTAAAGAAAAACAGAACCGGATCCTGCTCTGCAGCAGATCGTTCCCATTGATGTGTCATCAACACTTCACTGATATCAAAGCTAAAGACTGACATTTTCTACTACAAATATGAGGGCAGAAATTTGAATCTATTGTTGTTTCTCGTCCTTTGTTTCTCACACCGTTAATTGCTTGACTTCTGTCCTTCTGCAAGAGTCAGCTGGGAGAGCTTGGTAATGTTTAGCCCTTGAGCCTGACCTTCCAATCCTTGCAAAGTCCAAAGGAGAGGAAAGAGTTTTAACTGAATTTAATTGGGGTCGTCTTTGCCCATCAGCCTCTTCCTCCTCACCACCTGGGGGGCTTGAGCTGGGGCCCTACTAAGTGGTGGAGAGGAGAAGATTTCTCCACGTCAGAGCCGGGCAGCTGTCACTGCGGGTTACTGGGCAGGCAGGAGATGGTGCCTGCAGGAAACAGAGATGGTTCCCACCTGTCCACAGCTAATGAGGATGTTTCTGATGTCAGTAAATGTTTCCTGATCACAACAAAGGGCCTGTAGTCCTCCCAACCCACTCAGGAACAATAGGCAAGGAGAAGAGGTGGAAGAATCAGGGAATAGGATGAAGATGAGACATGGAAGAATAGAGAGGAAAGGGAGATATTTGAAGAAGGAAAGGAAAAAGATAGGAAAAGAGAAAGTAGAACATGTGGCAAAAGAGAGAAAATAAAGATGTCTGGATGGTGCAGGGAGGAAATGGATGGAAGGGGCCTAAGAAGACAGATATTGAGAGCACTTTGGAAATGGAGCAGAAGAAAGAGCTAGAGGAATATGGAAGAAGGCACCAACAGGTGGAGAGAAGTGCCCAACCAGCACATCCTTTCAGAGCAAAGTTTAAGAAGCCCAGAGTGCTGAAGGATGGGACAGAGTTTCTTGGCCATAGAAAGATTAATGGAAAAGAGAAGGAGAAAGCAATTCTGACATAAAAAAATTTTAATGCTGCTCTTGAAGTATCTTTTGACTGAAGAGAAAAAATAAGACATCTACTTCAGGTTAGAAGATGGGAAAAGAAGTGCAAATGGGCAGGAAGCCCAAGCTTGTATGGTAGTTGCTGGTGGGAAAGGCAGAAGTGCCTGAAACACATCCTGGGAGTGGGGTGGGAGTGGGAGTCAGGCAGCTCTTGAGAGATTGAGATGAGGGCCTTCCAGTTTATCTGCTTGTTAGACTTGGCTTTGGATGTCCCTTGTTTGGCCTGGGAGCTGAAAGGGCTCTTAGTTTGTAGAAATGGAGCCACAGTATCTGCATTCTGTCGTTCTGGGACTCTGGGCAGGTGTTTCTGCTCTGAGAGGACACCACTAAGAGAAAGGCAATTTTACAGTATAAATGCACTTGTGTATATATAAAATATATATAGTATTATATGATATATATATATATATATTAGCTAGAATATAATGCAGGATTTGTGCCAAATAACTCAGCATTTGTGTGTGTGTGAGTAAGCAGAGCACACATTGTATATTCAGTCACACAGTTCAGGTATTTCAGTCATGGACTGCAAAATACACATAATTTATTTTGGTTTGTTAATCCGCAATCTAAACATGAAGGATTTTCTACTGTTACAGCAGGGTGTGTAGTTTGAAGTGGTATTTTTTAACAAGTGTTATGCTCAAGTTGAGACAATACTGATACATCAGCAGGATCTGTATGTCATTTCAGGAGATTCCCAGAATTCCTTAGGCTCTTTGGAAGGGAACAGACAGTGTTTGTGGGCAATTTCTTCCTTCTTACTCAGTGTTCCTTACCCTTAGCTGAAATGCTTAAGCAGAAATTTTAAGACCAGCAATGTCTGTTAGCTGACCAAAAATGTAACACAGGGAATGAACTTCCCTCAGGGACCCCACACCAATCTTATCCTTGTCATTTTGCCAGCATCTCAAGGAAAATCCTCAATTTTGTAACAGAGCAAAGGAGAATCCATTTTAAGTGTTGCACAAACTCTGAACATCCACTCCTGAGTGGCCTGCTGGGGTAGCAGCTCCCACCTGGGCCTTAGAGCTGAGCAGCCAAGAGCTGAAGGAGATTTATCTGGGAATGTGTAGCACTTCAGCAGTTGCAGGAATAAAACTATGGCTTTATACCCCTTGAAAATGTGATTCTCTGTCACAGCCACTCCCTACTCCTTTATCTTTTCCCTGCAACACATTTCCTACAGAGGCACCAACAGGTCTTGCTCACACATTTTTGCCAAAATAAGGTTTGGGGTTATTTTTTCCTCTCCCAAGAATAATATACTTTACTAGCAACACTTCTATATGTGCTGATATTGCTTTAAATTCTATGAAAAATCTTGCTTTGGAAAATTGATTCTTCCCCTTCCTGGTATGTTTAGAAGTTTTTATGTGTTTTCCATGTTCCTGTTGGTTTGATGTTGCATATCAATAGCAGTGCTTGGAATAAGTGTGGTACATGTTGCACTGAGGGTGTGATTTCTCTCATTTTGGGCCAGCTGATGATCCTCCAGCACAGCTCTGCTGTATGAGGGGATCAGCAGCTCCAGAGCACCATTCAAGTCATCCTAAAATAGGTGTCAAAGCAGGAATGATCCCTGTTCAGAGTCACACTGGCCTATTAAAAACAGGAAGACACTTGAATCTGCACAGGAAGGACAAATATTTACAGTGGTGCTAAGGAGCAGTTGTCCTTCATGAGTTTAAAAATAAAATGAAAGCAGAGGATCCCATCAAAGTACGTCCTGTTGTGGCACTGGGAGCAGTGTGGAGTTAGGAAACCGGGTGAAAAACTACAGGATTTAAGAAGGGAAATCTAAATTAACTGGGAACACATGCAAAATCATTATTATTAATTTTTTTTTTTTAATTCTGTATCGAAAATGATGGAATTTCAGCCTTATCAGATAGCTGTGAAACCGTTAAAGCTGTGCAGGGTACAGGGGAGCAACTGCACTCAGGTCTGCCAATTATCCCCCTTGTTTCCCAGCATTTGCCAGCGGCCCAGACCAAGGCTGGGAACCCCCCAGCCCGTTTGCTGCTCCAGTTCAGTTCTGAGTTAGGAACACGTTATTAGTGTTTATTCCCACCGGTGCCCCCCGTGCAATGCCGGGGGCTTGGATCACCGGGGAGGGGTTTTGCTGGATGGAGCTGTCCTGCCCTGGCCCCGTGAGAAGCTCAGCCTTGTGACAGTCACAGCGGAGCCCTGAGGAGCTCAAAGCGACACAGCCCCGGAGTTTGGGACCCTCAAACTTTCAGAAGGAGACTTTGGGGTCTTTCTGCCTCCTTCCCAGCCCCTTCTGCTCCCGCCCCCTTCTCTCTGGGAAGGACTGTGTGCTGATGGGAGTGGACAACACAGGGAGTCAGTGCCGGGGTATGGGAGAGCCTGGGAGGAGATTGCCTGGAGCACCAGAGAGGACACAATTACTGCAACCACTGTCCAACCATCCCCAGCCAGGAGACTCCACTTAATCTAATTGAGTGTGAAGGCAGGCTGGAGACACAGGACCCGCTCCCCCGGCCCCCCCTCCCACAATATAGACACTATTGGCTGCTAATTGGCGCCAGTGGGCTGGTGCTAATTGTGCTGATGGCTTGGGCTGAGGACAGGCATGTGAAGGATGGAGGGGTCTGCTGGGAATAGGAGGAGGGGAGAGCGAGGGAGACAGTGGTCATAAAAGTTGGAACAGGGCTTTAATTTCATATCAAATATTTAAGTAAGTGAGTGGAGGATCTGTGAACTCTCTTTGTGGTAACCCACAAGAGGCCTTGGGGATTGGCACCCCCCAGCCATGAGCTGTCTGAAGGGTTGTGTTCCTCTTCCTCCTTAGCTTGGTTTAATTAATTGTGAGAATTGCTAACGAGCCTTTATTCCTCTTCATACCTTCTCTGCTTTCTGCCATTGCTGCTTCTTCATTCTTTATTTCAGTGATCCAGCTTTTCCAAATCCAGGGCCATCAAATATTTGCTGGCCTTCATGGCACGGCAATTTTGGCTGAACACAAAGACAGCTAAGGCTGTGATGGTGTTCATCACCCTGAAATTGGACAAGGTCTGCTTTGGGCATGCAAGGCCAGGATGAGCAGTGGTGACTTCTAAAGGTCTGGCCAGACTTGTGGAGGTTTTCAAGTATCAGGTGTTAGTGAGACTTGCTTACACAGGAAGTGTTGCTGTGTTAAATGCACAGATATCCATGGAAAAGTTAAAGCAGCTCCTTGTACTCCCAGCATGGGGGTAATCACAGCTGTATAGCTACATGGAAGTAATTTCTTTTCCCATCTCAAACAGAATGCACTCCATCTGCGTGTTAAAATACTTATTTTCTGAAATTCTTGTAGCCAGAATCTGTGTGCTGAGCCTCTTCCAGCTCACAGCTGGAGGTGGGGATGAGTGCTGGGTGAGCTCTGCCTGCAGAGGTGCTGGGTGAGTGCTCTGCAACCTCTGGAAGGGAAACCAGTGTGGTCCCTTTGGTAGGAAGCTCCAAATGTGTGTGTGGGGTGAGGGCAGAAAGCTGGGATTGGAGGCACTGACCATTTCTACCTTACAGCTGGATTTGGCAAAGGATGTCTGTCCTCCATACCTTTACCAGGCAGATAAGATGTCACATTTGCTCTATGAAAGTACAAGTTTTGGCTTTATGCTATGTTAGAACTGTCCCTGTGCCCTTCACTGCAGGAGGAGCTGCTGTTGACAGTGCACCAAAGCCCAGAGCTGGGTTTGCAGGAGGTAGGGTAACTCTGGTATTTTGGCTATTTGATCTAGGCTGGCCATACTCCATATATATAATTTTTCCTGCTGACTGTGCCATAGTTCTCAGCCTTCATCTGTCCAGGTCAGGAAGAGCAGCTCTTTGTTCCAGCACAACTTGTATTACAGAACTCTTTGTTGTTGGCTTGGCTCTTTCTCCCAAAAATCCTCTGTTCTCTTTCTGCTCCCAAAGAATTCTAGTACCATATAATTTGTTCTTCTAGGAGGCAGACTGGCAAGGGCAGAGAATGACACCCTACAGTATATCTGTATTATAAATTGTTAGTTAAAAATACATACATATATAAATTTTAAATGTGAACAGGCCGAATCTGCACTAATCACACACTTTAAATCTCAGCCTTCCTCCCCAAAAGAATCCCAATCCCCACACTGGACTAAGTCGCTGATCTGTTCAGAAATAATCACTTGGGGTAGGAGCCCCAATTCAGGTGAGGATTGGAGCTGTAAATTATACCTTCATCCTGCCTTCCTTCTAAGATTTTAACCTCCAAATAGGCAGGGAAAGCCTGACATGAGGAAGTGACGTGTCCCCACCTGGCTTGAGGTGTGTTGGGCTAAGGGTGAGTCTGGCACATGGTACAATGCTCTTCACTCTCCCCAAGGTGAAGAATTTCCCAGTGATGAGAAGGTGCACCACGTTTGTACCTCCTGGGGAGGAGCTGGCAGTGGCTGGGGACCCTGCTGGGAACTCTGGCTGCCACCAGTTGTTTGCAAAGTCCAGGTAATGCAAACTTGGAAGTGCCCTGACTCGAGGATTGTGGTGCAATAAATGTCACCCAAATTCAGGTCCTGACTTTGCTGCAGAGATTTGTCCTGAGCCAAAGCTTTTAATGTGTTTTAAACTTTCCTCCCTTCTGTGCTTTAAGGTCAAAGTGACTGAGGTGCCTGTACTTTGATTTTGAGAGAGCTGGAACCTTGTGATGCAGTTTTGTGACTGGGGGGGGGGGGGGAGNCCATCCACAGCTACATGGTCTTGTTCTGGCTCTGGGTTCCTCTCATCTCATTTGAATAATCCCAAGTAATTAATTATGAGTCGCATTTGAAAACAACTCTCCTCATTCAATTGAAAGCATTTCTGTTCTTTCTTAGTTTGTTGTTAGTTTTCAACATGAGTGAGGGTTTAATATGGGTCATTCCTTCCCAAAGGAGGGGAAGAAAAGGTGTGATCGGGAGAGTGAGAGAGAGCAATGATCAGTATCTTAATTTTGAAGATGTTCCTGTCCCCAGTTCCTCCTAAAAATGGGCCATAATTGTAGAATCACTTGGGCCTTGCTGTGCTGCACAAAACAATGTATAAACAGCTTTAAAATTAGTATCCTTGAGCTGATATAATTGTGTTACATATGACACAAATGTAACACAGTGATGACTTGTTTGGCCTCAGGGCACTCCTGCTATAAAATGTTTAATATTAAATAATAATTACAGAAAGTACTTTACTAGGTTCTCTGGGTAGGATGTTCCGAGTTCATAACATAATTCACAGGCCACTGAATTCAGATAACAGTTTCAATCTCAAATTAAATTTTAATGTGCTGATATCTAGGCAATTCTAAGCTTTTTATAAATTATCACAGTGTGCAGATACTTGGGTGAAAGGCTTAGGCATCCAAAGTTCTCTGCCTCTTTCTTCCTCTCCAAATGTAAGCCCAGAACTGATGTATGAGGCCTTTAAGCTCCTTTGACAGCACGTCACTTTTGCTAAGGCAGCCACAGAGTGAGGGAAAGCTCCGCAGTGATTTGTTTCAAACCCTAAGTTCCAAATCCCAGGCTCACGAACAATCACTTCTGTCTCACAGTCAAAATACTCCTACCTCTTCCATGCAGACACCAGCCTCTGGAATATGGCATCCCTAGGATAGCCTGTAAGCTTGGGACAGAAGCAAAGCATTGCAGGGCAGGGATATATTGGGCCAGACTTGTACCAGCTACAAAAAGATGCTCTACATGGCTTGTCTTAGCTCAGTCGTCCCCTTGGAAGGAGTTCATGGCTTGTGAGGGTTCATCAGATCCTTTGCTCAGATGATGTGACGTTTACTCCAGGGCTGCTGGTGGATCCTACAGGGTGTACAAAATAGCTTTAGCACCAGAGCTTGAATTCTGCTTATTAATTGCTTGTTTTCCTGGTCCCTCTGGATGTGGCTCTGCACTGCAGTGCTGCTCTGAGATCCCCAGGCTGGCTCCTAAAAACTGCAGTGGCCTGGCTGGTGTAAGCCCTTCTTCTAATACTGTGCTCATGTTCTTGCCTTCCTTTTCCTTCCTTCCTTCTATTGTGAGTTTTTGTGTTTCCCTTGAGTCAGCACTGGTGATCTTACAGAGGGGCAGTAAATCAGCTCACTGATCCAGATGAGAGCTGATACACCTCCCTTTTTCTGTCTTTTTTTATTTTCCTGGTTTTGCCATGCTGATTTGTAGATCAGAAAGCTGAGCTGGCTAGTTGGGCAGTGGTAGGATCACTAGTGCTGATGGAAAAAAAGCAACAGGAACATGTAGTTAGGAGCACTGAGACTGTCCCTTTGTGGTCTTTGTTTGGCTTAATCCAGCCATAAACTTAACCCAACAAATGCAGTTTGGTTTAATCCCAATACCCCCTGCTCGACCACATTATGGGGATCATATCACAGAGGGCTGGGTTCACTGAGCTCAGTTTGAGGTGACAGATCTCTCTCATAATCCACTGTAAAACTGAGACTATGCCATTAAAAGAGCATCATTTAGAATGTGCTGTGAGGGATCTCCGTGCTCCCTGGCACCTGGATCTGAATCAGGAATCATTGGCTGGCAAGGCACTGATGAAGTGCTTCCAACTGGGCAGGGACTGGTGCTTTGCTGAGTAGGACTGGACATGCTGTTACCTGTAAAAAGGAGCATCAGGTTGAGTGTGTGTAGAGCTGTGGGGCCTTGGGCAGGGTCTCTGTAGCACTTCTGTCCTCTGTCAGCTTCCAACTGTAGCACAAGAGACAGTCCAGAGCTCGTAATTCACATGTTCAGGCATGAAACTCCCCTGAGTCCGTGTTGAACCTTTGAATCTATCTAACTGTGCTTTCGGAAAAGAAAATATCCTGAAAGTTTCCTCTAGTTCAGCCCAGGGGGGGTGTGGGGCTATTTCTGTGAGAAAACAGATGGTATATTTCATTGTTCTCTGAATTGGGAAAGCAAGAAAAGCTGCTGTTCTAATGGATTCAAGTACCAGCAACTGCTTCCTCACTTTTAATGGGTTAATACCCCAGAACAAAACTAATCCAGAGTCTCTGCTCCCTTCAGCAGCCTTGAAATTGGGGCTTTAAGCAGAGCACAAGGTGGTTTCTTCTCAGTGTATTGTCTTCAGGAGGTCAGTGCCAAGTGTGGGAAAATGAAGAACTAAACCTTTCTATCAACATGGGTCTTATTTTTCTTCCTTCAGAGGATTTCTACATTTTATGTTGTAGCACTGCTTTGAAAGGCAACTGTGACCAAAGAATAAAGGGGAAAACCCAATTCCTCTGGCTTAAATTGCAAAATACTTTTCCTTTAAAGCCTCTCCCTCCATCCCAGGCCTTCCCTCTGCACACACGTTTTAAGTGAACTCATTGGTGCTGAAAGAGATGGGTTTGACAGGGCTGATGATTCACACCTTCTGTTCAGCTTCCTCCTCCAAACCAGTCCAGGCTGGAAAAGGAGATGTGTGCTGCTTTAATGGAAGGCTGTGATTGCTGTAATTTTGACAGGATGGGAAGTATCTGAATCCAAGACCAATGGAAAAATTTGCTCCCTCTGTGTTTTGTTGTGTGTGATACAGGTGGGACACTCAACACAGACCTCAAAATGTGTGCTGAAGTCATCTCTGGCTTCACTTTTGCACAAACCACTTCTCAGACTGTGATATCACTGGTGAAATCACTGCTCTGAAGGTTCTCTTGCTGCTGCATTGCAATAAGATAATTTTTACATGGTAAATAGCTATTAATTACTGCTGCTTTAATGTCAGTACACAAAAACACTCTCAGTGAAGCTGGAGTGCTAAACGTGGGTGCATGTTAATGACCAAGGAGCTCATTAGCTACACGGGCTGGGATGGAACCACTGAGGTTTCCTGAGTGTCTTTGCAAAGCCATAAAATGCAAGTGCATCTTCATCCTCAGAGCAGGAAACAACACAACAAACATGCAGTCCCTCTCACCCCAGCTGGCTGATGGACAGTCCCTGCTGACCACACTGAACATCTGCCCTTCTGCAGACACAGCCACACACGGACAAAGTGTGTGTCTCTCACACTGGTCAGTTTTACCACTGGATGTAGGAATGTCCCTTCAGAGAGATCAGTGTGTGTCCACGTGCACCAAATCACGCGTGTCCCTCCCTGGGCCTGCCCACTGCAATCCTGGTGGCCACGTGTGGCACACGCTGGCACAGCACACGCTGGCACGGCACAGGCTGGCACGGCACACACAGCTTTTCCTTTCTTCATCAGGATAAAACATCCCATTGATTTTTACTTTTCATGCTTCCCTTCCCAGCTCCAGCTAACAACTGCCACTGCTGTTCACTATCAATATTTGATGAGCAGGGTGAGGTGCAATGGAGAAGCCCTGTGAGTTTCTCCTTCTAAATGGTCTCCGTGAGGCTTGAGGTTTTTGTGGCTTATGTTTATTTTCTGTCTGTTTTACTTGGTTGGTTCAGGTCCTGAAGGTGACTGCTGCTAAAAGGTAGGAGAGAAATAGGACATGTCCCTTCCCCCTGCCTCTTTCCCTGTTCATGCCTTTATCTCTCTGCTTGCACTCTTGAGGGGGCTCGTGGATGATTTTGTGGGGTATTGAGTTTTTAGATCCCCTGTGAAATTCATCAGCAGTGAAAGGTCAAGCAACACTTGTCTGTATGTAGTTGACATAACTTCTCCTTAACTAGCTTTTCCCAGGCTTTCTCCAGCTAAATGTTCTCAGGAAATGAGCTCTCATTTTTAAAATTATCTTTCAACTCACAGAATTAATGACCACCCTAGTACCTTGCTAAAAAAAGGGTCACTCCAGAACAGAGCAGCGTGCCTTCAGGCTGTATCTCTGAGTTATAACTCTTCATTTCTTCCTCAATTGCTGTAAAAAAGAAGTTCCCATAGTACCTTCTATGGGAGAGAATCTTCTTTTCCTTGTGCTTAAGCACAAGCTTAAACTTACTCTGTGGGTGTGAGCTTAAGTCAAAATAAGGTCAAAGGCTCATTCTTTACTAAAATGAGAATTCAGTGCTTTGCTTAAAACAGCATTTCTGCAAATACTTTTCATTCCAAAGAGCTATTTTGAGTTTACAGGGATGGAGTCCTGGAGTGCTGTTATGTAGAGAGCAGTACCTGAAACGTGACAGTCCCCATTTCACTGGGGTCAGGGAGAATCTTTGGGAAGCAAACAAGGCCACGCTCGGCAAAGGCAGCAGAGGGATCATGTGGGAGGTTGGCACGTTGGGAATGGTGGGAGAAAAAGGCTGCCAGCTCTGCATTGCCCACCTGATTGCTGACTTAGTGGGCACAGGCAGGCAGGCCCTCAGTGCAGGACAATCCCAGCAGCTGTGACAAACTGCAATGTGCTGGTGGCATCCCATGACTGGGAGAGTGACCAGCAAACCCTGCCAAACCCAGCAGAACAAGGGGGGTGTCACTTGGGGTGCCACCCAGGGCAGGAACACCCCCAGCAGTACAGCTGTGCCTTGCAAACCTGGAGATCTTTGTGCAGTGTAGCTGGTGTCAGGCTGGAGGAGGAGAGGGAGCAACCCCACCATCCTTCCCTGGGATTTAGGCTTCAAGAGCTCCTTGCAAGGAGCTGGAGGCTTATCAGTTAGGCTGGATGTAGGTGCAGGCATCAGGATCCCATCTCAATTTGCTTTTCTTTTATATTTTTTTAAATTCTTTTTCCTCTTTTAGAGACCATTCCTTTTAACTCTCATCTGTTGCCCTCCTTCTTGTGTTGGTGGTTTCAGCATTGCTGGTGTCCAGCATCCTGGCTCTGGGCCATCTGGAAACCCTTAATCCAGTGCAGGACAGGTTGGCCATACTCATTTCACATCTACAGATGTTGAAAAATCTGATTATCCATGTCCTGTACATCTTACAGGAAAGCTGTAGCTGAGTCCTTGGAGTTCAGTGACAGGACTTAGGAGTTTGCCAGGCTTTGAAGTTGGCAGTGCTTGTGAAGTGTCCTGGCTGATTATTCTTGTGCTGTTCTGTTCCCTGTGCTCGTGTTGCAAGTCTTGGGAACACCAGGCGTGGTTGAACGTTTCTGCTTCTGCTTTACTGATCTGATACACCTGATTAAAGCTGCTGACTGCTCTGCCCATCCTTGGCAAACCCAAGGAATGCACCAGCAGTCCAGGACAGCTCTTTAATTCTCTGGACTCTGTTTGGGATTCAAAGCTGTTTGTTGACCAGAGAGCTTTGGGAGGTCTTGAGACCCTTCTCTTTATATCTTTTGTCAACCTTTTCCCTTGTAGGTCACTTTTAACAGTGATCAACTCACTGGTTTTCTCTGTGTAGTAAATGTGAAGTCTGTGGGCAATGTGAAATCACTGGGATCAGATGTCCATGTGGGATCAGTCCCACTATGATACCAGCTCAGTAGTTTAAAGAGAATTATGTCATCTCTTACATACACCTTTCTGTGTTTCTTGAACCCTAAGCCTGTTTTGGATGGATATACCAGTTTTATTCTTCTCCTTAGTCTTGCATCTGAGGCTCTTCCAGCCAGTGCAGCTCTTGGGCAGCACATGAGCGGGTTGTTGTGGGCACTAAAACCCTCTGCCCTGGTTCCCCTTCTGGACACTGTGCCCCAAGTCCATTCCCAAGGACACCAATCCAGTTCAGGTTCTGTCTTTCAAATGGTGCAGCAAACCACATCCTTTCTCTAAGAGAAAAATGATCTCTCTTCATTTGTAATATCTTTCCTAAAATGCGCTGTACAATCATGTCTCTAAAATATATGAGGCGATAGAGCAACTATATTGAAAAATAGCACATACTTGGCCAGTTTTACTAATAAGTAAAATACACAGGCCTGAATATGACAACTGTATGTGTTGAAATATATTGGAAACATATTTAGATCATTCCATACAGACTGAAACATTGAAAACTGGCCAAATCTGTAAAAAATCTAAGTCTGCGTTTTATATATTATACATTTCAAAATCATTTTCACAAACAGATAGCGAGGAACCTCACTCTGGAGACGTGGGAAATGCTAGCCAGGCTTGATTTTTTCCTGATGGGAGGCAGTGCTCATGGATGCTGTGTCATTACAGACACTGTGGGAAGAGTTACCGTGGCTGCTGCCTCATAATTTGTGTGCTGGGCCCAGCACAGGGGTTCATTGATCTTAACAGAGACCACTCAGGAAGGGCGCAGTCCAACAGTTACGGCTCCCTCGGCGTTGCTGCTGCTGATTTAAGTCCCAGCATTTCTTCCCCTGCAGTCTCTTTGGATTAGCCTGGGAATGGACAGGGAGTGGGAGTGAGAGCACTTCTGACAGCTCCTAGATGGAGGAGCTTGCAAGTGCTTGGAGTTTCTAGAGAAATGAGAAGTCTCTGGAGTGTGAGTATTCAAACAGTGAGTTCTGGAGAAGGGCTATGACCCCTTAGAGAATGCAGTTGTCCTGGCCCATCCATGAAATGAGTGTCTCCATTTATTGCTGGCTCCTGCTGGCATTCCAAAGCTTTCTCTAGAGAAGGCCAGAGATGTCTGGATGCCCCTGGGCCTCTGGGAGGTGCCCTTCAGCACCATCACCCATCCTGATGGAGGTACCTGTGATTAGAGGAGAGGTGCTGGCACAGCACATCTGGAATTCCCATGTCCTCTGTTTGCTGGGTTTGCTGTGATGCCCTGCTTTGAATACCACAATAAATGCAGAATAATTATAAATAGTGGCCATAGCCTTCCAAATCAGCACTACCATGTTCCACCCCTAAAAGCCACTAATTGCCTTTTTTTTTTTTTTTGGAAGGTTTTCAGAACCTTAATTATCCTTTCCACCTTTGGGTGTATAGTTGTATCTCTGAAAGGCCTGGGGCAGGACACCCTGACATTTTGCCATGGAGGATCCAGGGCTTTCTCTCTCTCTCCCTGTGTGCTGCAGCAGCAATCAGATCCCCAGAGGAGGTGGGAGCTGCTCTGAGAGCTCCACACACACGTTGTGTACAGGACATGCAGGGCTGGTTGTGTGTCTCTGGTTGGGGCTGGGAGGGGCTGCTTTGCTGATGGACCTGCTGTGTGTTTCCAGGGAAACTGTACTTGTGGTGACGGCAATGAAAGGCAAACGAGTGTCCTCCATGTAGAGACCAGTGTTCCAGAGGTGGTGAAAAGTCTGTTTGAAGACTTGTGAGGAGAACAGTTCTGTTTGAGTGTTGGGTGGTGGAAACCAGCAAGGGCCTGGTTTCCTCATCCAAGTTAGAGTAGGTCAGAGCTGAGGGAGGAGAAGGAGAGAGTCCCCCAAGATGAGCTTCCTGCCTGGTTTGGAGGTGAAAGGAGTTTATTTGGATTCCTAAAATTATCCAGTTCCTTTGTTAGGAAAAGCATTCAAGACAATTTGGGATCCTCAGTCTGGCTCACTGTGTAAATAAATCTCAGAGGAGTCAAGAATCCCAGGATCCTGTTGACCAGGAGAATGTATTCCTGCCAACTACACAAACTTTGTGCAAACATTTACTTGTGTGCAGAAAGGTGGGGAGAGACCAGCCCCGGCCAGAACCGAAAGGCAGGTACATCGGGGATCCTGTCACGAGGTGACTGAGGAGAGTCAGGAGTGTCAAAATGAGACTCCTGGCTGTTTTACTCCTCGCAACTCCCTTGTGCCCTGGAAAGGAGCTGCCCCAGGCGGTGCCCGCGCCCCGAGCGAGCGGCTGTTCTGGCACAGCATCAGCCTGGAACACCTCAACATCTCACAGCCCTAATGAAAACAAGGAGCGAAGCAGAATTCTCCCGAAAAATAAACAAACCCACTTTCATGACCTCTTCTTGACCTCCCAATGAGGTGCTAATTACTCGAGGATTAGCACCTCTTCTGTATCACAATTCACCCAGCCAAAGGAGCAGGAGGTGACAATACTCCACACAAAATGCAAATCCAGAAGAATTAGTCCAAGGGCGAGAGACAAGTCCCAAAGTTAAGGACGGAGAAACCTTCTCCATTGTGAGTTCAACCTGTTGGCTGAGAAAAAAGTGCCAAGTTAGTGCCTTTTGGAGGAGTTAGGCAGGAATGGAATCTTTGGGCTTTTTCCCTCTTTGTGACTTCACAGCTCAATAGAGATCATTTCTTCAGTGTGGCTGCAGTGACAGCGATATCAAAACAGGCTTATTAAAAATTAACTGCACCAGCAGAGGTATCTTTATGTATCTGTATCTGTGTTGAAATACCATACCCGTTACACTCCATGCACTGGCAGAATGATAAGGGGGAATGAAAACCCCATGCATTAGTAGTGTTTGCAGAGGAAGCCCTGGCAGAGACCCGTGTGGTTGTGGGGTGATGGCCTGCCAGGCTGACGCACTGGGAGCTCGTCTCACAACGTTCAGTGGTTGTATTTGTCACATCGAAGGGCACAGCAGTTGAAAGGTTTTGGGATGTGCTGCTCGTGTTCCCTGCTCAGAATGCCCTGGGCACAGCAGAAATGCCCTCTCCTGTGTGGGGTGGCACACTTGGCCTCGCTGTCTCGTGGCTTCCAATTGCTACAGAAGCAGTGCCGAGCAGGGAGGGTTCAGAGCTGCTCTGGCACAGCAGGGTTTTATTTGTGGCTCTGAGGGGCTGATTGACAAAACCTGCCTACCCGAGGGAACTGATCCTTGGGAGTATCAGAAACCCAAAAGACCTCAGTGTGTTTGGTTTGCTGGCAGTTCTTGGTTGCTCCTGAGAATCAACCCATGTTCAAGTCTCAAACAGAAGGATCTTGTAATTACCTAGAAATCTGCTGCCTGCTGGGAGGGGTTATGTGATGGCTAAAGTGATAAAGTCTTTCTGTTGTGGCTACTGTTGTCTCTGTGTGTGGATTTTAATCTATTTGGTCCTGTATGGGATGAGAAAAAAATTGCTCTGGTATAAATCATAGTTATATTTGCATGAGGCTTTGTGCTGGTGTTTTTATTTTTGGTAGAAAACATAGTTCTCATTACAATTTTGCTCTCAGTAATTATTTTAACAGTAAATCAGATTTTTAGGAGCTGACTCTAAACATGGTCGTGGCCCAAAGCCAGGTCTACTGGCATGTTTTTGCCAGAAAAGGTATGAAGGAGGAGAACCAGGAGGAAATGACATTTGGAGTATCAGCAAAGGAGTATTTTAATTTCTGATGCACTTTTCGTTTGTGAGTGACGATCCCCAGCCCAGGAACCTTCTCTGTAAGAGTGTGAGGTGTAGCTTTTTCACTTTGATCTCCACTGGGATGGGAAGCCAGCTTTGCCTGGGTGTCAGTGCTCCTGTCTGCTGCTGGCATGGGGGTGCTGGGACAGCCCCCAGTGCCCTCTGCTGATTTGGCCCAGCGGGCACAGTTACACCTGGGCAGGGCTCAGGGCTGGGGCAGGGGCTGACATGTGATCTCTGTCCTGAGGTTATGCCTTCCTGTGCCTCAGTTTTCTTCTCCTCAGAATGCTCTGATTTGTCTGCACAGCCACCTGGGATCTATATGTGAAAAATGCTGTAGTAAGAATGGCAGGTTGTACTTGTAACTTTTCTTTCCTCGGAAAGATGGTGAAAGCTCCCCCCATATGCTCCAGTAGAATTTACACAGGGCACAGTGGTGGGTGTTCTCTAATGCATGTTGCATGCAGTGCATGTTAGAAGGAAAGACTCTTCTTTCCCCTCCCACCTGTCCTCATTCAGTCCATCAACAAGTGCTTCTGTGCACAGAAGGTTCCTGGGTATAATTACACCGGTATCTCTTCATTTGTGTGGAAAATTTTATTGTAAAAGGAGGGTGACTGGCTGCTTCCAAACACCAATGGGAATTTTGCCCTAAGGAAAGAATTCCTGAGGTGTGAGATACGGGTAGACTCGAACAGTCTAAAGTCTGGTGGCCAAGGTGGCCACCTGGAAGGTGTGAGATCAAAACTCCAAGTGCCTTTGCTGACAGGTACTGGGAGAGACTGGCAGATGGAGAAAAGCCCCCTTGGAGCAAACTGGCCCAGCTGCCCCTGAAATAGGTAAGAGGCCAGTACTTTCCTGGGGGAGGGAAGACAAGCTGTAAACTGGAGGCTCCTGGAGCTCAAGGACTTCTCCCAGGCAGCAGCTTATGAACTATTGTAGTTTATGATTTATTTTTTTTTCTGAGTGGAAAGTCATGTATGAACCCAAGAATGCTGTTCCCACCACATTCTTTTTCAATGTCACTACATTCTCAGAGTGGGGAAGCTTCTGGTTTGGATCATTGACTTTTCCAATGGAAGATCTTCTCATCAATGAATTCCTGACCAGCTGCTTTCTCTCTACCCACTCTCAGTTTTCTTAGACTTGAACATGGGGCTTATACAGCTCTGCAGCTCCCTTTGGATGAAATAGCTGCTCTTCTCTGGCTAAACCATCTCAAGTCACACTTTTCAGAGCTGTTCCTTGCCTTGGCCATGGCAATTTGTCTCCTGCTCTTCTCTTCCATGGGCACAGAGTGTCTCAGTTGACTCCAGCCCTGCTGCCTGTGGCAGAGGAGCTGGGATTGCAATTCCTTGGCTCCATGGCACAGCCCTGTCAGTGATTGTGGCAGACCCACTGCCTAATGTTGTTTCCTGTTTGGAGAATTACCTCCCAGATTTTCAGATGGGCCAAGAGGCTGCTGTCTGCATTGTTCTCCTGCAGAGGATATGTGCAGTATGGGGCCAAGGTGACACAACCCAGATCTTCTCAGTGCAGTGTCTGAGTGGGGCCTTGGAATAATACCCAGATAACTATCTCCAACTTATCCTAAACATGCCTGCCTCCTTTTACAGCTTTTGTTACACGGTATTGTTGCCAGGATGGATTTATGCTGGGCCATTTCCCACTCCAGCTGCGTCATTACAATCATTGTCAGGAGAATACAAAAGCAGAGACTGAATGCCTCGTGCCTTCCGAAAAATACATTTGTCCCGTTGCCCCGTGGTGACCTTTGCAGTGCCATGTGGCTCGATCTGCTGGTGGCTCCTGAAGCCAAAACTTCCTGATGCTTGATTACCGGGGATCCACTCTTTGTTGTCTCAATATGCAAAGCCAAGTTGCCAAGTGAAGAACAATTCCTGGAGGACAGGAGTCAAGCCATGTGCTCACAGCAGTGTAGACCTAAACAGGTATTTTTTTTGTCCTTTTCCAGAGTCCTGTGCCCACCCCCTTTCCGTGCACAGATGTTCTCTCTCCACCAGAAGGCACTGTTGGACAGGGCACAGACCTGGGGGTACAGACTCACTCTGGGGTGATGTCACCAGAGTCCCCTCCCCTCCCAGTGCCTCAGTTTCCCCATCTGCCCATCGGTTCATGCCTTGAGAAATGCTGACCGATGTGGGGCAGAGCAACTGGATGTTATTAAGCCACCAAAGGAGTCGGTCAAACCATATCCATGCTTTAGGAAAGCGAGATCAAACCAGATGCCTTCAGGCTCCTCTGCATGACACAGAGCCACAGAAGGTGAAGAAACTGTTTCTTCATTATTTCATTGGTTTCCCATTGTTTGTGCCCTGCTCTCATCTCCAGCCTCCTGCCACGTTTTGCCATGGGGCTTGAAGGAACACAACCACTCCTGTGCTAATTTTATAAGCTGGCGTGGCTGTAGCATGCAGCTTGGGAGGCCTCACACACAGCCTGCCAGGCCAGCCTGCATGGCTGAGCTTCATGTTGATACCACTCAGAGCCCCCTTTTTGCAGCAGGGAGCAGAAGATCTGCTGCTCGTGGGGGGGGGGCCTCACAGCAGTCAGGTTCCCTTCATCCAGGTGCTGATGCTTTGCTGGGTCCCATCAGCATCTCCTCAGACAGGTCTTTGCCTTTCATTTGGTTTGTTTGCAAAGCTCTGTGTGGCAGAAAGTGGTTTTCTCTGCTGTTCATAGAATAATCTGAAGAAACTATTCGAGAGGAGTCACAGTTCCTACTGGAGTGCTCTGCTTTACAGGGGGAGTGTGTCATTCCCCACCAGTCTGTGCACCCAGCCCAGGTGCTGTCTGTGTTCATGAGATGCAAGGTTATGGATCTTCAACCTGCCTGTCCCCTTGAAGATGTCCTGAGAGCAGGGAAAGCCTCACTGGTTATCATTTCCATTGTGTCCAGGGTGAGCTGGGGTAAGGGTGCAAAGCCTCCAAATCATGTATATTCTGTTCTTGACATCAGCCTGAAGTGCAGGTCTCCAGCTGGCTGAGCATTGCACTCGTTCCCTGAGGAGGGATGGACAGAAGGCTGTGGTGTCTTTTCCCAGCTCCCCAGGGGTGCACACAGGGCTGGGGGGCACAGATTGGATCCTCTGGGGCTGCACACCCACCCTGGCAATGACACCTATCCCTGTGTGAAAGGATCCCTTTCCTTCCTTCTGGCCAGGGCTCTGGGCCTCTCTCAGGTGCTGCCTTTCTCTTCCTTTTCCCTCACTGTCTTGTGTTTCTATCCTGTTTGTGTCTAACCTTTCTCCAACACAGACCTCCTGAAAAAAAATGGTGTAAGTGACCTGGCCTAGGTCTCACTTCCATTTGAAACCAACCCAGTGAGGAAGAAGTTCTTGAATGGGAAATAAGTTCACATCTGGAATCCACTCCAAGAAACAAGCCTTAGGATCCCTGTCTCCTGTGCCAGGAAGAGGGACAATCTGGTACCTTGTGCTCATCACCTCTGTCATTCCTGGCTGTCAGCTGCTGCTTGTTGCTGGCATTATGTGGAGCAGAACCCCAGATTTCAGGAAATGATGTGAATACAGAATTCTCCCTGCTCATCTCTAGCTCCAACAATCTCATCTCTTCCTTCCAGCCCTCGGGTACATTAAATGGTTTGGCCTAATGAAGCTCTCTGGTCTTAAAATCACTCCAATCTCAGTGACCTCCTGTGGCAGTGGGTAATATTTAAAAGCCTTATGTGCCTGCAGAGGCTCCTTGTCTCTCCTTTGGGTTAATAGTTAAAAATTCATGGTTGTTTTTCAAAACCTAAATTGCTTTACTCTCTGCAAATGATTCCCCTTTCAATTCAAAATCAAACCTTTGTCTAGACTCAGCAGACTCTCGGCTAATAGCTCGGGCAGGCAAAGACACCAACACTTTATCAAGACACTCACTTTCTGCCCCAAACTCACTCAGCTCAGTTTCAGGAGGTGGTTTTTGTTTTCTCTTCTGCAGCGGCAGAAGAGTGTTTAGCTAATTGGGTTAAGGAGCCTTAGATGTTCCTTGGCTCTCCGCAGAATGTTTCTTTTTGAGCAGTGCCAATTTCCTTAACAAATGTATTTCATTGTGTGCCGCATTTGATCCTCACATCCGGAACTGCGTGTGAATCCTGAACCACCCCGGAGCCGCCTCTCCAGCTGGCCTGGTGCTGCCTGCAGCCTCACTCAGGGCTCCACTGCCTTAGAGAGGCACCTCACAGCTCCCAGGCCTTCTGAAGGAAGGAGGATGATAATTAAAAATAAAACAAGCCCGTGGTTGTGTTGCCCCCGTGGAGCTGCTCCCCTGGCCCTCACCCCCAGTGGGTCTGTGCACAGCTTTCCTTGGAGTCTCCTCCCGGGTCATTTCCCTCCTCTCAGAGTTCAGAGCAGCTCAGCTGTGACCTCCAAGCTTCTTGCACCCAAATTCTGAGCTTGGGAAACACGTGTGGGTGTCCAGCTGGGCGTTTTGAAAGGCTGCCTGTGGATGTCAGCGATGCCAGGCCTGGGCAGAAAAGGTTTGTCAGGTCTAAGATCGTGGCTAAAATTATTTTATTAAAAGAGCAGCTTTTGTCTGAGATTTTTCTGTCTGTGTTTAGGGTCTGACTTGTGTGAGTAGAGGCTTCTTGGTATCTAAAGGAAGCCTTAGAGGGCAAGCTCAGGTACCAGTGAGTACTCAGTTTAAAACTCTTCTACTTTTGCGTCTCCTCAACAGACTTACTGTGAACTAGTCAAATATTCGGAGTCCGCTTTGCCTTACCACTAAACCCCTGCTACAGGGAGTACCAGAGAGACTAGAACTATTACATACACTTGAAATCTCTTTTCTTTTACTGCCAGAATGGTATAAAGGAGCCTTAGTGTAAATGTGAATGAAACCTTCAGTCTTTGTTGTAGTAGTGGGTCGTGTAAAGGTTTGATTACACAGTGTTTTGTTGTCACATGAGGAAACCTCCACTGCAACTGGAAATTGCTGTGCAGCCTTAATCCTGACACAGCTGCTTGTCCTACTGGAGGAGTAAACAAAATAATACTTAGCATGTATAAATATTTTATTTGCATACTGAAGCATCCTAAAACTGGATTTCTCAGCCCACCCAAGGTGAAAATAAATACTGGTTCCTACATGGGGAAGCCGAGGGGAAGGCAAAAAAATGAATCACTCTGTATCACAAACCATTTTAACCACCATCACAATTTTAACAAACCATCCCAAACACGAGACAGAGCTGGGAGCAGTGACTGCTCTGTGTGTTTTTGGCAACCCTTTCTTGCAGGACACTGTAGGTACAAGCACTGCTGGAGGATCCATGCTGCAGGGAGAAGGAGGACCAGCTTTGGGTGGAACAACTACTTGCTGTGATTTTCTTTCAGGATTAAAAGTGGGCAGCTTTCTCCTGATTACTGATAGTCAGTTATGGCTAAAAATAACCACATGTTAAAATATGCCATCCTGGATCAAATGGAAACAGACACAATGTGGGATTTTCGAGTGGTTTGTGATTGGAATGAAATCAAATGTTAAATAAGCTTCAGGAGTATTCACTTGTGGTGGAGATTGGTTTGGTTTTGTGTTGAGGACAGAAGGGTGAGCAAACAGGGACCCTTTCCCACCTGGACACACAGTCCTGGCTCCAAATTGGGCACTGACTTCCAGCAGAAGGGGCTGCAGGGACTGCCCAGCTGCAGCCTCAGGTTAGACACAATCACAGGGCCATTCTGGCATTTCAGCTTTGCAGCACTGAAAACCACAAGCCTTTGAAACCATGAATCAGGCCTGCCCAAATGGAGACTGGCTTAAAATGATGAGATTGGGGGGAAAAAAAAAAAAAAAAAGAGACATCTAAAAACACATTTGTTGTTTTTATATTCGCCTCCTGATTTTTCCTCCTCCTGGGGGTTGTATGTCTTCAATCTGTTCCCTGAAACCATTACCATTAGAAACTCTTATTTTTTTCCTGATGAAATTTGACAGTCTTGTGTAACCACATCAGTCCAGACACCAATACTGTGAGGAAGGGAAGGAAGGAAGAGCCAGCACTGAATTCAGGTACAAAGTTGTGTAATTCAGTTCTCCAGGGTGTTCTTTTTTTTACTCTCCAGACCAAAATATTGCCTTCCCAAACTCTTTCCAGACGGAGAGAAGATAACTATGGAGTGGGAAGAACCAAGGCTGTAGGGAAATAGTACCTTGTCAGACTTCTCATGTTCAAACCTTTGTGGTAAATCAGTACAAATTAAGGTGGTTGATGTTCCCTGCTCCTCACTGTGTATTTGAGGGAGGATTTCAGTGGGCAGTCCTTGCCACAGATTAGCGTGGGGAAAACAAGCAACGCGCTTCAGGTGTGTTCACCAGGTGCAGGCAATTGGTAATTAGAGCTTTCACAGCTTAACAGAGCCAGGACTAGGAGAGAGCTCACAGTGGTGCCCTTGAGAGTGGGCCTGGTGTGACCTGAAGCAGCATTTGGTGCAGCCAGAGCAGAGGGCAGAAAGGCTTCTCTTCGGGCTGCAAGAGATCTGTGTGACGTGGAGGTGAGTGCATGAATTCACTACTAACCAAGTGTTGCCTTTTTGGGAGGGTTTTCCAGCAGGCTATTGGAATTCATGGAGAGCTGTTGTGGCTTACAGAGGACTGTCCTGGGCACAATGAAGCCCTAAAGGCTCATCTTCACTGCAGGATTAGCTCTTGCTTTGTGTGTTGGAGTAGGAGACTGTAGAAATGCTGTTATTCAAAGGATTGGTGTTTGGTTGAGGCACCTCCAGCCACTACCACACCTACTGGAATCTTGACTCAAGGTGTCTCCATTTGGGCCCTTTCACTGCTCCTCTCTGGGTGTGCTGGGGAATTCTCTCGTGGGTGAGTGGGAAGGAATCATTGGAGCAGCCCAGCAGTGCCCACAGTGATGGTGTTTGTCGTGCAAGAACGTTTTAGATGCAGTAGGTGGAGTATTATTAGGTGATGTAACTGCTCATCCTTAGGGTTTGGGGGTAGGTGAATTAACTGCACTGTGCAGCTGAGGTATTCCTGTAAAAATCGTCCTCGAACTCGGGAGTGATGCCCAGTAAAAACCTCAGAGCCCTTTTAAAAGGCAAATTCCCGTTCTGTGGAGGGTCAGTAGACACTGGACAAGGAGGACTCTCACAACACAGGAGCTTTGTGAGATGTGCTCGCGGTCTGAGGGCACCATCCCCGTCTAATTCTGGGTCGGAGCTGACCTCCTCAAGTAATTCAGCGTGGAAACTTTGCTGGGAGAAGTGTGGCAGGGGGAGTTGGGAGTCCCAGGGCGGAGATGCTGCTAACACCCAGCAATAACCGGTTACCCTGCTTGGCAACCCCCTTGCCGCTCTAGGTAAATGGAAATGACTTCATTATTTGTTTGTCCCTTGTCCCAGTGCCTTTTATTTTTAAGCCTGCATAACGCAAACCGCAGCCCCTGGGGAGCTTAACGAGGGTCTAAGTGGCACCACCGTTCCCCGCTAACAATGGGCTTTTGTTGTTCACACTTTCCCTATCAGAGTGTCCCGGAGGAACGTCCTTGCTTCGGAGACTATATTGTGATGTTATGACCTCAGAGAGGGGTGGGAGAGGAAGGGAGGGTTCAGGTGTATCTTTAACTTGAATAACTTTCTTCTCGTCGTGTTTTCTTCCCACCAGGATCTGTAATAAGTGCTCCGAGGGGGCTGCTGGGGGCTATAAATAGCGGCGTTATCACCCGCCCGTATTGTGTGCGAGCGCTCCTTTCTGCGCCGCGCTCGAACTTGTTGACTTGAGCGCTCCGCGTCAGGAAATGTTGGGTGGGAAAGGATTAAAGAGGCTATTGATGTGACTCGGAATCTCGGGCCAGGAAGGCTGGTTGTATCATCTTAGATCTCGAGACTGCGGTGTTGATATCCAGCTTGGGCTTTATGTTTTCTTTTTTTTTTTTTTTTTAATGGAGTCCTTTA
>VXBX01007236.1:540355-637552 GCA_013400415.1 Scytalopus superciliaris
TCCTTTAGTGAGCTGGCTGTGCCTCCCTCCCACCCCCATGGCAAGCACACTGACTCCGCCACTCCAGGCTGGAGTCTCCAAGGAGGAAGTAGACCCTGTAGGCGAATTTCCTGGTATTATGCCATTTTAACAACCTCTCTCTTGATTTAGGTGTTGCAGGCTGGCTAAGAATATTCCTTGACACTTGAAAGGGACCTTTATTGTTTTCTTAATTTGTGAAGAATTGCCTTTTTTTTTTTTTTAGCGTGTGTGTCTCTCCAAACTTTTCTTTGTAGGGTCAGACTGGAGCCATGTTATTGTTGTTAAATTTAGATCTGAGACTATATTAAGTCCTCTGGCAGTCTGCCCCAGCGCTTTCACTTCTTAAAACAGGAAGGCAGGCCTTGGCCTACTTGTGCTCATGTACTTAAAAAGGGTGAGAAGAAGACTTTTTACACTGCTGGGAAATAAATATAAAACTCCACGGTGTGTGTACAACCACCATTCTGCTGGAGCCTACAGGGAATTTCAGAGGATTAAGCTCCTTAAGCCTCATAGTTCTTCAACAGGAATCAGGCACATAAGTGCCTTTTTGGAAGGTGCATCCCCAGAATAATTGTCACATTGAAAAAGTCTTGCAAGGCAGTAGGTGGGTGATGGAGGGGGCGTCCTAAATGACTGGGGTACCAGGACTCTCAGCTCCTGCCAGCCCTTGGGCCAAGAGCTCTTTCAAAGCCTTGTGGAAGGTCTCATTGGAAGGCCTCTCTCTCTCCAAGGTCTCCCCACCATGACAAACAGGTGAAATAATTCCAAAGTGGTTTTTAAATAAAAATAAAACTTTCAAAGTGCAGAAAAATCAGTGTTTGGAGAAGGAAGGAATTGTTGTGTGCTGTCAACCCCCCTGAAGTTCTGTCTTGGACTTTGCTGGTGACTTAATGTGTGACTTGGAAGGATTACTAGGGATTTTCTCTCTGCTGGTTGGCACCCAGAGGGGAACAGCAGCATTAGTCTGCTCTCACAGCTGAACACTCACACAGAAACACAGTGCCCTGCTGCTGTTTCTGTCTTTGCCCTTGTGTGTCGGAAAGAATATCCCATAGTTCTGACAAATTACATTAGGATCTTCTTCCTGATCAATGTGGAGCAGCTGTGGGAAGGCATCAGAGAGAGGACTATCAGCACCTGAATGATTGTTTTCTTCAGTCTCAAACCAGAGTAGACACACTCCATGAGGAGTGAAAACATTGCTGAGCTTCTGAATAATTCTCTCTCAGCTGGGTAAGGTAGTGCAGGCTGAAGGCACTTCCAAACCAGAGGATGTATTGGACAAATAGTACAAAATGTGGAGCCACAGAAACAGAAGGAGGGGGAATTGAGGTGGTGGTGAGGTTAGTGGGGGATTTAGGACTTATCTCTCCCTTTTAGAAAGGTGGTTGACAACACAGCTGGTTCTCATGAGAGGGAGAAGAGGAGGCTGAAGAGCAAAGGAGAAACATTAGATAATATAGGAGAGATCAATTGTGGGGGAGAAGGATTGATGAATGATAAGATTCCATTTCAGGTCTGGTGATATTTGGTGTCTCCTTGTTTGTGGCTTGTTTTTAACCAGCCTCCCAACTCCTCTTTGATTTTGGTCTCCTACAGTGTTGGTGTCTAAAATGTAACTTCCTAAATTGTTTTTGTGCATCTCAGAGAAGGTGAGCTGGTTTCTAAGATTGCCAGGGTTCCTGTGGAAGGCAGAGCAGGGGGGAATGCTCAACACTTCAGGAATAATGACTAACTCAGATTACAAAGTCTGCCTTCCTAATGCCTGGCATCCCAGTTTGGAAACTGCCTCTCAGCATTTGGGATGAAAACAGATTAAAATATCTGCCCATGTTTGTAAAGAACAACTTGAAATATTAGTCCCTAACCCAAAAAACAGTGGGAACATGAGGAAACATGACTACATTAACAACTTCAATTTTTCCTGTTAATTTTAACCTCTCTCAGGAGTTTTGAGCACGCTTGGTTGATTCTTGCCCTTTCTAGGGATGGAGTAGAAGGCAATATTGCAGCCCCTGCAGTTGGTTCTTTTATGAAACTGTGGCTGGGTGTGCACAGGTGGCTCAGTGGGCTGGAGGGCTGTGCTCCCCTCGAGTTGTGACTCCTTCCCTGTGCTGTTTCTGGAGCTAATCCTCCCTATCAGCAGACAGCCAGGAGCCAGCAGCCCATTGAAAAGGGAACGAGGCTGAGGACAGGCTGCTGAGAGGAGGAGAAAAACTGTTCCTTTGAGGACTCTATAGATTTTATTTTTCTCTGTGTAAAAGCATTCTTATTCTGCTATATGTGATGGGGGTGGGAGGGTGGGGGCACAAACGGCGATAAAAATACCTCTGAGCTTCACCAAGGCTCTTTCTACCTTTTCATAATTCAGGAGTCTGTCAATCACAGCCAAAGCAGAGGCTGACAGTGTGGGGAGGGCTGGGGACAGGCAGAGACAGCAAATACCACCCTCTTCCTGCCTGCTGACAGCCCTGCTTCTCAGGATGCCCCTGCAAATGGGCAGGCAGGAGCAGGTGAGCCCTTTTGGGGGACTGCAGGAACTCCCCTGAATTCCTGGTGGGAACAGGCTGGCCCTGGGAGGCTCCACGTTCTGCCTGTGTGTCCCAGTTCCAGCACAGGGGCTGGGCACTGTGTGTGCAGTGACACATTTGTGCGTGTGCAGAGCTGAGTAATTCACTTTATCATCACAGATGTGCTCAGCATGAGCTTCTCCAGCACATGGGAAGAACTTGCTCGGATAAGGGTTGTCTTTTATTGCCTTTTTTTTTTTTTTTTGAAGCTGCACAAAACTGAAATCGAAAGCTCCCAAGCCCCACCTCCTGAACAGGATCTCAGCTCTTCCAGTTTTGTGTCAGGTGGAATACAGGAAAGCAGGAATTCACCAAGCAGGGCAATCAGTTCACAACACCCTGAGTATTCAGTTCAAGGAAGGGATGGCAAGAGCAAGCCAAGGCTTAGTAAGAAGGTGACAGGGTCTGGAGGATTGCTGGAATTTTCAGTAGTAATGACACTTTGAGAAAGTAGCTGGAGGCTCCTGGGCTGAAATGCCATTCCTTCTCTTCTAGGAATACTAGAATGGATACTGTGGAAAGATGGTATTAAAATAATATTCTCCTCTTTTCCAAGGGACAAAAAACAAAACCCTTGTAATGTTGCTGAATCTGATTTGTTTTGCTTCTGTGTGTGGGTTTGTTTATTTCCCCCTTCAAATCGATGCACCATTCCTCAGTTTCAAGCAGTTCTTCACCCAAAAGGAAAACTGCAGTGCCAGATCTGAGTCTTCTCCCTGGGCCCAGTCCTGCCTGCTCTTATCTCCTGGCTCCTGCAGCAGGGCCAACGATAAGGCAGGACTCAGAATTCTTTCGTTTGCACAATCTCCCTGACAAACACTTAGATGAGCAACAAGAAAACGTGAAGGAGTGTAAAAAAGCTCAGGCTTTCTGATCCTCTGAATCTCCAGATAGATTCAGGATTGTTTCAGCTGAGATAACCTGGGAATTGTATTACTCAGGGTGGCTGGGAGGGGAGGTGATTAGGTGGAAAGGTTATTTCTGTTTGTACACAGGATCTAAATTCCCCAGATCCATTTTCTAAGGATTTTCCTGCTTTATCTTTAGTTTCTCCTGGCCCTAAATTCCCCTGCTGCCTGACTGGCTGCTGCCTTGTGTCTGAGCATCGTGGGATGCTCTGCAATGACAAGCAGCCTGTGTTACTGTCATTATCTTGGCCTGGAGCCTGCGAGCTTGCAAGGCAGAGCAGTCAGATATTTAGTGCCTCCCTCCCAGAGACAGAAGATGTGCAATCTGTTTTCTAGTGCCTCTTAGATACTTGGTGCTTTCTTGTTTACCCCGTGGCCTGTGTGTGTGTTGTCTGAGCACACATATTTGTGTTTCTCTCTTCAAACACGGGCTTTGCCTCTCAGTCCTCCGCTGTCTGTGTCCCGCTCACCTGGCGGGGCTGTGGCACGTTGGTGCAGTTTGCTGAGCAAGGTGTTGCAATTTGCTGATTGTGTTGGTGCCCAAACAGACAATAAATCAATTGCAGTTGGAGCCAGGCCTGGGGATGTTGCCTGAACAAACAGGCTCTGGCTCCATGTGCCAGAGCACACCTGTCTCCTCAAACAGCAGGGTTTGCTCTCGGTGGAGCCCGAGTGCCTTATCCATGTCCCTTCCCTGGAAGGGACAGGTGTCTCCTGGGCCCTTTACAGCCCCCAGGCCATCCCTGGGCAGGTCCCAGTCCCCGTTATCGGCCCCTGGGCTGTTGCACGGGGGTGTGCTCGGGAGCAGAGGAAGGAAGGTAGAGTCACAGATACCGATCCGCAGCCGAAAAGCCCAGATCAGTGGACAAGATGTCTGAGGCACACGATGCTTATCTGCTGCAGTGGGTGGAGGAGGAAAGGGCATCCCTTATCTCTTCTCTAGTTCCCAGCCCGCTCTGGCTGCTTAAGGAGGCTCGCTGGAGTCTTCCCACATTCCTGTACCTTCGGGTTCCTGCTGGACAGGAAGCGCCTGCCGCTCCAACACCCATTACATCTCAGCTGGTAGTGTCATTTCCAGCCACGTTCCCAGAATCCCCAAGCTTTGGGGTGGAGGGAACACAGAGGGGTGGAGGGGCCGGTGACCCCCGTGCAAAAACACCTCCCTGGGAAAACAACAAAAGCATTGGAACCTGCCTGATTTCTTGAGCAGTTGGTGAGCCTGGCCGGTGATGCTCAGGCACTGCGGGAAACAAAACTGACCCTTTGGGAAGAATTGGAAAGCTACAATGTGTGTGGGGCTTCAGTAGTACTGCAGGGTCCTTGCAGGATGAGACTGACCGTGCCATTATTATTTTATGTCTGAAAGGAACCCAGTAATACAACATCTATAGGTCATGTTTCTCCTTGTGCAGGTGCTCTTGTGCGTGCCTTTGGTTTCAGGTGCAGAATTAATGAAACCAGAGAGATAGAGGTGCCACTTCAGTGACACAACCCGTGAGCTGCCAGCATGGCTTGGAGTCTTTTAGGTCTGACATTTAGTCACAAACATGAAACTCCTGACAGGGATTGTGGTGACACTGTTAGAAGAGCGTTTGCTGAATTAAGATGTGTGTTTCTTGGTTTGTTTAGGTCAGTGGAGTGTTTGCTGCTGAAGGTGACATTAATGGTGTGCTAAGATGATAATTGTTCAGTGTTTTGATTTAGGCAACCTCTTGAAAACTGTTGATACCTATCTCGGTTGTGTAGTTGACAGGATAAACCCCAAGTTCTTGAACCTTTTCCTCCTGACCATGTTCTGCTTAAAACACTATTTTTAAAGTATAGTATGTTTTATTTCTGACCAACTGTTGCAGGTGCTCAGAGTAGGTGTCACCTTTCACATGAGAAACATTCGTCATTTGCACTGGGATTATTAGAAAAGAGAGATCTTCCAAGTGTCCAGAAGACCTGAGGGAACTGAGATGTTTCAAACTTTGGGTCATAGTCTCGTCTCTTTGCATCAGTATAATTTAGTTTAACTCAGTCGGGTTACTAATTATTTTGCTGATGATAAAAGGGGTATCAACTATGTGCTAATGGGAACCTATTTGCATGCACAAAGCTGAGTGGGAAACCTCATTATCCTGCTCTGGTATTCTTGTATTGTTCATTAGTGCCCAGCTATTCCCAGAGATTCACAGGGTGGTTTGGTTGGACGGGATCTTGAAACTGAAGCAGTTCCACCTCCCTGTCATGGGCAGGGACACCTTGCACTGTCCCAAGTAGCTCCAAGCCCTGTCCAACCTGGCCTTGGACACTTCCAGGGATGGGGCAGCTACAGGTTCTCTGCCCAACCTGTGCCAGGGCCTGTTATCCTTGTCTTTAGGTTTATGTGTGTTCAGCCTGAGCTGGCAGAGCCAGGATGTCATAGCTTGTGTTTTGAGCTCATTATCACATATTTAAAATTCCATTTCTCTTGAGTCAGTTCTGGAGGGCTTGATAAAGATCCTTCTACACCTTGCACAGTGATACCTTCTCCTTATTGCCACCCAAACCTGTTAGAGGTTGACCTCTTGTCAACCCAGTCTAGTGCACAGATTTCCCATCTTTACAGCTCCAATCTCGCTGAGTTATTTAAGCCTGGATTCACGTGGGGAACAAGCTGTCCAGGACAATGTGGTACCTGGATAGGGGATCTGTCTCCAGTGGTGACCTTCAGCAAATCTCAGGCTTGTGTTCCTCTGTTTCCACTGGTGTCCTTTGCACCTCCCTGTGGGCTCGTGGAACAGCCAGAGCAGTGAGTTTTCCATCAGCTGCAGGTTCAAGGTGCCGGTGATAGAGAAATCAATAGTCACAGTAACTTCCTCAAAACCAACTCTGTGACACAGAAAGGGTGTTGCCCGTAGGGTCACAGTTGCTGTGCTTGAAGAGAATTCCCTGAACTGCTGGGAAATGCATCTTCTGCCCTATCCCTAGAAATGCTGCCTCTAAGCAAAAAAGAACTGGGAGCCTGCAAGCAGGGAGAATTCCTGCAGATTTTCCAGTTGCAGGGAGAATCCCAGCAGGTTTTCCACAGATTTCCTTTCATGCTTCATTGCAATTTTATTCTTCAGACAGATTCAGTCCTTTACCAGGCCCTGAGCAAGGGTTTCCATGCTGCATCTCTGCAGATATGGTGCAATGCTGGATGCTGTGGACTCTCTTTCCTTTGTGAGTTTTAATCCTTCAGGATGAGCTATGGCAAATGGTTTTCTCTTATCTTTTTTAATGAGTTGCTGGGATTCTTTTTTTTTCCCAGTCAATTGAAATTAATTTCATGTCCTGATACAAATTTCAGGTGAGTTTTGCTAGACCTTTTCACTGTGGGGTTTTGTGTACCTGCAGATGTGTCTTCCATGGTCATCACTTAGTTGTCAACCTGATTTGAAACCCACATGAATGGAATCAGAGGTTATTTGCTTATTTGTCTGGTCCTTGTGAGTAAGAACTCAGAGTGTCCTGGGTCTTATGTTCAATTACTGTATCTGAATGCAGGGGGCACTTATGGCCACAAATTGAGAATCCTGTTGGAGAGTATTTGGGTAATTGTGGAGGCAAAACAAGTAGTGTGGAGAAGGTCAAACAGATCCGGAATGCAAATGTCTTTTGGAACTCTGCCCCTGTTATGTTTCCTTTTAGTTGCCATTAAGCAACTAAAATTCCAAACAAAAGATGTGGAGGGAGACACGAAATGGAAATCCTATGAATTGAACTTCTGTAGGATTCTGTCTGTGCCAGGGAGAATGTGACTGTCTCTCTGAGGGAGATTGGCATCTCTGTGTTGCTCATCCTGCACGTGGATATAATTAACTTTCTATTGCACCGTTGCCCTCCCTGTGACCTTGGTGAGGTTCCAGTTCTGGACTTGCCTGTCTATTGTCTGACACTGCCTTACATCTTCAAATACATCCTTCCTTCCCGTGGGAAGGAGACACTGCTCAGGCCAAGTGTGTGGCTCCTCCTGTGCTAATTGGTGTCTCGGTCTTCGTGGAAATTCCAAAATGACAGAGTTTTCCAGGCCCATTTTCCTACCTTAGTTCTTCGAATTATTTAAATTGCTGACCTTTCTCAGCCCTTCCATCACATCCGCTCCCTGATTCACACCTCGTCAGGGACAGGGTTTGGGCAGAGTCACACTTGCCTGTGTTGGGTAACCCTGCAGTCAGGTCTGTTGGAAAGCTGAAGGGTTCAAAAGCTCTTCAAACAGAGGTCACACCTGAACCAGCCAGTGCAGCTGTCAGTGGCCTGGTTTGTGTGTGTGTCTCAACAGACAGAGCTCTTTGGAAGAGCATCTTTGGCATTCTTTTGTGCAAAAGTGCCCTCTTTCTTTAGAGAGATATGGAGGGACTTGCGGGGGGGTGATGGCAAAGAGGTGGGGGTACAAAGGAGGAACAGAATCCTGTATTCACTGATGTTTTTGAGTAAATATTGTTACTTGGGTATTGCAATCAGTCCAGCCTTTAGGATACTGAAAGTACCAGCCTGGCTGGAAAAAAAATCTATCAAAATCATGCTCACAGGTGAATTAATCCAATTTGAAATGAACCTTTCTCTATAAAGCATCTCCTTTGTTCTAAAAGGAATCAATGTCCCTGTTGGAAGGCAATTTTTGAATCTTGGAGTAAAATCTTCAGGCTTTGGAGTTTCCCACTCCCCAGTTAAACACGAGTAGTTTTGCAGTGTGTGTGCTATTTTTGCATGTCTCTACAAGGAAGTGCATCTCTTCTTCTGGGTTGTGATCTTACACTCCATTCTACCCAGGGCATGGGGGGATTTTTGGGTTAAAGTTTGCCCAGCTGCTCTCCCCTGTACATTAGAACTCTGTTCCCTGTGACATGTGGTGCTGCCCCACACTGTGACTGCCCCGTGCCCGTGGGATGGCACATCCATGGGGGGGCAGCCCTGCTGCTCAGGCCCTCTCTGAGGGTGATTTGGGCTCTGCCCTTTCCAAGTGAGGCAGGAGCACAATCCCCCTTCTCTCCCCTTGCTGCCTGTTTGGATGAGATTTAGAGGAACTGAGTGTTTTGAGGCTCCTGTGCTTGTCTGTTCAAATAGGCCTTGAATGGGCACCGTGGTTTGGGAATTCCAGTTGCAGAGCCCCATGCCTGGGCTGAAAGTAATTGCTACTGTATTTTAGGCTGAACTGGATGAATGGGCTGCCTAAATACCTTTGCTGAGCCACTCACTTGTCACTCCCGAGGCTTTTTAATTTTAGAGACCCAACATTTCATTCTAATTGACAAAGTTCCAAGGGCAGAGTCGAAACCAGAAGCAAAGCATTCAAAATAGGGAAAATGCAGGAGACTCTGGAGGTCATTTGTGTATCAGAGGGTCTGCACATCACTCATCTGGAAAGAATTCAAGATTTGCCATATGTTTCTTTTGTAAAATGTTTGTAATGATATATCACAAATATTTAAATATTGGAAAATTGGCCAATTTCGATGGTATTTAAAATATATTACATTGTACCATGTGAGCTAAATTGTAAGGAAACCAGCCAATTTTCTGAATTATTTCTAAAATCTTCACTGCATTATGATATACACATACCATAGTATGCCTCATAAATACATATTTATGCAATATGGGCAGGGAAATATATACCCCCTAAATTGTGTATGTATTATATATGTATATATAAATGAAATATATATTGTTTTTCCTTTCAAGTTCCTTTATTTATTCACTTAACACACAGATGACCCTCCAGATGCATGCCAGAAACACAGGGTTGTTTAGGCCTTAATGATATTAATAATGTAAATAAAAAAACCTCCTGAATTTTAAGATCAGAAGTCACTGGTGACATGGTGTGGAAGCAGCAGAGCTCTGCTCGTGCATTCACTGGGCCATGGGGACGGCTTGTCACTTCCCAACTATTTTAGGATGATTTCTGGAGGTTTAGGAAGCGGATAATCACTTTTCAGGCTTTTTCAGACCCTTCTATGAAAAAAAAGTGTTCAAGTGGTGCCTCCAAGTTGTTTTTTCCTTTGGTGCCTCTGCACCCCTTCCAGCCCTCCAGTTCCGAGGAGACTCCTGGGAATTTCTGGACAACTTTAATAGCAGGAAACTAATCCGGTCCTTGTTCAGAGAGAAAGGTCTGAGCAAAGGCTGGTACAGCCCATGTGGTGTTGGGATAAAGGGGCAGACTCTGCTTCTCCAAAACATGGAGTGGTGTCACTCAGGAGGAGGTTGATCCAATCCTGCCAAGATACCGGCTTTTGATAACTAAATTGTTTTTAAGTCAAGCTGTGAGAAGAGAGATCAGAGTTAGTTTTTTAACTTGGTGGGTGTACATTTGTCACACTGGGAGCTTTTGTACCTCCCCCACTGTATTCACTGGGCAAAGCCTTTGGAGTTTTATTGAACCACTGTGGGGAAATGGGCACTGCCCAGGCTCCCCAGGGCAGTGGGCACAGCCCCAAGGCTGCCAGAGCTCCAGGAGGGTTTGGACAACACCTCAGGGACAGGGTGGGATTGTTGGGATGTCTATGCAGGGCCAGGGGCTGGACTGGATGATCCTTGGGGGTCCCTTCCAATTCAGGGTATTCCATGATTCTTTGACAAATTCCCAAGTTGTATTATCCATTCTTGCTTCATCCTGCTCTGTATGAGAGCAGACGCATATTGGAAGGATAGGAGCAAAGAAAGGAGCCTTGGGAGGTATTTTACCCTCATGGAAGGGTGGTGGTGAGTGTGAGTGTCAATGTGGGCACACAGACATGTGCAAGAGTGAGTGGCCATCATGGACCTCTTGTAACTGTGATGTGCAAAGGGTCCCCTGTTAAACTTCAAGGGGAATTCCAGACACTGAGCAAGGGCAGTCCTTAAATTCCCCTTCTGACCCCTTTCTCTTGACTTGTTAATCCACACTGATTTAAATTTACGTCCTGTGCCTTCAAAAACTGTCTTCATCCCCTGTTCTTCAGGCAGGTCTTGCAGTCTGCCCTGTGACATGTCCCAGCTTGGTTTCACTGGGTGGCACATTCCTTGTCCTGTTGCATCCTCTCTCCCTGGCAGACGTGAGCTGCCCCAGCAGCACGTTTTCCATGCCTGCAGTTCTCTCGCTCCCTGGGAGAAGGCAGCGGGCTGCAGTTCCGTGGCACCGCTCCGGTAGCGTGTTGGCAGGCACATGAAGCAGATTCTCCAGTCACCCTTAAGGCCAACAATGAGATTTATTATGGCCATTGCTCTTAGGGAAATGAGCCTGGGGAATTAATTTATGGTGTTTTGAAATGCTGTTGTCTTATCGAGGGACTGCTTGCTCACAGCCAGCCTCCCTCTTACCTTTGGCCACAGGGATTGCGTGTTTAATGTGGGCTTTAACGGGGGCAATTAAAAGGGCACAAGCGAACACAGTCACACTCCGGGCCCTTTATGGCATTTGATCCTTGTACAGCGGGAGTGACCCCCTCCAGCTCACCTTCTCTCTCAACATTGTATCTGGGAAGGGAGATAAATTCACAGTTAATAAAGATAAGGCTGGACAACTCCCTTTGTGAACGGCTCACAAGTTGCAGTTCGGTTTGTAACAGCAGGATGCAGCAGGATCTCATAATTCCATGAGCCAACACCACTGCTGAGGGAACAGGGGCTGGGAAATCTGAACTGCTTGATTTCACTGTACTGGACAGAAAGCTTTAAAGGGTTAAAGTCCTCTGCATTAGCATATTATTGATAAAGTCCTTTCACTTGCCATGATACACGCTGCAACCTTTGTGATCCTTCAGCATTTCTGTGTGTAATGGTGCTCTTGGCAGGGAGGGCTGTTGTGGGCACATTGCTTATCCAAGCATCCAGGATGGTGTTGAAGATGCAGTGGTGACTCTTGCCCTTCTCTCTCCTACATTATTCATGTTTGTATTATCATTAATTAATGATTTATGGAACCCATTTTGCAAACCACAAGCCCACTTAGGGCAGCATAAAGCAGTGTGTGTGTGTGTAAAACATGCACACACACAGGTGCTTACCCTGTGCAGAGTGGCAGCACGAGGTACAGAATTGTACAGAAGGTATTTAGGCAGAAAGCAGAGAGTCCTTTATCCAAGGAGATGGATAAGAATCATGAGTAAATAGAATGGAATCACTCTGAAATGTGCTTGAACAGCAGTTTCTATCACTGAGCACATGTGCCTGTTACACAGTTGGATTCAGTCTCTTCACTGCATAACATCACATGGATGTTTGCCCTGCAGGGAGTTCCCTCTCCAGTACCTGGCCAGGATGTTGAGAGGGTTATTTCATCATGGTAATGGAGATATCTGTGCAAGATCCAGTGCTTTTCCCCTGTGAAATCAGACACCCCCAGTTAAACAGCTGTCCCAGGCTTTTGTATCAAACCACACATCTAGAGGTCCCCAGAGGGCTTGTTTTCCCACAGTTCCTGCAACACCTCTCCCTGTGTTTCTCTCCTTCCATCCCAACTCATAGGTACAGTTCTTTGGTTGGAAAGGTGCTCCAGGAGCTCTTCTTGAACCTCCTTTTTCTTTTAATCACAGCTGGGTGGATCTGTTGGAGTGCCAGCCTGCCTCTTTAGGGGTTCTGTGTTACCCATCGTGTGATGGCATAAAAGCTTGAGTGAAAATCCACCTAATGCTCAGAAACAACACTATGAGAAACACCAAGAGGGTGACTGTGGTCACTTGTTGCTCATCCAAACAGGTTGTGTCCCTGTCATGTTAGAGCTGGACAAAATGTACCGGGCCCTCTTCGCTGTAAACATGAACTTTTTTGAGGTCTTCACGTATCGGGTGTAAGGATAAACATCCTCGCCTGTATTTAAACCTACATCTTCCTCTCTCAATCAGATAATGCCGTGACAATTGTGTGGGGGGTTCTGTTTGTTTATTTTGGTTTTGTGGCGTGGAGCACTCCAAGGAGGTTGCCTTAGGGTGGAATATCTTGGTCCCTGGCGTATCGCACGCAGGTGACATCAGTGCCGCTGGAGGCTCTCTCTGTAGCTGTGCCACACAGGTTTACCTCCATGCCCATAAACCCACATCCACCAGGGATCTCATCAATGCAAATACACTCAAGGGCAGCTAATGAGGATTTTAATTTAGCTTTAAATGCCTTTGGTGCTGGGTAGGCCTTTACAGCACCGGGCGGGGAAATCTCCGACGCTCTGGCGGCTTTCACCATAAATGTCACCGCGCCGTATTTATTATTTGTTTTAGCTGCGTTTCTAATGACCAAAAAGCTCCTTTCTCAGATTACACCGATGCTGTGTGTTACTTCCCAGCACCTTGGTTTGTTTAAATACAGTGCAAAATGCAGGAGTTGGCCAGAAATAATTTTCCCTTATGGGAGCAAACGTGGGGGAGAACTGACAAACATCTTCGGAAAGACTCCGAGGGAGACCCTGGGAAGGTCCTGCCTTCACTGGGTGACAGGATTTTATGGAGGTGTGGGCTGAGGTGTTACAGGTACCTGTGATCATCTATCAGCATGCATCCTTTGGAGGACTTTCCCCAGGGTTACTGGATAAAGAACGTTTTGCTGTGTGTAGCTGAGCCAAACTTGCAAGATTAAGGTTTGTCTTGCCAATGTTTTATAACTGCCCAGACGTTTGCAGGCAACGATTACTTATTAATGCTGCTGTTATATTGAGTGTCACCTTTCCTTCTAATTCCTTCAATCCTCAGTGAGTCATTATAGACTTCAGAGCTGACTTCAACCTTTCTCGAGGCCTGTGTTTGCCAGACCCTATCAATGGGAGATTTATTGCCCTGAGGTGGTATTTTCCAGCCTTGGTCCAGAGCTGCTCTCTTTTACGACAGGGTAGGGGCAGGCTTTTCATAGGCTCACAGTGCTGGTGCTGGTTTGAGGCACCTGTCTCAGGGTGTTACATGTTCCCATTACGAGCGAGTTCTGGTGCTGCTCCTCTTCTTGTTTTTCCCTTTGCTTTTTTTGGTTCTCTCTCCCTCCCCCTCAGCTGCCACCTTCTCTTGCACCCTTTCCAGAGTCCCCTTGCACCATCTTTTCCAGCTGATCTCCTACCCTTGGAGTGCCCAGAAACTCCAGGTTTTCTTCACCCTTTTTCCCCTCTGCAGTCCTCTCCTTCCACAGCCTCTGTCTCTTCACTGTTTTCCAGCCCCAAGTTTCTGTAATGTAGTTTTTCCTGCATAAAAAATTTATATCTGGTCATGTTCTGTGGGCTAGAAAAAAACAATCTCAAATTCCCCAGCTGGCTGTGACTTAAGGCTGCAGTATCTTATGGGATATATAACTTTTTTAAGTCAGAGGGAGAAAACCAAGATCCCCACAGCCCTTTTATCCAGCCACTGAGATGCTGCTCTGTACCATCCCGTGCTGGTGCTCAGTCCTGCAGGAGCAGGACACCCTGTGCTGGGCAAAGGGGCCTGATGGACTGCTGGGATCATAGTTCTTTGCTGTATTTCTCCAGCTAGTTTGGGATTTGGAGTGCAGGCTTCTCGGAGTTTGTTTGCACAGCTGGAAACCTGCTTCAGCCAGCATGAGTGCTCCATTTGTAACATCCTACTGACATGTTTGGTAGCCTTGGTGAGGTGACTCTCAGATCTTAGACCAGTGCCTGGCCTTGCTGTCAAAAACTCACCAGCCCTTTGGTTTTGTGGCCATACTCAGCAGAGCCCGAGGATTAGCCCGTTCCTTTGCATAAGCTTGATGTATGGACAAAAATGAGGTGAAAATCCTCCTTCTGGCTTTTCTTAATAGAGTTTGCAACACCTGCCTTCCCCAGGGGACAGGACTAAGTGTCAAGTAAACATGAGAAATACCCTTCTGTGTGTGTACATTGAGGCACTATTAAAAGCCCACTACTAAGAGCCCAAGCTCTGAATTGCAGCTTTCTCAGCTGTTTGGGCTTGGCTCTTACACCCGGGACACTTCACTGCTTGACAGCTGCTCTGTGGCTGAGTCAGAAATCTCAATCTGATCATTACAGGACTCACAACTGCATCACAGAGTCCACTCCCACAGTTTGACAGCCTGCAAGGAGATGCTGTAGATCTGGATTAATTCCTCATGGAATTTCAACAACAGACCTGCAACACCAGGCAGAGGTGGAGAACCAGAGACTTGGCAGGGAAAGCTTTCCCTTTCCAGGCATGTTGGAAGCCTGAAAAGAAGGCAAGTTTTTCCAGCTCTTTACAACTTCGAGAAATCCTCCCTCTGTCCCACCTTCCAGCATGAAATAGTTTCCTTCCTCACACCTGTCTGAGCCCGACACACAAGCCTGTGTGTTGCCCCGTGCGGGGAGACACGGCGGGCTGGCAGGAGCCACGTCCCAACAGCCCAGCAGTTAACACTTCAGCTGCTTTGCCCCATGCCTCATAAAACCCTGAACAAACTTTTACACATTTGTGCTGAGAGGAGGGATAGATATTCCTTATCCTCCTCCCTGCCCTGGTGCAGCAATTCCGGCCGGGGCTGCCGTTATCGGGGCAGCAATAAGGAGGCGTGTGAACACAGGGCATGGGATGGGCACCGTGGCACCCAGCGGGTTATTGCAGCTCTGCTGGCGCCGGCGGGGCTGTGTGGGTGCTCTGGCACTGCTGGGCACGGGGAGGCTGTCAGATGGCTCCTCACCCTCACAGGGGATGAGTGAACACCAGCCAACAAACACCACCCAAGGTGTGCATCGATCCCAGCCCGTGCCCGCGTGGGGGGGAGATGAACTTCCACCTGTCCCTTGTTTGCCCCGTGGTCCTGGTTGTGTTGTCACTATCAGAGCCCAAAGCAAGGCAAGAGTTGTTCAGCCCATGCTGGTGGCTTCCTCCTCACGGCCTGTGTGTCCTCCCCAGAGCGTTTCACGTGGTGGTTTCCAAGCAGGAGTGTGTCTGTGTGCTGCCTTTGAAGGGTCGGTGTAGGAACTCACTGCCCTGCTCAGCAGAGCAATGCTCCTCTGGGAGTTGAACCTGTGGTACCAGATGTGTGAAGAGAGGGAGTTGAGCTTCAAGGCTGAGCTTGTTTTTGCTGGTCCAGCTGTGGGAACTGTGGTTTCAAGTCAAGTATCTTGCAACACAGTAAGCATGGGGAGATGAGAAACATGGAAACTTAATGTAGCAAGTTGTTTTGGGTTTTTTTTTCATGTGTTGTGATGCCAGGATGTACAGAGAGTTACGGGCAGAGCTGGAAGCAGGATGGGGTTGTCTGATCTTGGGAGACTGTATCTAAAGATTGGGGGACGTTGGATGACTGAATTCTCTATTTCTTTGACAACCTTTTCTTGAAAGAGTCGTCTCTCTTCAGTTAAAACATCACACTTTAAATTTCTAATGCTAATTAAAGATGTCACTTATTACGTTTTTAAGAACCTTCTGACAACTGATGTATGTTTAGAGCTGGGTTGACTAAGAACACTGAAAGGAGTAGTTCTTAAAAAGAATGAAGGAAGAGTCTCATAACAGAAATGAGGTGAGAGATGCTCAGACAGTAGGGCTATGGGGGTCCAAACCCCTGCAAATGCAACACTTTCCTGTGAAATTGGTGCAAGTTGGACTCTGGTTCTGACTAGTTATCACCCAAGAGCACTTCTTCATCCCGGGAGTACTCCTATGGGATGATACTGCAAGAGGTGGAAATGACAGATGACTCAAAAGGAAAAGCAATGCTTAACTCAGACATCAATTGCCCTTCCCTTTGTTGTAGGAAGTGCTTTACTAAATGGTGCTGCTAAATATACTTGCTGATTTTTCTGTAGACTCCAGATAATCTTTGTTCTCAGGATTCAGAACAGCTCTGAGATACTGAGTTCTGACAATCTTCAGTAACTGGAAATGCTCCATTAGCTAATTGCTCAGTGACAGTGACCCTTCTGAGTAAGTCCACATGACAAGCACATAAATGCCACCCTACTGCTTCCTGATTAACTTTATAGGCCATTTGCTGTATAACTTCAGTCCTCAACTAAGAGCACCTTTGGCTTCACGTGACTGTGTGTCACAGCTGGTCCAGCAGATAGGCTTTGGTTTGTTTAGAGTCAACAGGGAATGTCAGCCTCCTTTACAGGAAATACCTGAGGGATTTCTCCAGGAAACCCAATCATCACTGATCCGTGCTCCAGCAATGCCATGGGTGTTCCTTACCACCCTGCTCCTGACCTGGCAGTGGAGCACATTGTGCTGTGTGTAGATATGAGACCAAAATCCATGAGCAGAGGACAAAATATGGGTTGGACTGACAGGTGTTGTCCAGAACAGTGGTGCTTTGCTGGCTTGGTGTTGTGGCCTGGGGCAGCAGAACAGAGATGCTGGCAGTGTGTGAGCTGTTCTCCATCTCTTGCAAGTCTGTCCAAGTCTCAGTGGCTGAAGTGTAGAATCAAGCAGTGCACTGGAAGGGCTCCAGGGTCTAATCCTCCCCGTTACCCTTCACGTGTCTCCATGGTTTGGGGTGGTCAGAATTTCCCCTACTAAGGCTCATCTAATCTGGTATCTAATCATGGATCTTGTGGGTCCATCTGAGCCTCTCATGTTGGTAGCCAAGGCATCAGAAGGGTTTAAAGTCCTGTGCTGAAATGCAATAGCAGTGACCTAATAGTGGAAAACTAATTTAATCAGACTTGGCCTTGTTGTCAGGGTGGTTGGCGCTCCAGGTCTTTTTAAGAGTTTTCCTTCCTCTTCAAGCCATCGTGTTTCCCTTTTAACAGCATCTTAAATAAACCTCTGCTATTTTTATTTTTTCAAAATTATTTTCTTACTATTTTTAATTTTGCTGTGCCTGGGGCTCCACTTAAGTAGCTGGCCAGCTGATTTATGCCTAGGCCAAATACCTACGCTGTGGGATAACAGATCTCCAAGGTTTGCTGCCCTTTCCTCCTGTAGCTTAGTTGAAGATATGGGCCTTGTTGTAGAGTCCAGTCTTGTTCAAGCTCCTGCAAAGAGCAGTTTTGCCTGCCCAGTGTAAAGCATGGCTTAAGTCCTGGCAACCAGACTTTTAAGGCTGCTTAATTAGATGTTTCCTTCTCACCCTATGGCAAAGTTAAGCTGCTGGTGCCCTCCTAAAGGCTGGTTGGGAGCAACTGCCATCCCAGTGACAAGAGGAGTGTTGTGGTCATGCTGGGAGGTTTTTTCCCTAGTTTTCCCACATGTCCTGTGTCAGGCATTTGCACAGAGCAGGAGTTGCCTCAACAGGTAGTCCAGGCCTGTGTTTCCTCACCTGCTCCACACTCAGCACTTGGAGCTGTTTGCAGTTTGGTGACACTGGATTTAAGGTGACATGGATAATGGCACAACCAAAAGCAGTGTAGGCTCTGGGATATGAGCCTGGTGCTGTTCCCTCCAAAGCTGGTAATTATAATCCTGATGACTGGTTGGAAAAAACCCCATGCAACTGTTCTACCACCCCGGAGCCTTTTCCTTCTGGCAACATCTCTGTGGGCTTAAGTGCAGAAAAATTATGTTCTCTATCTCTTTGCCCTTTTTATTCTCCTGGGTTCTTTCTCTTTTACTTCTTATGCCTCATTTGTTCCACTGTTCTGAATCATGAATAGTTCTGGTAATAAAACACATCTTCCAGGGGGATGTATGGCTATTCTTGCAGTTCATGTTCCTTTGATGTATTCTTTGACTCCGTTATGTCTTGCTCTGAGCCTGAAGAGATGTGACAAGACAAGTACTACAGCTGGTAAATATTTTAGCATCCCACTTTGAGCACTTGAGACCAGTCTGCTAATGTTCTCAGTGTTGTTGAGTCATTTTCACGTAGATAATGCAGTGTCTTCAGTGCTCAAAAGGATCTGAACTCACATAGTAGCTCAGATTTTGGGTGAAGAACACTTGTATCTCTGTCCCTGAAATGGTTTGGATATCTGGTCCTGGAGTCAGGCCTTGCTGTGCTGCTGCCTGGCTTTCCAGTGCTGCTGAGGGAAGAGAAAGTGACTGTTCCTGTGTGTCCCTGAGGAAGTTCATCCACACTGCATCAGGGGGCCTGAGGTTTTGGTCACAGCTTATACACCTCACACTTGCCTGATGTTTGGGTGGGCTCAGTGCAGTGTGGGGCTCCCATTCTGCTGCACTAACCTGAATGTCAGTCCCTCAGCTCAGGTGGAACAGCAATGCTGAAATGTCTCCACAGTTTTCAGGTTCACACTCTCGTTGCCCAAGATGCTCTGAGGTGGTGCAGCCTCTCCAGGTGTGCAGTTCCTGGGGCAGGGGGGACCTGCAGCAATGCTGGACTGTCAGTGATGGCCCCAGGGAGAGTCTGGCTCTGTCACACCATCAGGGATGAGTGATACACTCGGGCAGAGATCTGGCTTACCTGAGCCTGGTCTTCTGCTACTCTAAAGCCATTACAGCTGAACTTCCCTGGTGCCATGCCCTGACTGAAGGTTCTGTCAGACAGTCAGTGGTGATACCCCTGCACTTCTACAATGTCTTGAAACGTTTCTGTAAAATTTAACAGGAATGCAATGAGTAAACTTTTCAGTTCAAGCCTAACAGTTAAATGTATAAATGACCCAGAGAAATAAATGGCCGTGTAGTTTCATTCCCAGACTTTTAAAAATCCCTCTGTAGAATAATTTATCAAGAACATAAATAAGAGATAAATGACAGGAACAGGAATCCATACCATAGTTTTTGCACTAGGCAAGTTTATGCTTTGCTCTTTTGTCTGTATGTCTTTGCTGCTGCTCTACTTAGCAGTGCCAATCTGAATAGCACAGTGATCCCATGGCTGTTCTTTTCAATGTTCTTAATTTGCTGAGCTGACAGAGGGATCTGTACCTTTAGAGTCCATACTTACCTTTGGAAAGCTCCCTGTGAATTGCAGCCATCAGCTCTCCACACCAGCTTTGGGTAAGCGTGGCCAAATGTCTCCTCGTTAGCTTAAACCACACCACACTATGAAGTTATTACAGTAACAACCAAGATTACATCCCTGTTATGTGCACCTAGGATGAGTGATGGCCTCACAAGTGGAAAAATCACATTTTCAAAGGACAAAAGTAAGATTCTTACTGCCATTTCACAGACAGGATGCCTGAGGAGCACTCATGTGCTTGATGTCATAGAAATTGGTCTGCGTATCCAGTTCAATGCTGTGGCTTTCTCCTCTTGCTGGGTTATTCCTTCCCAGAACTGCCAATGTCTTACACACCACTGCAGCTTAGCACAGGCTCTCTCTCCTTTGACTCTTTGTGCTACTTTGAAAAGCCTCCTGGGCTGGGAGCCTTTGGAATCTCATCCCTCCTGGGTGCTGTGAGTGATGGCCTGAGTGTATTGCAAAGGGATGTAAACAGGGCTTGTTTATCATGAGGTACGTGGTGGAGGGCACAAGGAAAGGGCTGGAATTAATATTCCCACTCAGTTGTGTGTCCTGCTCCCCACCTTTCTTCTGTCCCCACTGTTGGCACGTTAGAGGCAGCTGCTCTAGTGTAGTCAGTATTCCCTTGCTGAGATGTGATGTACATGCCAATTCATGACGGATTTTTTCCTCAGGGCAGAAAATTTTTTGTAGAAAAGGTGGAATTTTAAGGGTTCTGGACTGGCCAAAAAAAGAAAGAATGAAAAACCCCCGAAAATATCTTACTTGAGTGACTGAATAAAGGAAATCTGGTTTGAGAAGGCACACTCTGGGCTGGGGAGATTCTTCATGTGCTTCTGACATCACAGAGACTGTGGCAGACATTGTGACATTGAATTTCATTTTCCTTTACATTTGTATACCAAAAATAAACCCTGCCTAAGTCATTCAGTGTCTTCTTGATGCTTTAGAAGCAGTCAGGATGACAACAGCTACTGGTCAGAATTGTCAGAGTGAAGCCTCATTATCACAGCTTGCAGTACTTGACCTGGTGCCCTGGCCAGGAGGAGACATTCAATAGGGTGCCAGATTCCCTTTGAATTAAGATCTTGCCTGTGGAATTCAGGCTTCCTAGAAAGATGCTCTTCCTACTCCTAGATATTCTCAGGGTAATGCTGTTACTAAGAGTGACGAGCTGGGCACCTCCAGTTCTCTATTCCAGAGGCCTTAAAGGACAATCAGGATCACAGAATATATTCATTCCTTTATGAGAGAGGCTTCAAAGGAATGAGGAGTGTGGCCATGTCTGCTTTGCAGAGCCTTTCTTTGAGAACAGGTTTGCAGAGAAGCTCCACACCTGTGTTTTTACAGAGAGCAAAAGGCTTGAGTTTCAGCATTGCTTAGTAGTGTGGGCACAGATTTCCACACCAAGTGTGAGCTGAAGGTTTAACAAACCCAACCTGGATTGGAGTTTCATGTTCCCTGCTGTTCCATGTTGGTTTGTGTCCCATACAGGGAACTGAGGAGTGTATTGAAAGTTGAATGGCAGCAATACCCCAAGTGGGATCCCAAGAGCCTGGACATCATGTCCATGGTCAGTGCTTTGCCTTCCTCGCCTTCTTTTTCCCTTTCTTTCATCCCTCTGTCCATCCCCTCTTGGTAAATCTGATCAGCACCTGAGACAAAACCTTGGTATGTGTTTCCTCCCAAATGTTTGTCCATTTTTCACATTGAAATCAGATTTGCTACCAAGATTTTAGTTAAAACTGCAGCTTATTCTTCAGATGTGCCCAACCCTTTAAACTGGGAGTGAAATGCCTGAAAACACTCGTAGGAAGGCAGAGCAGGCGTCACAAAACTTCGGACTTCCATGTATAAATCTTTTATCAAGGTCTTCAGAGCTGTCCAGATGTAATCAGATCTTGTGTTTGTTGAGAATCCTGACTATTTCTGTGGGAAAATTCTTCATTTTCTATGCACACCACGTTTTCAGCAGCACAAAAAGATGTTGTTTTAAAAATACTGGCATATCTAGATTTTTATCAGGTCTCTTTAAAAAAGAAGAGGGTTTGGCCTAAAAACTCTATACAAAGAAGATAAATCTTATATCAGTGCACAGCTTAACAAAAAAAGTCATTATTTTTAGCCAAACATACAAATACCTGCCTTTTTATTTTTACGAGCTTGTTTTGGTTGTTTTCTTTTTACATCAGAAAATAAACTATGGACGAGCATGGGAAGCAATAAATCTGGGTGTGTCAGTGGTAAGTGCTCTAACAAGTTCACATGGCATAGTGGGATGAAATTCCTCTGGGAACATATATTTTTATATACATGTCAGAGGTCTAAAAATACGTTACTAGAATAAACCGTAGTGTTAGAAGAGAGGAAAAGGGGTTTCCAATTTGTTTTATTGTTCTGTTTTGAAACGAGAGAAAAACAGTCACAGAGAAGGAGGCAGGTTAGACTGGGTTTAGTGAGACGAAGGCTGCTGGACTGATCCATAAAGGAATGCCTCATGTTCCTTTGGAAATGAGTCTGGCTCTTTCCCTTTGCTTTAGGCAGGGCTGTGTCAAACCCACCGATCCCGGGGGGTTGTTTTCCCTTTATGGGTAGGAGATGATGGATCATGGAATGGTTTGGTATCTGCTCTTCCAGCATTGCCTGGGTGCTTGTGCCTTGAACAGTGAGATAGGATCCAAACTTGCAGTGAGATAATGTGGATACTTAGCCTGTTGTATCTGTGGCCTCCAAAGCATTTCCAAGGCTGGTACCACCCGGTGCTGCTCCCCCAGCCTGGACATGGGGCTCAGGGGCTGAGATACATGAGACCAGGGGTGCTGTGCTGCCCTGGCAGCTCTCAGGGCCCAGGCTGCCCTCGTTGGTCATGGTGGAGTTGGGGATCCCTCTCAGGTCCATCAGCCCCAGGCACAGGTTGTGTGCCCTGCTGAGCTTTGGGAAACCCCCGTGTCCCTCCGGGCTTTGTTCCAGCAGCTCCAGTGGGATGGCCCCGCTTTGCGTGCGCTGAAGTTCCGATGCCGGGGCAGTGGCTTTGAAGCCAAGCTCTGGGATGGGGTTTGGGCAAGGGGACAGGAGTTCCTTGCACATGTTCCAGTGGAAAACAGGAAATGGGCAGGGTGGTGCCTCCTGTCCATGCCAGACTTGGGGCAGGCAGCTCTTTTCTCACGTTAACCTTGCCTTTGATATTTATGTTTCCTTGAGGTGGAGCAGGGTGAGGAGGCTCCTTTTGAAGAGCAGCATCTTTGGGGGGCTGAACACAGGTACCCACATGTGGGTGCACATCCACCTTCACTCCCAGGCACACTGAAGTCAGGAGAAATGGCCAGTCCTCTGCAGAACTGCTCTCTCTCAGCTCTGGGGGAATGGAAGACTGGTTTTGAAACAGATTGTCTGTCTTATTTATAATAGCCTAATCAGGCAGATCAAGAGAGCCTTTTTACTTGTGTTTTCTAATCAGAACATACCACAAAGTCTGTTTGCTTATCTCTTAAAATGTCTGCTGTCCAAACAGAACATTCAGTATCTTTGCAATGGCAAAGGTGAAGTCCTCAAGTCCTGTCACCAGAGAGAGGGCTCAGGAAGGTTTGGAAAATAATGGTGTCATTCTGCTGCAGTCCCTCAGTGAAGTGCTGGGGCCACCCTCGTGCCTGGAGGTGGCTGTGGCTCCTCTCTTTGCCAGCACTGTCCTGCACCACAGCCTGGGGGATGCAGTGGGGGGTGACCCCCAACTCATCCTGAGCAGTGTGTGGGCCAAAGACATGCTGGAAGATTCCTGTAACCTCAGGAATGGTGGGGAATGTTCAGGTTGGAGAGAGGAATACAGTCACCACCTTCACTGAGGATGGACCTTGCATTAGCTTTATCTTGCTCTCATAGGTGGAGTCAATTCTTTCTAATTTTATCTTCCTCCTACATGTTCTGGCAATGAACCTGCTTTTCAAGAAACTGGACTGGGACAGGCCAGGTTTTTTCTGTTAAGAAATGGGCAGAATAGATTTGTGCCTGAGTGAAGAGGAGGCAAATATTCACTTAATTACCTTTCAGCTGCACACAGCACATGTCTGGGGTGTATAAATAGCATGAAGAGTTAAGCCTCCTTAGCCTTTCTCCTTCTTGCCTTGTCCAGTCACTGAGTGATGAGTGTGGTGACTCCCCTCAAACAAACACCTCTCCCCCTCCACCCCAATGCAGAGATTTTTCTGCTTCCCTTTCTTTTTTTGCCAAGATAAACCGTGTGTGTAAATTGGATGAGCACTGAGTGCATTAGGGGGAGGGGGTGGAACAAAAATAAGACCCTAATTAATAGTTTTGGAACTGAGGCAATGAGAGAAGAATAATTTGAGGAATAACAAGAACAGCTTTTCAATCTATTACTTGCTGTGTGTTTGTGCATGTAGTTGTACACTAAAATAATTCCAGCTGTCCTTCCTTCTTTTAATAATGGTTCATTGCTTTCCCGTTGTGGGGCCGTATTTGGACAAACATTAACCAGATCAAAGCCTAATGGATAGTTATGATGGCTCTGATTCAGCAAAGCACTTAAGCAGCGTTTCATTGTGACTTCAATGGGACATGCTTTGACTTCAGCAAGATACAAGCACTGCTCCAGCCAGGGACAGAAGTGCCTGTGTGGCTTGGTGTGTTAAAACTCAAAGGTAAAATGAATTCCCAGTCTGAAGAAGGATCATGGAGTGTTCTTCCAGCACTCCTTTATATTCCTGAGTCTTGGCCATGCCCATTGCACAGTGTTTTAACAGCTGCAGTACTAGAGCCAGAGGAGGCTGGGGAAACCAAGAATTCCAGTCTAAGCAGTGAAGTACAAGGGAACAGCACAAAGGAAGAATGGGAATGTGCCCATGGAGCAGGGCCTTAGACCTGGCACGGAGATGACAACAAAAGTCTGCCTGTCCCCAGAAACTGCGCCTGGCAGTGCCTCACAGCAGGTGCTTAGGACAAGTTTTAAGAATTAGAAGTGCTGAGGATTCCCTGCCCTGGTGTGAACACTGGGCTGGGGATGTGCTGAGTTGGATGCTGCACGTGGAGTGTGATGGTTGTTTTGTGCCAGGAACACAGCGAGTGTCCCTTCATCCTGAGAGGATTCCTGGTGCTGGAATGATTTCATAGCAGAGAGTTCCACTGCTTAGCAGGCCATGAGGAAAAGAGGCTGAAATTATTTTTGTTGCAATCCTCCCATTAATTCCTCCCTCTTGATGGCATAAAAATCTTAGAGTACAATTTTCTTGTCTCATCCAGGCCGTTAAAGTGTAATAAATTATGGCAGCTTCGAGGATTAAAGATGCTTTTTTTATTTTTAGTGGCTGGGCTACACTGCCTTGGAAACACTTGGAATTCCCCTTTGTGATTGTCTGGGAGTTATTTATAGTAAGTCCTTACTCTGATGGCAGAGTCTGAAGCACAGTTTGGGAACTGCTGATGTGGAGGGGGGTGTAGTTTCATTTAGGAGTTTTACTCTCTGTGTTTGCCACTTCATGTTTCTGGCCTTTAAGGGCCTGTCAGGAGTGAACAGAGGCAGTTTGTGGGGGCTTGCTTTGCTTGAAGCACTCTGTCTGGAACACCTTTCTGATGTGAACATGATTTTCATCAGCATAGCCACATGTACGGGGCCTGTGATGGGCCAGACTGTCCTGAGGTGCAGCAGGAGAAAATGGAGACATCAGGGGAGGAGAGGGAGGGGAATTTAATTTCCTTTACCCTGACATTGATGTTGTTGTAAAGTCTCTAAAACGGCACCTTCTGGCTCAAAATTAAGCAGCCACAATGACATGTCTCAGTTTGTCCAGACTGGTTTTCTTGTCCAGTTAAGTGGGAGAGTCTTTTGCCTTTAAAGCTTCCTGACTCCCAGGAGGAAAATGCCAAACTTGTCAGAGAAAACAAACAGTGGCTTTCCCAGCCTGTGTGTGTTCCGATTAACGAATCTATTAGGCTATAAAACCCAGGACCCCCTTTCCTGGAGAAAGAGCATACATTAGGAAGCTGTTGACAGTTGCTGAGTCTGACCCCTCTCCCAGAGCTGGGCACCTCTCAGCAGCTCCAGGGGCTGTGTCTTCCAGGGGCTCTCGGGACGTGGCAGAGCTCCGTAAATACCGGAGGTGCCCGTGGTTTCATCTGGAACATGGAGGGCCAGGGGCAGAAACAGGAGGAGCTGCAGCACAGCTGAGTGTTTCTGTTCCCTCAGAGCAGCCAGGGGGTGTTTGCAGGTACCTGGGGCTTGGCTGTTGTTGGTGTCCACAGAGTGAGCAGGGCCTGGTTTAGCAGGATGCCCCTTGGTGGGTTTGCTGTTGTCACAGGGCATTGGAGTTGGTGGCATTCCGTGCTTTTGACTTGAAGGGAAGCAGTCCCCAGTGTTGCATTTACCAAGTGCTCTGCTGATGAAAGCATTAACTTCCCAAGGAGATGCAAACCTACAGTTCTGACATTTGAGGAGGTACAGAACCAGTTTCAAAAGGAAAGAGGTGTTAAGCCCTGTGTTCCTGGTGTGTTCCTGTGAAGGCAGTTATATCCTTCTTATTTCCCCTGCCCCTTTCTCTTGTGCTGTTGCTCGTTAGAGATGCAGTGTTTTTCTCTGGCACTGTGGTATTCATCAGGCAAAAATGCAAATCACTCCTGCATTCCTTCATACACTGCTGAGTGTTGTTGGAACATCTCTCTTACAAGGAAAGGCTGAGGGAGCTGGGCCTGTTCAGCCTCGAGAGGAGGCACTGAGAGGGGACCTCCCCATGTCTGTCAGTGTCTGCAGGGAGGGGGTAGAGGGTGGACCAGGCTCTGCTCAGTGATTTCCCAGAGAGAGTGTAGAGTCTCCCTCATTGGAGACATTCCAGAACCTTCTGGACACAGTCTTGTGACATGTGCTCTGGGATGTCCCTCCTTGAGCAGGGAGGTGGGACCAGTTGACCCACTGTGGTCCCTTCCAACCTGATCCATTCTGGGCATATCTCTGAGTTCCAGGTCACTGCTCTAATCTTGGCTGGGTCCCTGGTGCTCTGTCTGTCACAGAGCTGGCTTTTGCTGCAGTGATTCCCAGCCAGCTGTGCACAAAATTCCCAGCCCAGCACGTGCTGGGAGCCAGGCTGGTACAACCAGTGGTCTCCCTAGCCCCTCTTGTGGGCGAGTCATCCCTTTTTTGTAATTACTAATTAAGATAACAAGCGTGTCAGTATCGAAGAGTTACCAATACATGACTCAACGCGCTGCAGCGAACCAAACGTGTTCCTTATTTGCAAGCCACAGAGAAGTTGAGCAGCAGCTTTGCAGTCCCAGCCTTTCACGCTCCTTGGCCACGGGTGGGTGTTGGTGGTTGGCAGCCCAGGCTTGGTGGAGCAGGTGGCTTTTCCCCTGGATCCAGCACACGCCACCGGGGTCAGTCCCCGGGAGGCCTCCGAGCAGGAATGCTGAAATTCGCTGCAGCGCGTTTTAATGTGCGGGGTGAGATCTCCGCGCCTCCCGAACACAGGACTTGTTGTGACTCACAGCAGGATATTCTCTTAAAGAGCCCAGCAGAGCTGCTGACAGTGTCACCAGCGATGCTAATCCGACAGCACATTGGTCATGGCTCCTCAGGTTACCCGCCTGGTACTGTGGGAATGAGGGACCTCGTGCTGCAGGGACACAGTCAGGGCATTAGGAGGAGGAAAAACTATCCTCTTCCCATCACTTCCTGAAGGGTCTGTGTCACAATGACGCACGTACTGCGGGCTTTATTTGGTGGGGGGAGAGAGAAAGGAATGAGATGGTCTCCAGGGACACACAATTTGGCTTCGCGGGGTCATCGTGCTCTGAAAGTTCACGTTGAGTTGCTGAAACTGAAGGAGTGGAGAGCAGTCCTTGCTGGATGCACATTTGTCATCTTCGTGACTCAGGAGGGCTCTTGTGGATATTTTAGACAGCCCATGGATTATGGTGGGTTTCTTGAGAGCTTTTCTCAGCCCCATAAATGGACCTCAGGAATGGGATGGGAGGATCCAAGTGGTGGTGGCATATGCTGGGACCAAGTACTTTCTCCCAAGATGCTTCTGAATCACAGGAGAAGAGACACCAGGAGTAAAAGCACCACTTTGCCCACATTCTGTGCTGCTCTAACTTTGAGGTTAAACTCAGCCTTAGTGTCCTCTCTAGTTCGACTTAATGTTGACACAAGAAGTGGGGCTTTAGTCTTTTGATGGGATCTTCATGTTCCCTGCGTTTCCTTGCTTTGAAAGATACTTTTTCATGCTTAGGGGGACCTAATGATTAGAAACCTTGGGGTGTAGCCTGTGGGGTTCTGTGCCAGCAAAGCTGCACCCAGGCTGTGCCACCCCCTTGGCAGAATGCCTGTTACAGGACAGCGAGTGAGTTCAGTGCTAGTGGGGCAGCCCAGGGAGCTGTTTGGGTTGTAGCAATGCAGGCAGAGTCAATGCATGTACAGTTAATTTCTTGGGGAAAAAAGGTCATTTGGATGTGGCTGTGTTGGTGCTCCCCAGGGCGGGGCTGTATCAGCAGCAGGGAAGGCAAGTGCGATCTGTGCTGACCAAAGCTCGGTCACTTGTGGCCCAAAATCTCTTCTGGTCTTTTCTTTTCCCACTCAGGAAATGCAGATTTTGGTCAAATGAAGTATCTCAAAATTAGGTGCTGAAACCCATTGGGTAAAGCAGAGACAATGTGCCCTACTGCCAGTCTTGGAAACCATTTGGACATTGGGAGGAAAAAAAGCAGCTCAGTGTTTTTGTCTCAAATGAGAAACTTAGAAATTAACTTTAGTGTTACTTTTAAATATTTTTTCTCGGGTCAAATTAAATGTTTTATTTGAGGCTAAAATGTTACTAGGTTCTGTTTTTTAGTTCACTGGGAAAAAAAAAAATCTGAAAAAATAGTGTTTATTTTGGGTTGCTGCCCAACTAATCTCCCTTCCTTCGTTTTTCTACAATACAAGCAAATACAAAATCAGTTATTTATGCCTCAAGCTTTAGCTTCTGTTTTAACCATCCATCAGAGTAACAGACACCACAGTATAGTAACTTTTCTTTCAGAGCTGTATTTCTATGCTCTGCTGGCCTGTGAGAGTTGGGTGGGGAAGGAAGAAAGTCATGGAATCAGTGGGATCTTGGGTTCTGTTTGTGTGATTCCCCAAAGGAATGGAATGCTTGATCTTAATACCTGTGTCCCCCTCACCAGCTGAGGAGTCACCAAGTGATTTGTTTTAACTCTGGAATGATGGTTTAGTCCAGGTGCTGCTTCTCAGAGCAAACCTCATCTGAGAACAAATGGGTGTCCAAAACATAAGATTTGTTTAAAGTGGAAAGGGAAGAATTGAATTTAAATGCAAGAGGATCACATGATCTACCACCTCCTGCAACCTCATCTGGTGGCTTAACCTTTGATGCTCGCTTTATTTTTCTTCATTTCTGTTGCTCTTCTCAGAGCTCTCCCTGTTTCCCCCACGGCTTTGAGGGAAGACCCCGCAGTGGAGCTTTAACCTTCGGCTCCTGCTGCAGCACCGGGGCCGTGTAAGACAAGCCTCAGCCCTAATGGGCTTTAATTGTTCTGGGATGATTGTTTCTCTTTGTAGCAGAATTATCTTTTGTGCTGCTTTCATCAGAACCCCTCCCGTGGGGCTGCGCATCTCACCTGGGTGCTCGAGGTGCTCTGGGTGGGAATGCAGGGAGCTGAGTGACATTCAGAGCAAGGTGTTTCCCCTCCTCACCCGGGCTCGGGACATCATTTCGGGTTTTTGTGCCGCACTGCCCTTCCCGCAGGGAATTGGGGCTCGGCAGCACCTCGCGGGGCAGGTCTGCAGTTTCTGCGGGTGCCTGTAGGTGCTACCACAATACAAACAATAATCAATCACCGCCCGACACCTCCGAGGTTCTCACTGAAACCAAACACAAGCAAAAAACCTCCCCGGGGGCCGAATCTACCGGGCTGTGTAAACGATTTTTTTAATGAAAGTGGTAGAACCCCCATCTCGTGGGACATTTAAACCGCGGTGCAGAAGGCAGGAGCGATCAGCCTGCTGGGGAATAAGTGTTTGTTGGCAGGAGGATCAAATAAAGAGGACTTCATTATTCTGTCCAGCACAGATCACCAGGAGCAAAGGCACAATGACTTAGTAGGTTTTTCAGCTCCTGACTGCTGCTGTCCTCCACTGTGGGTCCTCCCAGCCAAGACAGGAGGTAAAGAAAGCCTCAGCCAAAGTGGAACATGTATTTTTAACCTTCCTGACAAACTCTGATCTTTTTCTAGTGATGCCTGAAATTTCTGGAAAAGACTCTCAAAACAGAATTGGTGGAGGTAGATAGAGAAGTACCTCCGTTTGGAAGGATACTTCTGGAGTGCACCTAGAAGCTTCTAAATAAAGGTTATCCTTTATCTGTCTCCACTAATGATGTTTTGAGCCTTTTCCCAGGAATTTTAGTCATCACTGGCTTGGCTTTAGTTATATATTTAGGCCAACTCCTGAACTTCTTTGTTCAAGTCCTTTGCTCCAGCAAACACTGGGTAAAGATGTGCATTTGGAGAAATATTAGCAACTAATTGTGGGGAGATAATTGCATTAAATCAGAAGCAAAACACAATGAGAGAGTCCTGGCAAAGAACTGCAGCTCGGTGCAGGGGGGAACAGAGGTAGATCCAGGCGGGAGATGCTCCATGGAACTTGTGTGTGAACTGTGTAACTCTGATTTGATTCCCCTTTGTGTTTTGGGTGTTCTTAGTTTCCCGCATTCAACAGAACATGAATTTCCCAGGAAGGTGAGCCCGGGTAGGGATGGAATGAAACCACCCAATGGCATCAGACAGGCTCATTCTACAGCCCATTTTATATTCTTGCTTCCCGGGCTAATTCAGTGTTGGGAAGCTGCTCCTCCCTGGCTGGAAACAGCCTGGCTCCGGCGCTAATCCCTACGAGAGGCATCTTTTCCAGCAAGCCCTGCAGGTGGCACAGCGAGCCTTGTCTTTCCAAGCCACGGGAGCAGTCTCTGGCTTCCCTTCCCATCGTTTTACAGTGCAAAAAGCTGCTGTAATGGGAGAGACCTTTAGGAGAGAGAGAAACGCTGCCGTGATACTCTGGCTGCTGAAACATCCTGTCTTTTCCCGGGCTGTTTCCAGGGCTTTGCTTTAGACAGGTACTGAGAAAACAGATAATTTCCTCTTTGCTGCATCAAGATGTTTTGGATGCCCTTATGCTGCTTCCAAGCCAACCTCCTAGAAATCAGGATAACTCTTTAAAGTCTTGGTTGCACACTCCTGGTGTATTCTCTGTCAGGCAGGTCTCCTTATCAGAAGATCTCTTCTGAAGCCATTGGAATCAAGTGGAACTGATTTGGGAATTGTGAAAAAGGTGGATAGAGAAGGGCTTTGTAGCCTGCAGGGCTGCTGAGAATTCCTGCTTATTAGTCCTTGTTCTCACTTTGCTTCTCTTCATGGCCTTGGGCAAGTCACTTAACTTCTTAATCTCTGGCTCAGTTTCTCTGCCTGTAAAATAAGAAACTGTAAAAAAAGTGTAAAATTACTATCACATACCTGTCTGACAGGATTTTCTCCCCTAGTAATAATTAACATTTGTGAAATGCTCTTTGACTATGTTTGTTTTTATTATAATACTTCCAGATTCTATTACAATAGTGACGCTGTTGCTGTTTGAGCTCCTGTACAAGATTACACCGGAAATTAAGTCATTTCTCTAATAAGATATAAAACAACTTGTGGTTGGTGTGGTTAAGCTGAGTTTAAAGCTCGTTTGCAGCATGACAACAGTGTGAAGTAGCTGAAGCATTGCAGGGAATCTAACCCCAGTATCTGAGAAAATGAACTACATGCACAGATTATCCACGATCTGATCTTAACTCTAACAGAAAGGTTGGTTATTTGAAGGATTTGATAAGTAGGGCTGAAGGTTTGAGGCTTCCTTTGCATTACCAGGAGGTGTAAAGTCTTGTCAGGTTGTGTCTCTGTGCACACTTAGATCTCTGGTCCTGAAGTACAGACTGGACTGTGAGGAACAGAACTGAGGGTTTGGGGGAACATCTGTGAGCCTAAAGAATCTTCATTTGCATTTCTCTCTTGTTTTTCCTTTCTTTTTTCCTACAGTCATGGAATGGTTTGGGTTTGAAGGGACCTTAAGGATCCTCTCATTCCTCAAGCAAGAGTTGCTGAGAAATAACTTAATGTTTCCTCTCTCTGTGAAGGGGCAGAGAAATCAGGCTGAGCCCTTGGCTTTATGAACCCACTGTTGCTCCAACAACTGTCAGCAAGGACTCAAAGCTGAGGTGAAGGATGATGCTGTTTGGGCAGGCTGGTCCTCATGGCACCCCTGGCTGGGTTCTTGAAGACCATCCAGGGAAGCTGTAAGGCCTTTTAACCCAAAGTCCATTTCTGTGGTGGGAGTAGGAGGGATGGAAAGGCAATGACTCCTTAAAGAGCTTCTTCTCTACTTGCTGTGCTCTTTAACAACCACACACACATAACCTGTTGAAATAACCATAAGGGAGGTGTAAGATAAGCAGGAATCAAACGCAAAGAGGCAGAAAATCAAAAGTGATTCCTTTTAACCTGACCAAGAGCAATCTGTCGACAAAGTTCCAGCTTGATTGAGCAAAACACAAAGAAATATCCCTTTTTTTTGAAAAAAACCCCTCATCTTCCCCTTCCCCCCCTTCCTGCCCTCTGCTCCCCTGGAGAGAAGTCTGGATGTAACACTATTGCTGGGACTAGGCCTATGATTAAGTTCTGTTTTTCAAAGGTGATCCCAGCATGATTAAAACCAGGTGGCCCCATGGCGTGCACGGAGGGAGCCAGATGTGCTCTGCAACTGCATTGCCATTTCCTAGCCCAGCTGCAAACATTTGATTGTCCACTGGCTCTGGGTATTAGAGCCGTGACCTCCCCTCTTCCTCGCCTCCCCCGCCTCCTGTCTGCTTCCCCAGTGACATTTGAGAGCAGAGAAGTCCCTTCAGACTTGTTTGTCACTCTCACAACCATCCCTTTCTCCCTTCACCTCCCCTCTCCCAGCCTGGGTTCCTCCCTCCCATTACTCACAGATGTTGCAGGGTAGGAGCTGACAGCACTGCCTTTTACCTCTCTCTTTCCTTTATTTGGAGGTTTTTTTTCCCCCCTCTCCGTGTTCTGGCGTGTGTGCACTGACCCCAAAGCGCTCCCAAGTCAACTGGCAGCGTCTGAATCCACTTAGAGGTGAAGGGATAAAGCAATTTTCTTCGAGATGTGGCATAAGCTGTTTAGTTTTTGCTGTCTCTGAAGGCCTGTAATGAGAGGGTGGCCCTGTCCCAGAACAAGCCCCGTCTCACCCTGGTCTATAAAATTTGGACTAGGTTAATCTTTTCCCACAGCACTGGCCTGTCAGCCCCTTTGTGCTGAATTAGGGCTCTAATGCAGGGATGGTGTCAATAATTGCCTAGTAAGCCATACTTAAAAAAAGAGTCACAATCAATCGTCCCAACATTAGGATGTCATAATGCATCAGTCCTGCATTAGGAAGTTGTAATCCATCAACTTGACATCAGAAGGGACAGTGGATGGTGGGAGCTCAGTCAGGCCCAGTACAGGCTGGAACTGCTCCATAGGCTTTACATCAGCACTGGATTTGGTCTCAAAGGGTCATGTTGTTTTGTTTTCCCAGCTACACTTTGCAATTTAATAGGGAATTTGATGAATATTGAAATCTCTGGGAAGAGAAGGGCCGGTGATGCTGTTTATAAGGGGTCTGGGACAACACAGAGTTTCAGAGTTTCTCATCTCCTTCTTTCTAGCAAAGTATCTTTTTTCTTCCTCTGACAGAGGAATTAAATCATCCATAATTATTCCTATCCTGACTGGTTTCCACTTTCCCTGGAAATGCCTATTTGTGCTTATTCACAGTAAACCATTTCAAGGTTCAGCTTCCCCAAATCAAGCCTCAGTCTGGTTTGCAGCTCCTTTTCTTTCTTTCCCTGCTGTTTTAAATGTGTAAATCTCCCTGTTCAGGGCAAAGCTCCCTCAGCTGAGACGAATGTGGCTTGGGGTTTGTGGGACAAGCCTGAGGATGCCAGTTGGGGCTGATATCAGGTCTGAGCTCAACTCCATGCAGGGGGGGCTGCAGAGTTCCCTGGATACATCCCATGTGTGTTCCAGCCTCAGTTCTGAGCACACCCAGGAAGCCTCCCCTGCCAGGGGAGCTCTCAGGTGTGCAGGTCCAGCACAGGCACCAAGTGGTGGAAACCTGCCCACCTGAACTTGGCTCCTCACTTAGCAGACATAGTCACTGAGCTAATTAATGTTTTAGTCTTACAAGCTTTGAATGGGAGGAAGAGCCTCCAGCCCCTGTCCTGAAAAAGAGAAAAAGGGCAGAAAATGAACTGCAAGGAGTTACATGGATCAGATCTTTTCCAGAGGCTCTGGAGACAGCCATGGGCTCCCCTGGTCACCCACCTCTGTTTCAGTCAGGGCTTGTGAGGACCTGGCTCTGCTGGTGTTTCCTCAGCTCTTGCTGCCTGGTTAGAGATCCTGAGGTGCCAAGAAGGTGGAAGCACAAGCTGTGTTTGTCCTCTTGTTACCCTTCCTGAGTGGTTTGATAACTGGTGAGGAGCTGGGTTTGGGTGATGGTCACAAGAAGGGCAATATTTTCCCCAAATTAGGGTTGAAAGCCACCAAGAAGCTGCTGGGGAGGTGTCAGTTTGGCCAACAGTCCTTGGTCCTTCTTAAAGCTGCTCTCAGAGGCTCCAATACATCATCTTTGGAGGTGTATCCTCCTGCTGTGTGCTGGGAACTGGGAAAAATGCAAAAGAAAGGCACATCTTGTCCCCCAGAGCAGAAGAATGGAGGGGATTCACAGAAGGTGAAGCCTTCTGAGGTAATAATGTGATTTAAAGTGTGGTATAATTTCTTCTGGGGCTGAGGAGGAAGAAGCACTCAGGATGGAAATGTGAGAGCAGGAAAAGGCAGAGTTTTGGTCAGTGGCAACAGGCCAGATGGAACATCCACAAGGCCAAACACAGACCACAGTCCATCTCCACAAGTGTTGGTTACTTTTTAAAGGAAAATAATCAGGACTGTTGGGTTTATCTTGGTGTGAGGAAAGGTGAGTGTCTTGTGTGAGCCCAGGGCTTTGTCACCTGAATCTTGACATTTTTTTGGCTTGAATGCAGTGCTCACTGTTTTTATGTAGAGCAGTTTCTGTGCATGATAAACTGAATAAATATGGTAATTTTTTTTTTTTTTTTAAGTGAGGGACAGGTTTTCATGTGAGAAATTGGTTAAATATGAACCCTTGACTGAGATTTTTCCAGACTGCTTGAAACCATTTGGAATGGGTGTCCAACCCCCTTGAAAGGTTGGAAATCCTGACCTTTGAGTGCCTTGAAATAGGGCTGAGATTGGCAAAGCAGATGAGAACAATAATCTGTTCCCAGCACTTAAAAGTGCAGTTCCTTTGCTTCCAGAAGGTCCCCAAGACTGAGGAGACCCTGAAGGAGTTGGTACCTCTGCCCCACCACTCCCTCACAGCTCTGGTGCTGTGCCTGGGACAAATCCATGGGCTTGGGAACCTCTTCCATGTCATCGCATTTCACAGATCCTTGAATGGAGCTTGGATGGTCCCAGGAGACAAAGGCAGCGATTCTGCTCCTGAAAAGTCCACACTGACAAGACTCAGCTTACAGACTGAGGGCTGCGGTCAGTTTTAAGCTCAGTCTCTGGCTTTGGCTGGCGTGGTTAATCCTTTGGGGAGGGTTCCAGCCTGTGCCAAGAGTGACCACTAAATTCAGCTGGGTTGGCTGAATTATCTCTGATGCCACGAGAGCACCATTCGAGAGTGACCTTCGTAGTTGATCTGGTTCTAATTATAATCCAAGGAGTTTTAAACATTCATTTAAATGTCTTCTTAATTGCAACCTAATTTCTTCAATTGTAGCCCATTCATCAGTTGTTAATCATTTTTTAATTGTGTGGAAAGTTTCAAGGGTTAGTAACAAGTCATTTGTTAGCTAGAGGTCATGAAAAGGGTTATAAAAATTGCTTGACTAATTTTAAATAATAAATTAACAAATGGATGTGTTCCCAAATTGTATAGTATTCCAATATTTGCAATATTTTCAATACTGTAGAATTATTAGAGGTCAGGAAGGATGGATTGTGTTTCTTGTCCAAATATGGATGTTGGATGTGTGTTGTGAGCAAACTGGTGTCGCCCTTCTCAGGAAAACAATGAATGACAAAATGAACATTTTTTAATGATGTTTTAATTGGAATTGGATAGAAATGACTCTGAGAATTCTGACTGTAATTTTTTTAAGGCGTGACCGTTATGCGAAGGAAACAAAGAAAGCAACCCCGTGCCTTTTTCAAGGTACATATTTTTTAAAATGAAACCTCTTGACTGTTTCTAATAAGAGCAGCTGTGAGCAGGAGTGGCTGCAAGAAGAAAGGATGTGAAGCTGAAATGAAGCAGCGTTTGGGATCACATTTGTCACATCTGTGGGTTCCGTTCGTGCTTGGCTTGGTCTCGTTCACAGGGATGACCTTGATCTTCACTCCAGGCTCATTCCAGCAGCAGATCTGGGCACTGGGAGCTGTGAGAGGTGTTTTCCTCCACAAAATAAGAGACTTTCTGCACCTCAGTAGTGTCAGGCTGAGATTCAAGGTGATAGGAAGACTGGGTGGAATAAATGTGTCATCCCTTTGGAGAGAGGATCATGGGGTCAGTCTAAGCAGTGGGAGTTTGGGAAAATCCCTGCCAAATTTACAGGAGTAACAGGAGTCACATTCCTCACACTGCAACAGTGGAAAACAAAAGTTCTCTGTACCTTCCACACGCTGAAAACAGGAAGAGCAATGGCTACATGTGGTTGTGTTTTCCTGGGAGAGGTGATGGAGCAGGGAAAGGCAAATGACTGCACAGTGAGACAGCCTTGCTAAAAATCACCCTATAAAAAGCAGAGGGATTCTTCACTCTTGTCCCTTTCCTAAATACCAGCATTCCCCAAATCATGGCATTTTCATGAACTTGAGGGTTCTGTACAGATGAAATTTCCCATTTATTTTCCCCAGTTATCCTCAATTCTCAGCTTCATATTTTGGAACTTTTGCTGCTGATCAGAACCACCCCCACCTCTCCCTCTCTTCCTCTGCTCTCCCAGCTGCCTCGGAGCCGTCTGGCAGGTGATTTACTGCCGGCTTCCATCGGAAGGTCCCTCCATCCAGCTGTAATTTAGAGCCATTTCTTAAATCCCCCAGCAAGTTCAATCCTGGGAGCTGCCCTGCTTTGTACCCAGCCTGCAAAGGAAATATGGATCATCTTCAGGAGGGCTTCCCATCAGCACGTGGGCAGGAGCGAAGGTAGCGCTGGGAAGCGGAAAGCGGCTCTTTGCCATATATCAAGGAGGTATTTGGGATATGTCGCCTTTCCTGATGGGATGGGAAGGGAGCAGCAGGCAAAGCTCACGTTTGGAGCGCTCACAGCGGAAGGAAAGGATTATCAGAGGGGAAAAAACCTTTAGAAAATTGCTCAGATGGAGCAGCCCAAGCTTACTTTGTCCTGTTGGGACTTTATAACCCCAGTGAACTCTAATCTTACCCTTTTTTCCCTGTTTTTCACTCCCTGTGTTTGCCCCCGAGACTGGCAGTGCTGAGAAATGTGTCTCCTCTGAAGAAAAAAGAGGAAAAGAAGGGAAGAAATCCCAAGGAAAGGATAAAGCCTCATTTTCCTGCCCCTGATAGTTCACAGATTGTTATGGGAGGGACATTTGGAGGGGACCAGACATTGTATGGCAGCCACAGGGCAAACTCCAGTAGGAACTGGATCCAGTTAGGAAACTAACAATTCCACAGTTAAATCTGGGTCTGATTTTATTGGTCTGAGTGTATTTTAGACCTTGCTTTGTATTTCCCAACACAAAACACTTGCTTTTCCTCCCTTTTCATTTATTTTCCATTGCAGAGAAAGGCTGATTTTTCAAGTGAAAAGCAGACTCGTGTCCCTTCCCTGCAGTGCTGCCTCATCCCTGCAGAGGATGGTGATGGAGCTGGAATCCAGGGCAGAGTTTGAGTCAGTTTCTAGATAAATGGTGCTTATTCCATGAAAAAGGGAGTTTTATTGTGGTGACTTAGTGCAGGCAGCCATGAGGCAGACTGTGGTTCAAACAACTTGCAAAAGACTTCCCCTTTGTTTTTATTTTTGTTGGTTTGGCAGGTTGGGCTTTTTGTTGGAGGTTGTTCCTTCATGGTGAAAGCCTCCAAGGGCTCTCTGTTTAAGATACAGCAGTTGGTGATGGAAAGAACTCGCTGGTTTGGAAAAGCTCTTTACTTTTTCATCCTGATATGTCTTACTGTGGCTTTGAGACTTGTCCTTGGCTGCTTGTTTAAATCTGGGGGTTCCAACCCACCAAGCTGTCCTTTATTGCCTGTATTGGGTGTGTGGGGTTGAAATGGACCCTCCAAAGGAGCTTTGGGATGGGCTCGGGATGTTCTTCTTCCCCCTGCACTGTTTCCAGTTGCAGCATCTTGGGAGTGGCCCGGACTTGAATTTGGCTGTGCAAGAAGTAAGAGTGGTTTTAAAACTGTGACTTTATCCTGACTCGTGTGCTGAAAAAGGGTGAGAAAAGCTGATGAAGTGAGAAAGGCTGAGTGGCTGCAGATCACATCTTTGCAAGAATTAATTTCCTACAATTGCTGAATTAATGTGATCAGTAACCAGGGCCTGTAATGGGCAGAAAACATCCAGAGGGATTAGGGCAGGATTGAGCACTTCTTATCCAAGGAACCCTTTGGAGAGGAGAACTTTATTAAAACCTCTGCATTAATTGTCAGGGAGTGCACTGGTTGGGGATTCCTCTGTAAATATGAATATTGGCCGTACCTTAGAGATGGCTCTCTCTGGCCCTTGTCTTAGGGATTGTTCTGATTATTGAAGATTTCAGGCATTTACTGGGGTGTGTCCCTGTTCACACTGTGACTGTTGAATATGTGCATGAAACACAACTGGCTTTAGTGGGCAGTACATGCACTATGTGGAGGTGCACAGTGACCTGAGGCTGCCCACAAAGGAGGGGGCTGTGAAATGTTTGCCTTTTCCTCCAGGAACCTCCAGGTTTCTTTAGACAGTGATGCTGCTTGTAGGAAAAAAAACCCCTCTTGCTTTCAGAGGCAGTAAATGCTAAACAGACCAACTGGTGATCCAACCCCTTTCTCCCCTGAGCCTTTCCAGGGGAAATTTTCTGGGAATGACTTTAGCAGAGCCTCTTGAAGAGTCATGAAATACACAGCGATGAGATCACAAGGACTCTCTTTAATAGGATTTCTTTTTTGGGGTCCCGGGAGTAATGTCATGCCCATAATTCACCACTGCAGCTCCTTTTCTGTTTCCTACCAGCAGTAAAGAACCCTAAACAGCTTCCTTTGGAAAAAAGAATCCCGAGTTCAAGGGCCTGATCCAAAATGCACAGCAGTCAGTAAACACTAATTTCAGTAATCTTGGTACAAATCTGATACCAAACCTGTTTGACACCTGGTTCAGGTTTCAGGGTGTTTCACCCCAGTCAATTAGAAAACAGAAACAAAGCAGCAAAACTCAAACCTGGAGAGGCACAAGGAAAATGATATTTGGAAGGATGGACTTGGGCCAGACCAGGAAGTGTTGAGTTATGCCATCAAATTCAGTAAAGAAAACATATTTATAAATACAGCTCTGCCTTTGCATAGAGAATTCCTGTAGTAAACGGGGAAACAGAACCATGTCCAAAATAAAAAAAGCATTTCCTGAACTCACTTCACTTCTCTTTCAGGGGGAGAAATAAAATCTAGGGGAGAGGTAAACTCTGTAGCCAGATCTTGCAGGTCATTTGAAGGGAATGTGAACAAGGCAAGTGTTTTCCAGATTCCAGACCTGAGGAAGGGCCTATCCTGGGGGGTTTGTGGGCTCTGCTGGAGCTTTTCCGGAGTCCTCCATATAACTGAGGGGGTTCCTGCAGTGTCACTCCCAGAGGGGACTGGGACCCTTCTCAAGGCACTTTGTGATGTATCTGTGTTGGTTAAATAGGTCCTTCTGCCATGAGGTTTTATTGTGAATTTTAGGCAAGAAAAGAAAAGTGAGGCAAAGTGCTTTTTGACACAGTTTGGTCTTTTCTGCTTCTAAGCCTGAATCACAAAGTGCAAAACTCAGAGCCTCTTTTGTGTGGCATTTGATATCATGGGATGATCTCATTGGAAAAGCCTTGTTCTCCTACCGCTGATATTCGGAAGGGCAGGCCAAAACAGTGGGAATTAAATCCATATAGTGATTTTTGGATGCCTGAGCTCCCTGAGTGTTCTGCCAAGGATAACTGGTGAGTGGGATGGCACTTGCCTTTCACTGCCCACGGTCACTGTCCTTTAGCAACCCCCCAGAGCCTCCGTCTTGCCTGTCATCTCTTCAGACAGATCATAGACATCTCCCCCAGTCCTTTCTGCTCTTAAAGGGGATGTTGAGCAGGAACACAGGATTAAAGAAAGTGAAGTTTGCTTGCAGCTGCTCTGCCTTGTCTGTTCCACTCAGCATCACTGGGATTAAATGCCTTCTTTTGGGTGTCAGGTTCTGTGTGTGCCGAGCACCGACTTGGCAGCACAATCCAGTGCCCTGATCACTCTCCCTTCCCAGATTGGTTCCACCTTTGGATCTGTTTCCCACCCCACTGGCTGGTGTCAGCAGCCTATTTGAAGTTGAATGAATTAGCACCGAAGAAATAACTGATAAAAAATATCCATTAGCACCGAGCAAACTACAAAGCAGGACTGGGCTTTGTGAGTGAGCATTGAGCAGCATGTGGGAACTCTCAGTGTCCAGGAACAGGCTACATTTTACCACAAATATTTCAGCTTGATTAACATTTTTTTCCCAAAGGAAAGAACCAACCCAGAACACAAATAGTATCTTGTCCTGAGACACTTGAAATAAATATTTTCCATCATGTGCATTGCCTTTCATTCAGGATGGTCACTGCAAACTTGTCTTTTTTCTCTGTGTAAATATGAATTTTCCCTCAAGCACAAGGATGTTGTCAGGGCAGAGTATGTGTGTGTGTCCCAAGCTAATCTTTGCAGAGCAACATGCAAATTAAACCAGCGATAATAATGAGAATGGGCAGCTTGTGTCCATGAGCTTTTTGGGAACCAGCACAATCCTGGCTGCTGTGGTGGACTGAAGCCAGAGCCATTTCTCTTCTTTTGGGTCATTTATGGAACATCCTGAGTGTTTTCAAAGCAAGGGAACTTTCTAGGAAAGTGTCTTCACCTGTAACCTGCTGTTGAGGTGCTGCAGAGCCTCTCTGGGCTTCAGTGCTGCTCCTGTGAGCCCCTTCCTTTGTGTTAAAGCCTTTAGCCCTTTTCTTCCCCCTACTTTTAGTGGAATTATCTCCTTAGGGAGCTCAGTCTGCTCCTGTGCCCCAGACAGAGCTCCAAGGGTGTCTCACACACCCAAGCATGTGGCACCTCTGTAGGACAGTTCCCTTTCATTTAGGGGGGGGGAAATCGACTCCTTGGGAATCCTGATGGCTGTTTTGCTTGCTTTCAGATCCATAATTCTCATTTTTCAGGATTCCCAGGAGCATCCCCTCCCTCCAAAGAGCACCAAGCAGTGCTGTTGGCTCTGAACACATCAGAACCTATGGCAGATAAAAGGGATTTTTTGGTTTTCTGGAGAAGATGTACTTGATACACCTTAAAAAAACAAAGCATCCCTCTTGCCAACACGAGCTGTGGGTGAAGTTGTCTTGCAGCCTGGATTCTCCCATGAACAGAACCCTGTGGTTTTGGCTGCTGCTGCATTAAAACCCCCTCAGCCTTGTCTCCCTGATATCTTTATCAAATTCTTGTTGAAACACGTTTTGAGAAAAACACACACCCCGAGACACAACCCAGCAGTGAAAGCTCTAACTTAACGCCTCGTGTTCTTCTCAGATTTCCAAAGCGCTGAGGCCTCAAGAATATGTTTCCAATATCCTCTCCTCTCTCTCTGTTAGTGTTTTACTCAGCTCCATGCTGGGGAGGTCCTGACCCCGGCAATCTCCAGGGGAAGGGCTGGGGAAGGGGGGTCAGGCCACGCTGGAAAGCTGCAGGTCACAAGCTTGGGAAACGAGCCCTCTCCCCTGCGCTCCTTTAATACGTTTAACCTGGAAGGGGCCGTCGCCGGCCAAAGATTAGATTACCGATGTTGGCATGTTTGGCCTAACAAATGGCAAATGGATGACGTGCCAGGCAACAGCTAATCGGTGCTGACACGGAGCCGGGGCCAGGCCGCGCCCGCCAGGGGATGGGGCACGGCTGCCGAGAAGTTTTGTCTTGCCGAGTTGAGAAGGCCACCCGAGTACCTGTCTCTTTGAATCTCAGGGCTCCCAAAGCCCGTGTCAGCTTTTAAAGGTCTCCCCGGCCCTCTCGGGGGACGATCGAAATGTCCCGTCCTCCTCCAGGCGATAGGGTGGGAGAGCTTGAACCTTTCTCGTGGTGTGTGGGTGTGTGGGTCTGGGGACACCTGTGTCGTGGCTGTCACTGATTCCTGGGCATCAAGGAAAGCGAATCCCTTTTTGCAGCGTGGATCTGAAAGGATAGTGGGGTCACCAGCCTTACAGAGAGAGATGTTTTTATAAATGTTTTCCAAAATGCCTTTCCGTGGTCGTGGCTCTCGGGGTGTTTCCTGGCTCCTTTTTTGTGATGTGGTTCTCACAGGAGGGTGGGAGGTAATAGCTGAGCAAGGCTGCTTCAGTTCTTGAGCTTTATTTCAGATTGTCTGCTTTTATGGTTCCTTTAATGTCTAGTAGTCTGTATTTTACACCATATACATCTATATTTTGCACACTGCTGGGGACACTCATCTCTGCTTTCACCTCACTGAAGAGCAAAGGGGTTAATTCTCATTCCAGGTGCACCAGGTTTTGTGAGTTCTAATTCCAGGTTTATGCCCTTTTCAGTTTTTTAATGGATAAGGTCTTGGAAAGACCTTAGTGACAGAAAAAGGTCTTCCTACATGATAGGTTCTCATTCCTTATTGGTGCTTTGCATTCAGGAGGTTCTTCATGTTAGTTTGCTAAATCTTGGGCTTTTTCAAGCCCTGCTTGCAAACCATTCAGTCCCATTGCACAGAAGGGCATTTCCCCTCCCTTATAAATGCTCTGGTGGAGCTCATCAAAGCAAGTAGCAGAGCCTGGTTCTTCTCTCTGGCTTGTGAGCTGCTGGCTCAGGTTCTCTCTGGCTCCCTTGTTCCCAAAACAGTATTTCCCCAATAACTTTTGAGCTGTGTTTAGCACCGTTTGTTCTCTGAATTTGCTCTTGAGCTTTCCTGTGTTTCCAAGCTGTCTCCTCTGGGGGAGCAGAGCACAGCTCCTCAGTGCTGGTACGGTTCCACACTTGGAGACAAGGTTCCTTTTTGCATGTCTTCCCATAATGACCATGTGTTCTCCTCAATGGAGACTGGACACATGCAGCTGTCACTGGTATCCTCTACTCCTTTCTTATGTGGAACTCCTCTGAGAGCAATCAACTAAACCTGAATCTTGAAAGGAAGAGCTGCCCAGTTGCTAAAACTGTCCCTCACAGCATCCCAGTTCCATTCCCAACTGCATTCCTAGAAAGCCTTTGTCAGGCTAATTGTCTTTTGGCTTTGCAGTTCTTCAACTCTGAAATTAGATTGAGTGTCCTACTGAATAAGTGAGCTCTGAGGGCAGTGAGGAGGAGGAGCAGAAGCTCTCTGAACCTCTTAAAAGAGGGGAGAGGAGACTGCAGAAAGGTCCTGTTTGAGAGCAATGGCTCTTTTTTGGGGTAAGAGCAATCTATTTGGAACACTGTGCAAGATTAAAGAGCATATAGGTGAGATGCCTGACTCTTTGGAGGTACATGTGGTGAGCTTTGCTTAAGGAGGGATGACTGGTAGGGACATGGAAGCAGCAGGTGATGGAAGGGGAGAGGAGGAACACTTTAACAAAGTGGAAAATGTCACAGGCTGAAGCCTGACATCCAGTAAGCAGCAAACAGAGTTGTATGTCAACTACGGGATTCCTAGAGATTCAACTAAGACAGCATATGTTTTGTTTGCCTCATTGAACTGATGGCACTGGATCCAAAGCCTCTCCTTCTGCTTTCCTGGGAGCATTTAGAGCTCATATGCTTGATGGCAGGATATCATTCTGGTACCTCTCTTAGAAGGCATCTGTACAGTTGTGGTTGATGCTGTTGACAGCCTGGTCGGCTGCCAGTCAACTTTATCTTCAGTGTCTGATTTCAGTTGTAAGAATTTCTGTTGCAGATCAATCTCGTGCACCTACATGCTCCAGACCTTCATAAACCTTGTCAGGCTGGGATGTATCACAGATAATGTTTCCTTGGCCCAGAACTCATCACACTTAATTTTAGACAGAACTTTCGCCGAGTCGAAGCGAACTGCCTGTATTTGTAATTCAGTCAGGGAAGAAAACCAGGCTGTTCTGCAGGGAGTGCTCCTGCTGTCTTGAAATGGGAGAGGCAGCATTGAAATCAAGGAGTAGCCCTTTGGAAGCTGTCCTGCCATTTGCAGATAAAGGCTATCTGGGTGACTAATTTAGATCTGGAAAGCTGTTAGTCATGGGAAGCGAATCACAGCCTTTGGGAGGAAATCTGTGCCAGAAGTTGAAGACTTAAGTCCCTTTAGAGACAATGTGGGATCTGCTGGTGCCTCCAGTGCCCTTGCCAGCAAAGTTCTGCTGGATCTGCTTTGAGCAGGAGTGGCTACTGCTGGCTGCAGTATTTGTTTCCAGATGTTGGCTCACTGTTGGCTCCTTTCCTGTTCCTGGCTATTGGGATGGCCAGTGCTTTATCACATTCCTAATAGCAAGATGTATTATCCTATTTCATTTCCAGCAGGGCCATCCAGTACCAAAAGTGTGAGATTTGTCTTTCTGAACTCAGTTCCAGAGAGAAGAGCAGGGCTGCACATTCATGGGGCTCAGGCATTTGTGAGGCCTGATCCCTTGTCTTTTATAATTTACTTAAATTCTGCCTTTGGAGTTTTGTTTTTATATCCATGTTGGGATGAAATTCTTGGCTGTGAGGGTGGGCAGGCCCTGGCACAGGTTGGGCAGAGAAGCTGTGGCTGCCCCATCCCTGAGAGTGTCCAAGGACAGGCTGGACAGGGTTTGGAGCAACCTGGGCTATGGAAGGTTGGGGAGTGGAAAGGAAATGAGCTTTAAGGTCCCTTCCAACCCAAACCATTCCATATTCTATGATAATCATCCATGATAATCATTCTATGAGAATAAGGTCGGCTTGCTTTTGTTCTTAGAGAGCTGATGGACCTGCAGGAGGAAGAAGGTGAGAGATTGTAGTTGTAGACACACTGAGGTCAATCTGCAGCACTGCATTGAAACCAAAAAATGAGTGTCTGGTTTGTGTAAGAGTTCCTCAAAATACAGCCTGGGAAGGTAATTCTGAGCTTGCATTTCAGTGTGTGCCTGTGGTTACGTGTGCTGGGGCTGTGTGTCCCCTGTGTGTCCCCTGTGTGTGCCCTGTGTGTGCTGTGACACTCCGGAATGTGGGCAGTCAGAGGACCTGATGCTCCCCATCACACTTAAAATGCTCACAATCCAAAGGCAAACAAGGGAGGGGAGAAAAATCAAAACTTTCATTTCTGTGGGTTTTGTTGCTGTTTGGCGTATTTATTTCCAGGAGATGTTTGCTGCTTTCGTTTTCTTCCTAAATTAAGAGAAAAATCAGGGTGAGGAGGCAAAGGGGGGCACATCTGTGGGTAAGGAGGCTGGAGCTGGGCAAGACAGAGCCTGTGTTACTGTGTAGCTCCTGAAAGTCTCCCCAGCTTCTGCCTCAGATGCTGAAAGCTGTTCCTTGGTCATGCGTGCAAAGGGTACGAGATGGAGGCACAGCAGGACCCGGGGGAAGGAAGAGAAGAGAGAGAAGATGTAGAAAAAGGGGGTGGGGAAGATGCAGAAACAACAAAAACAGTTACAGGGCAGAGGAAGGGACGAGGGGGTTGGTTTAATTAGGAGGGAACACGAGAGGCAGCTCCCAGAGCACGGGCACACACACCCTCTGCTCCACACCCTCACCCCCCAGAGAAGAAAAAATTCATCACACCGATTTTTTCATGGTCTGGCAGTCAAGTGATAAAATTATCAGATGAGGGTCCCGTTCTCCTTTCCCGCAGTCACTTTCGCCAAGTGCACCACGTCTGAAATAATGAAGCAGATTTGATTAAATTTTCGCTGGCTGAAGCAGCCACGCTAATTTGGAGATGGGCTTATTAGTTTAATGACCGATCCGAATAATCAGAATTCATTAGCATTAGTGCCACTATTGTCAGCTCAGCATTAGCCCTGGGCTCCAGTACACAAAGATGCGTGGTTATATATTTATATAGAGGGAGGCTGTGTTTATACAGGGTGAAAGGGAGAGGGGCAAAGCCAGAGAAAAACTATGTGTATATGTGCATTTCCATTTTGTACTCTTCTTCCTCTCCCTTTCCTGCACATCCTTGTCCATTGCAATCTCCTGAAAGAAGGATCCACATCACAGGAGGCTTTGGGAGCATCAGCCTTGGGCAGCCATGGGCAATCCAGGCTCGGGGCAGGGGAACTTTGGGGTCCAGTTTGCAGATCGAGGCAGTCGGGGTTGTTTTCCCGTAAGAAGCTCTTGGATGGCCACTGCTTTGATCTGGAGATGCTGGGAAAGCCCTTCGGGTTTGGAGCTGGGAGAAGCCACAGGGAAAGCCTGGAGATTTTAAGGTGTTTACTCTGCTTCTCTGTGAGCACACTGGAAAGGAGTGAGCTGTCAGTTGGTGAAAGGCTCTCAGAAAGACTTTGGGCCTCGTTTTCTGTCACTCTTGAAGGTATGATCTGGTAGTTCTCCCAAAATCACTGAAGCTTGTAGAAGGTTGGCTTAAATGAAGAGAAAAGGAATTCAGTTCCCAGAGCTCTGATGGTGGTAGCAACTTAGCTGTCAGCTCCAACTACTGCTCAGTTAAATGCAATAAAACAAGATTAATTTAACATTAAGGCTGCACAAAATGTCAAAAAATACAAATTATGAACCCTGATGTTTACTCAGGCTGACTGTGTGTCATGTCTGTCTTCTGATAAACATCTTTTCCTGGAGAGAATACTCAATTAAGTCCTGTACTTAGCAGAAAATGTGGCAATATGCAAGACAACTTATGCTGTAGGAAAGAAGTGTTGTAGTTGTTAGTGGTGTTTGCATTTCACCACACTGTGATCTTTTAAAGTGGTGAAACTGTACCACTATTTCTGTTGGTTTTTTGTCTTGTTGGGATTTTTTAACCTAACCTTCTGGTTCACATTTAAGTGTATTTTATAATATCTGGGTTAATATGTAACACCTCAGAGCTGAAGTGTGCAGGAAGCCTTCCCTTTCCACAGGATTTTCCCAGCTATTGCTCTAAAACCTGTCAGAGGAATAGTTGTATTGGAGTAGTTTTTATTCCACCTGTGCAGCGTTGGGGCTGTGGGGGGAGAGCCTGTGAGCTCTAAACCTGACAGCCCTTGTACCTACACCCCCTGTTGGAACACAGGTGTTCCTGAGCCAGTATCTACCACATCTTGCTGGTTGATTTCCCCTCATTTCTCTGCTGCTTTGAACAGAGACACTTTGCTTTTCACCTGAAGGGGCATTCCATCACCATTATATTGACAAAGTAAGATATATTCAAATAATATCCCGGAGCCTGGGAATAAATCACTACTATTTGGGGAAGCCTTGTAACACCCATCTGTCCGTGACCTCTGTTTGGATGTTGATGTATTGAGGAGAGCACAGAGCTGGAGTCAGGGGAGTAATGGCAAAGCCAAAAGCATTTACAGGCCTGAGGGTGACTGACTACAGAGAGTTCCTCTCCTGCCTCATTCAAACACATCTGAAAGTTCTGTGCCCTGGGAAGATTAATTCATTTTAACTTTGCATCTTCAACTTAGAAGCCTGAAATGGGGTCCTTGGCCCTTTGACCTTCTCTGGAGAGACCAGGAGAAAGGTCCATCCCTCATCACAGGATTCCTGAGTGTTAAATAGGCGTTTAAGGATTGACAAGGAGACTCTTCCCTGGTGGGTCTTGTGTCTCAGAGAAAGAAGTCCTTTGGGCAGTTCAGTTGCTTTCACATTGGCATCACTTGCATTAATCAAGCATGGAGAACTGAAAAAACTCCCACTTGCCTTTCCTAACTTGTGCTCCTCAGCTGTTACAGCTTTTGGGATGGTTCCTTTCACTGTGCTCAGCATCACTGATAGTCCCCCTGTGTTATTTCAGTCAGGCTGGGCTGGCAAACAAAAACCTGGAATATGAATTCCTCCAGATCAATGAGGTTAGGACTGAGCTTAAAATCCCAGCAGCACTGTGTTGGTGGGCATCTAGAACTGAGGCCATGAGGTGGTTCCCTCTTTTCAGGAGGTCAGATAAAGAAGGGCTCAGTACTCATGTTTGGGGTCACTTCTTCACTTGTTTCCTTTGGGTGTAGTTTACTGAGTTTTCCTGGATTCATGTGATGAATCCCACCATGGCATCACTGTGATTCTTGTCACTCTTTAGGTCATGTCTTTGGTGTCTCTTTATGACTGCAAGACATGGGATTGGGATCTTTTAGAAGTCCTTATTCCTGTTTAACCATTTGGATAAGCGAATGGACTTTTGGGATCACTTGGTTTGCGGGTTACACCATACAGTCAACAACCTCTGCAAATTAAATCAGTGCCAGATGCTCTAGATGAAAGTGCAGAAGTTGTGCTAAATGAACAATTCTGCAGTCGTGTGCCTATTTAGTAGCTCTAGTTCTAGCCCCAGGTTTACAGAAGAGAGGAGTCACTGTTCTCAGATTCCTTCCAGGGCACTGGATGCAGTACACATTGGAGGGATCTCTTCTTTGCACTTTGCAGACTCTTCTTGTGGCAGGGCATGAGAAGTTTACCTGTGATTCTGCCTTTCCTGCACCCATACAGATCTTCACAAAATATGAGTCACTTAACAGCTCCAGAATGGGAAAGGTGTGGCAAAGAACACACCATTGGAAACATCCTGGTCTTCCTTGTGTCCTCAGCTCTGTTTTCTGCCCCAAACGTTGCCCAAGCATGGAGTGCCTGAAGCACAGCTGGCATGCAGCCTCAGCATACTGGCAAGCGTGTTTGTATAGGAAATCCTGTGGGATTGTCTTTACTTTGCTAGTCTTAATTTATTTTGAAGGGAGACAATTACAATCAAGGTGCACAAAGGTGTTTGTACTGTGATTTTACTTCAGTTTGAAAAGAAAAAGTGTATTTGGTGATATGGATCACACTGAAACTCTCTCATGGTGCTGAGCCGTGAGTTTTAACCTCGCTTAGGGTTGGAGTTTCAGATTAGCTGAGCTGTTTGCTTTCAGTTCCTGGATGCTGCATCATAACAGGTGCACCCTGGTTCTAGGAACAGTGACACTCCTTTCACTGTAAGCACGTGTGCATTGCATATCAATTCACCATCAAGAAGTTTTGCAAGCCATACACAAAAAGCCTTTCCCCCTTCCATCAATTTTAGTTGGTATTTCTGAGCACTAATTATTGGAACAAGGATTTGATTCCTCAGATGCTGAATTGATCTTGCTGAGTCAGCGTTGGCTCCAGCTTCTCCTGGTCACCAGTGAGGCTTTTCTGCTGTCTCAGTTGGCAGAGGGAGGTGGATGCATGAGGGTGGGTTGGCTGTTTGTTTCCACTTTGGGGAGATACCTGCGTGTGTTTGCTTGTTCAGGAACTGGTTGTTAAGAAATACAGCAAAATTGGCACTGATGGTGTTCCCTGTGCAGTTAAAATGACTGCTGGCACCTGGCCCACCTCTCTGAGAGGTCAGGCTCTCTGTCTTGTTCTGGCACTGGCTGGAAGACACAATCAAAAGGTCCAAATGACCTCTGAGTATCCACTGAGGTTTGGATAACTAAAAGGAATGGCCTTGGCTAATGTGTCCATGGGGGTTTTGAAGGGGCACAACTCTTCTGTGATGGAGAAGGAACAGAAGATTTGTGAGGTCGTTGAGTCCAAGCTATGACTGAACGCCACCTTGGCACTGAGTGCAATGTGTTTTCTAAATACCTCTGGGGGAGGTGACTCCACCACCTCCCTGGACAGCCCCTTCCAACAACACAGAGTGGAGTCAGGGAATATTCTTATGTAGGCACTTGTCAAAGGGCCAGGACACTGAAGGGAAGTGAGAGTCTCCCAGGCTGTCTGCTAAAATATGTGACATAAGAGACCAGGTCTTCCAGAAGTGTGGGAGGATGACTGTATTGTACCCAATCCCAGGGATGAGAAAGCACTTTTATTCCAGCAGAGGTAAAGCAAAGTTTAAGCCTGTGTGGGATGTCTGTGTGTCAGTTCTGGTGACTGCACAACCACCAGCAATGAGGCAGCTGGAGCTGACCATGTCTATCCCCAAGCCATGCCAGCTCTAGTCTGGGCAAATCAGGAATGTGTCAGCCTGATGGTATGAGGATGAGTAAATGTGCAACACCTAAAAGCTGGCACGAGAGGAGCACAGGGCAATTTCCTACCCAGCTGGCACCGATGTGGGACCAGCAGGCTCGACAGGAGCCAGGCATGGAACAGAGTGGAATTGTGATGTCTCAGCAGAGGGGTTTGACACAGCACCCTGCCAGAGGTCCATGTGCTTCCACAGGGAGAATTTGAAGTCCATAAAACACCTACAAATAACCCCCTGGTTTATTGCCTGACACACCAGGCCGTGTGACGACTTGTCTGTGTATGGGTAGAGAGGTTTTCTGGTGAAATTTAAAAGCTGTTCCTGGTGAGAGCAGGAGAGCACTGAGCAGGGAGCAGCAACTGGCATCACTGCTGGCAACAGCCTCTTTTGGTGGCTAAAATAGTACCAGGACAAGGTATCAACCCCCTCTTTTCTTCTCCCAGCAGTTTCTTGTGACCTGCATTGGAGAACTGGCCTGGGAGGAGCAGCTGGGGAGGGTGGGTTGGGAAGGAGCTTTGCCAAGCTCCTCTGTTTCTAGGCTGTGTGCAGTTTTCCTTGTTTTGAAATCTTTGTGCTGTTCAGTAATCCCCTCATTTTCATGCTCTTCATACTTTCCTGTAAGGAAAGAATTTATTTCCAAGGACCCGCAGGTTGTGCACCAGTAATTAAATAATAACGATTTCTGGCTTAGCCCTTTGTAGATTCCTGATTTACCTGGTGTGTGGGGGTTTTGGGTTTTATTTACTCACTAGGGAAAAAAAAAACCTACATAAAAATAATCCATTTACAACAGAAGCTGTTTCTTCATGGAACAAAGTGTGAGAATTTCCATCTGACCAGATTGATCAGCTGCCATTGGAATTAAAATGCCCATTCAGATGAAATGTTATTTCCACTATAGACAGCTGAGTTTCAAACACATCCCTGAAGGTTTTTTCCCCAGTTTTTGTGAAATTGGAAACCAGCCTGTTACCTTGCATCACTCCCTGGGAGCACAGGGCAGCCTCTCAGGCTGGAAACTACTCTAACTGTGCCAGTCTGCCCCGAGCTGTGGGTTCCTGCCCAGCGGAGGGGGCACAGATCCCGCTCGGGGTGTGGCTGGGCCCTGATTTCACCTGCAGCCCCCCAGCTGTTCATCTCCCCGTGGCCCACGCAACACCCTGCTCAGCCCTCCCCACCTGAAGGCACTCTGGGGACTCATAAAACAAGCTGCTTGCTGGGGTTGCCAGGGAGTGGCAGCAGGAAAGGTCTCTTTGGGGTGGGACTGTGGGATACAAACCACGCACTGACGCAAAGCTTGGCGCTTCATTTCCCTGATTTATCGGTGTGAGCTTCTTGCACCTTCAGGGATGGTGTGTTTTCTCCTGTTCCTGGAAAAGGGGAATGCCTGTTGTTCCCTGCTCCGTCTGCTGCCTGGCAGCCAGGAGAAAACTGATGGTTTTGGAAGGTTAAGTGGTGGGTTGGTGGCAGAGAAGGACTTTGGGGGTAGATTGAGCTGATCCTTTCAAACTTCCCAACTCAAAGATGCTGTGGGATACAGGGATTTGGGGCCCTTGTAGACCCTGATTGCTCCACAACAGAGAGGAATTTCCAGGAGGAGCTTTAATCCAGTGGCTGGGACTCCCAGGCTCCCAGTTCTTCAGGAATGCTTGGAGGGAGGATGGTTCTCACTGTGGCTTCCTGGGGTTTGGGGTTCTGCCTTGGTGAGAGGATTTGCCCTGCCCTGGGGTGCTCCCTCCAGGATGAGTCCCAGCAGGAAGGAATCTCCAGCAGCCAACAGAGCTTCTGCTTCCCTTGGGTGGAAAGGAAGGAGGGAAATTCAGTGGGAATACTTGGAATACAATTCTGCAGTCTCATGGCAAATCCTGACTTCTGGTCAGGTGCATTGGATGGGTGCAAATCATTCTCTGGGCGACCACTCAGAGCCACAGTGTGTTTGTGAGAGGCTGTTTAAGCAGGTGATAAACTGGGAGGGAATTGGCCTGTATTTGTCAAAAGTGTTCAGTGGTGCAAAATGCAGCTTTGATATTTCTCCACGGCTGTCCCAATTTCCACTTAAAAGGAAAAAAAATATCCTTTTCAAGAACGAGGCTCCTGACAGGCAATTATTGTAACACTGGCACGGATTGCCCCTTCTCAAAACTGGCTGACTGCAAGCCAAGATTGCAACACTTTTGGAATCTGCTGGTCAGAGAGGTTTGGAGCTGGCTTTCTTGTGAGGTTTCTAGTTCTTCTTGGCTTGGGAGCAAAGGGTGGGATGCCAAAAGGTAGAGGCGTAAAAATCTTTCCTTTTGAAGTTAATCAAATAATTTGAACATTTCTCACCTCTACCTTAAGACTGTTGGGATTAATCCAGTGGCATATGGTAACCTTGAAAGAACTCCAGCACCTGTGTCAGGGCTGTCTCTCTGGTTTTAATCTGGCTGAGTTCTGCCCTGCAGTGTTCCCTCAGTCCCTCTGGAGAGTCCCCAGAGGAGCAGCAGCCGTGGCTGTCCCAGGAGTGCTGAGGGATTGTTTGCAGTGGGACAGGAGAGCCTGAGCAAGGAGCCTGTGATGAAATGGAAAGTTTATTTGAAGTTTATTTGCAGCCTTTTGTGCTTTTGCTGTTTAATTACAGGGAGAAAACCTTAAAAATTACCCTGAGAGCACTGTAGGGAGTAAAACAAGGATTTTGGGAGCTTCTGAGCAGGGCTTGTTGGCAGATTTAAACTCAGAGGACATGGTAGAGATGGTACTGATGATTCAATATCAAGGTGCAAACCTTGGAACTGGTGGATTTTTGACCAAGTCATTGTCATTGCCAGAAAATTCCTGTGTGATCCCAGGGAAATGGATGAAAGTTTTGGTGATTGGTACTGGGAGTTTTGAAATATATATTTTAAAAAAGGCCACTAGGCTGGAGCAGAGCAGCCTGTTGGTACTTGCACAGTAACCTGAGCAGCAGCTGGTTTGTCCGTGGTTAAACTTGCCAGACTTTTAGTTCCTCGGCTCAGGAACGGGACTAATTGTTTTCTTCACCTGACAGAAGGCATTGAGAGGATGAAAGGTTGTGAAGTTGCCTTTAAATTCAGGTGTGGGCAGAGTGAAAGGAGAGAGAAAAGGGGGTGTATCACACTGAGTTAGGAAGGTGAAGACAGCTCCTTCATCCACGAGGATGTTCTCCCACCTTGGGGCAAGACAACAAAGGTAAGCCAAAGGTGGGGGGAATAGGCCATGAACAGCACCTGAATTCCTGCTTTTTAGCCAAAAGAACTGTTAAATCTGTAAGTTTTTAACAGAAAAAGGCCTTTGAGGTCACCTTGTTCCAACATGGGATTATTGGATCAGAAGGCACGGAGATCCCAGACACTGAGCTTTGCTTTGCCACCCAAATAAGGAGGTTTTGCTGCTCTTGAGGTGGGAGGATTTCCCCACTGAGCTCCTGGAGCAGCAAAACAACAGTGACCAACAGAGGAGTTAATGGAAAAGAAAAGCAGATTCAACCCTTCATCTGAGGACTAAACCAATACTCATGGTGTTTTCTTCCCCTGACTTGGAAAACACTTCTGGTCACTGGGATTCTTCCTTGTGGGGGGGTTTGTGGCTGGACAGGTCCACACTAAGAAAGCTCTTCAGGAAAGTTCCTCGTGGCATCAGCCATGCAGAATTCCAGATTACACAGCAGTAAAATCCAGATAAAAATCTGTGCTTGCTTTGATTCAGCAAAGCAATTAACCCTGTGCTTCAGATCCACTTGGGATTTGAGCCTAACCTTAAAGTTAAGCATGTACTTAACATTTTGCTGAGCTGGGGCCTGAGTCTTTAACCCTTGCTGGAACCCAAACTCCTTCCTAATGAGTGTTGGCAGATAACAGGCCTGTTTCTCAAGAATGTTTGATTTTTTGCAACCCAGGAGCCTTTCTCTCAGCTTCAGTGGGCTTTGGATTGGGGCCTGAGAATGCAATCCAGAAATAATAATTTACCGTATTTACATTGCATGTAAATTATATATGAAGAAATGAAATGGCATAATGAATCAACCACAGGGGCTTTTCTTCCCCTCTGATACCAGAAGAGAAAAAGCCTGTAGGCAGCTCACAACTTTTCTTACTAATACTCTTGAGCCTTTCTCTTATTAAGTCTTCTGTTTTCTCTGGCAAAGACTCCCCTAATGTTACCCTCAGAACAACCTTCTTAGTCCATAAATGAGATTTTGATTCTGCTGTTATTAAAATGTACCATTGAGCACGGGGTTTACTGGTGGGAAAATCCCATTAAGTATTTCTGAAATACCCTTTAACTGCTTCATTTTTAAGATGATAGGCAAAACTTAACACTCCTCAAAATTACATGTACAATAGCTGGTGCACTCACCAGTCTGGCGATGTGAAGGGAAGAAAGTAGATACTGAGTCTTGTGTTTTAATGGCTTTGTTGTCTGGAGGTTGTGAAGCACCCTAATTTTAATGTAAATTGATGCTTATTGAGGATTTGAACCTGTTCTGTGTGTGAAAATCCATTGCTGAGATGGAGCAGTGCGGGATCCCTTACAGGGGATCATCAGCTGAAACTCTTAAAACAAGGATGTGTTTTGTATTCTAGAGGCTTCACTGATAAGATGACAGGCCAGGGGGGTCTCTGATTCTTTGCACTGCCATGGGTGCATTGCCAGTTTGTCACAAATAAGTGTTTTATGTCACTCAAAAAATCACCAGCAAAAGCAGGTTTAGTAGTAAAGTGAAAGCTTGAAAAAGTTCATTGTCAAAGTTCACTCTACTACTTAATAGATGGTTAAAGCACACACAGAGAAATCAGACTAACATTTAAATCAATCTGAATCTGAAATCAATCTAAAATTAAAATCAATCAATCTAAAACTAAAATCAACCTAAAATGATCTCTGTGAAGGCTGGGGATGGAAAAGGGGTAAAGGTATAAAGAGTGAGGATAAAAGAGACTCCAGTTGAGTGAGAGATTCAGAGTGGACCCGCCTTGCCAAACTTAGCCTAGGACTTGTTTAGGTTTAGGCCTAAAGGTTGTAACAGCCCAGGCTCTGTGTTGGTGTTTGGTGATGGCCCTCCAAGTATGGCAAACTGGGGGGGTTTGCTGGCTCTGAGAGGTCCCACTCGGAGGGAGCTGCTGGTCACAGCCCACTGGGGGCTCCAGGAGGGCTCAGAGTCTCACGTAGGACTCAGTTTGGAGGGTTGTGTGGGGATGTGCAATGAAGGGCTTTCCAGGCAGAGCTGGGGTTGGCACACACAGACCAGAGTTTCGAGTCCAAACAGATCAAACTGGGGTTTTTGCAATGGTTTTTACTGTTTTCACCACTGGAGTCTGTGCCTCTGTTTATTCCTTCATGATCTGTGTTTCCCTCCACCCCAGAATCACAGAGTCACAGAATCCTAGACAGGTTTGAGTTGGAAGGGACCTTGAAGATCATCCAGTGCCCCCCCCTGGGCAGGGACCCCTTCCACTAGTCCAGGTTGTTCAGAGCCCCGTCCAACCTGGCCTTGGACACTTCCAGGGTTGGGGCAGCCACAACTTCTCTGCCCAACCTGTGCCAGGGCCTGCCCACCCTCACAGGGAAGGATTCCTTTCCAATATCCCATCTCTCCCTGCCCTCTGGCACTGGGACACCATTCTCTCTTGTCCTGTCCTTCCATGCCTTGTCCCAAGTCCCTCTCCAGCTCTCCTGGAGCCCCTTTAGGCTCTGAAAGGACCTCTAGGGTCTCCTGGGCTCCACAGCTTCTCTGGGCATCTTGATGTCTTTTCTCCTTTGTTGTCCACCTCTGAGATGGCTGATCCTGTTCCTCAGGCTGAATTTGGGGAGTTTCAGAATCCTTTTAGCCTGAGCCAGCTTCAGCTCTCATCCCTGGCGGTGGGTTTGAACTGAGCCCATGATCCAGAACCTGCTCCTTGGGCCGGGTAAAACATGGCTGCAAAAAGCCCATCTCTTCTTCTTTGGCCTGTTGTTATTTCTCCATTTGGTGAAACATTAGAGTAAGAGTATGTTCATAAATAAATTTAAAAGGGTTAATGCATGATGAATAGACTGTGTAAGCATATTATGCTCACGGTTATTATGTGATATAGGTGATCATAAGTCATGGTTAAATGCAACCTATTGACCAACTGGACTCTCTAAAAGTCTGTAACAAGACATTAGCCACTTGTTAACAGAGCTAGTAATCATTTATTGATCTTGCATGCAGTATTTATACATCCGCCACCCTGGAAAGTGTGGAATTCAATTCCAGGACCTCCTTGCAGGTCCCACTTACTCTAATGGGTGACACAAATCTCCCAGTTATGAATCTTTATCTCTCAGGGCTGTCCTCAGGTGCACGAGGGCCTGGGGCTGCAGCACCACGGGGCTGTCTGTGCTGGGGCCGGGCAGGAAGGACTAACTCAGGTTTTGTGAAGGATGTCGATATCTTTGCATTTGGGTTTGTTCAGATGGGAAATTAAATACTCACATTTTGGAAATTATCACCAGGAGGTACTGAGAGCATCATAAGGGACAGTCCAAGTGATGGGCTTGCTAAAAGACCAGAGCTGGGAGTATTGAGGTTCTCAAGTCTGCAGAAGTCCCAGCCCAGGCTCAAACAGATGTCTGAACTCCCAAACCAGATTGACTAACCCATCTCTGCTGAACCTTGGAGTCTGAAAGAACAAGGAGTTTCCAAAAGAAGTGTTTAGCTTGAATTTGTCTATCAGCTTTCTTAGACCCATCCAAACACAAGGGAGAAAGCTGAGCGACCCAACTGTCCCAACACAGTGACCCAAAGGCAAATAAGGTCCCCAAAAAGCAGAATAAAAGCACTCCAGAGATCTGGCAGTGGCCTCCTTTTAAGAGATGGGTAGCTGATGTTGGGAGAGGGGCAAGTGGTCAGAGTGGGTTAGTGAGGGAAAAGGCATAGAAAGGTGAAAGGTGAGGGAAATGAAGGAGAAAGGAAGAGAGAAATAAGGAGTGGGGAAAGGGGCAGAGGCTGAGGAAATCCCCCTTGTTAAAGGGATTAACAAGTAGGGATTCCTTCCTGATCCCTACTGGTTAAAGTAAGACAGTGCAATAAGAAATATCTTGGCAAGTCCACAATGCAGCCCTGCAGTGCAGGATGAGAAGAGGCCTGCATTCCTCTCTTCCTTCTCCTGGTGGGAGGAAGGAGTGATTTCATCAGGAAAGCGAGAAAAAATGATGGAATGGCACACTGATGAAGCAAACTAGTGAGGAAATAGAAGACACAGAGCCCTGGAGGCTGGATGGCCCTTAATTCCCTGTCTCTCCGTGTTCCTCTGGCTCTGGGACTCGGAGCACACACAGCCCATCTGATTTAATAAAGGCAGGAAGCAAACGGTGCTGGAGCCATGAGAGACTGCAGATAGGGGTTGGGGAAGGGTCAAACTCATCAGTCATATGATGTGATGGAGAGTGTGGGGAGGGGAGGACTCTTTGAGGGTTAAGAGGAGTGGAAATAGTTACAGCAGTGGAAAAATGGATGTTAACACAGCTGACCCGAGTGCTGGGCTGCAGTGTGACTTGTGGGGGTAAGGACAACATCCTGGCCTTTCATCCTCTCCCTTTTCTCACTTTGGGTCATGGTTTTACAGTCCCACTCTTTACAGCTTACTCAGTATTCCTGAGAGTGGCTATATTTAGTGCTTGTAGCACACAGGGGTCCCTGCAGGGCTCTGGCTGCTTCAGAACATCTGTCCCTCACAAAGTGATGCTTCCTCCTGGCTGTGGCAGGAGCTTCTCAAACTGTGCGTTCCTCCTTCAGCAAGACTCTGGGTGAACTTCCCACTCCCCTGCAGAGGAACTTCCAAGGGGGTTTGTTCACCGTGGCAAGCGATGAAGCACAAACCAGAGAGATAACACGGCACAATATGCACAACCACAGCCCCCACTTTTATTCCTCTTGCCCTGTGAGGAGCTTAAAGAAAAATTCTGGGATGGCCACTGTGCCAAAGGGAGTTTTCCAGGTGTTTTTGGAGCAGGAGCAGCACGGGCAGCCACCCTGGTGCCAGGTCTGGGGGGAAGGTGGGCACTAAATCCCCACTAAAGGGGTACCTTGCTTAGTGCTTGAGCAGGCAACAAAGAGCTGAGGTTTGAACACAAAGAGATGTCACTGTCATTAATGAGCTTGCCTGAATATTCATTCATTAAAGGCACATTAACAGTTTAAAAAGTAGTTTCATTCCATGAGGAAGTTCAAGAGTTTTGGGTGCTGTGTTGCCTTGCAGGACAAACCTTGCTCATGGCAACAAATCTGGTTATTTCTGATGTTGTCTTTATTTTTTTGATTAAAAATATGGATTTATGTATTTTTTTTTTTTAAACATGGAACTAAACCCAGGCATTTTAGGCATCAGGTCAGCAAACAATGAGAACAGATTTGAACTTTCCCTCAGAGATGTTTATTGAAGTTCAAGGAGTTTTTATCACTCCCTCTTTCTTGCTGTGGAAGGAAATCCTAAAATAGCATGGTCCAAACTTTTTTCTCAGCATGTTTCTGGTTCAGCAAGGAATTACAATTACTGAGTCATAAAGGATGGGAAAAAGCAATTTCAAAGTGAAAATGTTTTCCTAATTTTTCTCCTTTCTGATTTCTCTGAAGTTTTAAAGGTGTCTGCAAAATTCAACATCTTACACACAACTTTTGGAGCTGGCTGAGCACGTTACATTCTCTGTTTCTCTCCCCAGTTAAATAAGTAAATCTAATTTGTCAAAAACTCAGCCTGCACCAAACATTATAAACTCACCAGTCCTGGAGATAATTTTTCATTCTTCAGTGGCTGCTGCATCCATATTATCCCTAATAAATGGGCTGTGATGGATGAGCAGGATCTGGCTGTGAGTTGATACAGGATTAGGGAAACTATGCAGAGGGACACCCCCCGAGTGTCTTGTCCTGGGTTTCCATCAGCATCAGTAGTTTAAGGTGCTGTCTTTTATAGACATGTGGGATCTTCTCTCTCTCGGGGTTTCCCCATCAGAGCTCTGCTTGGAATGGCAAAATGCCTTGTGGGACCCTCTGAGGAACCCCAAAATTCCCAGCAGACTCTGCCTGGAGAAGGGAAGCGATGGGGACTGATGGAGTATCTCTTGTGCTGACTGATGGAGGAAGGCTGTGTGTTCATACTTACAAGTGCTGATAAATGGTGAATTAATGCTTATTAGATATGCTGAACAGTTTAGAAATCCTGGGAATGCAGATTCTATCAATTGATGGATTAGTTATAATCTCATAACAAGCATTGCAGGACTGGGCTGTTGGAAAAGCAACATTTGGAATGGGTTTCGTTGCTTGTTTGGCCTGTTGTGTGTTCAGACACACCAAAGGTACCAAACAGCAGCCCAAGAAATGACATAGCTGTGGATATGAATTCTGGCTCTTTCCATGCTCCAAAGTGTGGTTCCTGCCTCAGGTAGGAAGTCTCCTTGGAGCTGTAGAATGAGGATTATGACTGTGTTGAGTGAAGACTTTGATTTGGTGCTTTGAATACGGCGATGTTTTGTCATCCTGCTGCTTGTGATCTTTCCACCAAGCATTTATCCACAAAACATTATACCACTGAACGTGTTTGTTCCTTATCATCCTGTAATCTGCTATGTTTACCTCAGTTTCTCTCTATCAGCAGTGTAAAGACCATATCAGTCTCTTTATATTGTTTTAATACATATTGATTTTCCTTGCCCTTCAGTCAGGCACCTGCAGCATTGTGGGGGCAGACAGATCCCCTGAGCAGCAACGATTTGTGCTCTTCCCTGTCTCCTCCTTTGTAATTAGGGTTTTCTCCCTTCTTCCTTCCACCCCCTGGCCTGATGTGTCCTCTGTGCTGCCTTCCCGAAGTCAGACAAACGTGTTCCTTGGAAGGTCAGTGTAACCTGTAGGAAATTCCTCCTGTCTCTGAGCTGGCTCATTCATCACTAGTCATAACCATTCTGGAATGTGAACTCGTAGTCTGTTATCTGGCTACTGCTAGTGATGATGCCTGGAGACGACAGCTTGGTTTTCAAAAGCTGGCCTGACCCTCAGGGGCGAGGAAAACTTGTTTTGACAGAGCAAACGTGACACGGAAGCAGCGCAAGTGCCAATATGTGCAGGAACAAGGTGTTATTTTCTCAAGGTGGATATTTTTTCTTTCCCCAACAGGGGAAAACACAGCAGTGAATGGGCAAACAAAATATTTGGTGTGTTTTTGCCTCCCCTCCCCAAAGGCAATTAAAGCAGAAAGGCTATTTGTGTGTATTTTGAGAGAAAAACGGTTTATCTGGGAAGGGAGTGAGGTGTCTTCTTCTCCCTCACCTGTCCAGCAGCAGGGCCTGTCTAGTGGTGCAATGGTTCATGGGTCAGTGGTCCCAAGACCTCCCTGATATTCCCCTTTTGTACTCTCTTGCCCTTCCCCACCTGTCTCCTGCAGTTTGTTGGCTCTGGATGGTGTCTCAGGGGCTGCTGGCCCGACACCACTTCTCACACTGCAGTGTGTATAAAGCACAACAACAGCCTCAACTCTTGACCCTGGTGTGGTTATTGTTCCTACATGTTCTGCTTCCCTCAAAGACATAAAAGAACAGATGACTCTGTCTATTTTCAAATGTCACACTGACACTGTGGCATTAGTATAATTTAAGCCAAACATTGCAAGTGAATTCACTTTGCTTTCTACTGTCCCAATGTTTGTGGTGCTCAAAGTGCTGTGGTTTCCCGACACCCTTGATCCTGCTAAGCCAGGGGTTCCAAATGTTCCAAACTGGAACAGCCAGATGCTTCTTCCATCACTTGTGCATGGCCCTGTCCTGTGTCTGGGAGCTGTGACTGTCACTGTGTCAGAGAGAAGATGTCTCTCCTGGGATATGGCTCTTTCTTGAGAAAAGAGCTGCTCTGTGGGAACCAGCATTGTCACTGAACACTCAGCAAAGCACCCCACAGGTAAAAATAATGCCTGTGAAAGCCAGGAGTGGAATTTGCTTCTGGGGTGCAGCCTCTGTCCTTTTTTCTTTCCAATGACATCTGCCATAGCCTGTTTATAACCTCTGGTTCTGTGTGCTGCTGCCACCCCTGATGGACCTTCATCGTGGCTTAAACTCTGAGTCACAAAGATGATCTGGAGCATTTTAGCAGCAGCTTAGGCCTTACAGAAAGCTATGTTTGAAGGCAGAACCTGTAAATATTTAGCCAAGCAGACAGGATGTAGTAGTCTCTTTCAGAGTCCCCTCCAAAGTACTACAGAAGTCTGAAGACATCTTTCACAACTTGAGTGTGAAGTCGAAAAACACTTGCTGAAGACTTAACAACACTGTGAGTGTGATGAGTTAAGATGGTTTATGTTTTAATGCTGACAACTCGCTTCCTTTTCATGCTAGAACCAGTTCTGACCTCAGAGCAGTGTCAAGGGGAGAAGCAGCATCTTTCCATGGCTGGTGGGAGAGAAGCAGTGGGAAAGTGCAGTCGTGGGCAGTCCCATGCAGGATCCTCCTCTGGGTAACTCACAGTGTCCTCCAAGGTTAATTCCACTGCACAGCTGCACTGCTTGGGGCGATAAGGATGCATTAAATGAAAAGGGATTTCCCTCTTTGGGAATCAAATTAGAGCAGTCCAGATCAGGCCAGTTCTTTTATCTCGTTCTCACCCCAACAGGAAGTTTAGACACAAGTCCCAGAAGGTCCTTTTCTGGGCAGAAACATCTGCAAGGCACTGAGCTGAAGGAGTGTGGGGATGGTGCCGGTTTCCTCACTGTTAGCTGGGAAGAGGGATACTGAGGAGCAGTGTCCTGTGGGAAAAACCAGGGGGCTGAGCATACAGACCCTGGAGATTGCTCAGAGTCATGGATTAATCCCAGGAGGGAATGGCAGAGTCATTCCTAGGGAGGGGAGCTGCCAGCACTAGCACCACTACCTTCTCTAGCACGTGGGAGGCCCCCGGTGTTTGACCTCTATGCAAAGATCTCAAAATAGGGAAGGAAAAGAGAGAGCGGAGCTGAAACAAACCAGATTTCTCCTGTAAACTTTCCTGTCTGAGCACAGATCAGACATGATGTGTTTGAGAGAGTTTTTGGATTGTGTTAATCTGGCTGGTTGCTGGGTGGGATTCTCAGTATGGAGCTAATTCCTGATAAAAGTGAATGACTGTTGATCTGTAACCTGAGCGAGAGGAGTTGGTGGTCTCAGTCCAGCCCTAGTTAGATCAGAGCTCACAGCACTAGAAGATCAGCAGTGGAGTTGTAAGAGCTGATGGGGACTGAACCCCCCTGACACAGAGCTGACTGCTCTGTAAGTTGGGCTGGGGGCCTCAGCTTCCAGCAGGACTCTGTTTCCATGACCCCAGCAAAGCAGCTGTGCAGCTCTCCTCGTGCTGGCACATCAACTCTCTAGGGGTATTTGCTGGCACCAAGACTTGTAAGGCTTTGTTCTTCCCCCTGTATCAGACCTATAAACCCCTCCAGGGACTGGCTGTATTCGCCATGAAATCCTATAGAACTGTCTGGGAGCTGATGTAGCAGAACTTCAGTAAGTGGCATAAGAAGTAGCAGTGATGAGGTGCCTCCCTTGGATTTTTTCTGTGTGCACTCAAACCACCTTTTAAAGTTGGTTCTGCTCAAGGTCACTTGAATGTAGCCAGTGCTATAGAAGCCTCTAATGCTTTTTGCAACAGTAATGCCTTCGTTGTCTATGCAGCTAAATTGCAATCTGTAGAAATCCAGATGTTTGTCTGAAAGGGAGAGCATGTTGGAGCAGTATTTACCTCACACCAGAGATGCAAGCAACAGCAGCACATTTTTCACTGTTTTGGCATTAATGCCATGAAAACAATGGGCCAAATTCATCACTGATACAACTCCATTGTTTTAGTGGAGTCACACAAGAAGAGACATTGCCTGCTACAAAGATGGTGTTGCCCCCTCTTCTTGGAAAGGGTGGAAAAACATTTTGTCTCCTTTATACCAACACAAACGGTCTCCTAATCTCCACACAAGAACAATTATCGGCTTTTGAAAACCAATACATACAAAACAAGACAATAATCCTGAGGTTGCCAAGTGACATCCTTAGATCATTTCCACAGGCTTTTGTTGTCTTCTGTTTTTGGCCAGAATTCCTTTGGGCTCGTTGCTGTTGCTCTCTGTGCCTCCCGTCATTTATCCTGTTCCACAGGCAGCGCCATGCACTGAGAAACGCAGCAAAGAAAGGCAGAGGTCAGGCTTGTGACATCTTCTGGCCTCAGCATGTTTGTGTAAACTAGCAGGGTTCATTTCCATCAGGGATGGAAACACTGGGATTGCTGCTGCTGGGGAGAGCTGTGAGGGGCAGCTCCGCCGTGCCTGCAGCTCCAGCCCTGCGCTGGTGTCTTGTGAGGGCCCATTCTCTTTACGTGTTGCTTGTGAGACGTTTTATCTGTTAAATAAAGAGGGGTGGAAAGGGAGAGTGACAACCTGCAGCAGCCCAGGGGGAAGGCACTAAGGCTTCCCAGTGAGTGAATCTTTGTGGCAGCTCTTCAGCCACCGAGGGAAAGGACAAAGAGCAATGAGAGCATTTTGGGCACATGCTGGAAAAGTGGTGCAACTGCAGGGCCTTGTATGTGGGGAGGAATTTTAGAAGCCCGTTCCTGTGTTTTTTCCCAGACTTGGCCACTCTTTGGTTCCAGCCATGGCAGAGGGATCTCAGTCTTTGCTTCCTGTTGAGAGCAAATTGTCCTTTTCTTCTCCTCACTCCCTGGTTAGTTATTCAGAGCCTCAGTTCTGCCCACAGGAGCTGGTGCTTGTGCTGTGGGAAAGTGTGGCTGAGGTGGATTTGTTGCTGGAGGCAGCAGAGTGACACTTCCCTTATCTGGACATGTCATTATTGCAACTTGGTGGCCTTTTCTTGTGCCTTTCAGGAAGAGATGCTCTGCAAAAGTTACAAAGATTTTCTGGATTGATGTGCAGGAGATCTGATTAAGTGAGCTGATTGTCCCCCTGATTTCCTCAGCTAAGAACTGGTATTAACTAGATAGTTATTCCCTGCTTCTGATTTGGCTAAAACCAGGGAGGTGACTCCTGAGCTTAATCCCGACTTCCACGTGCTTGCTGTGACACTTTCAATTGAACACTTGTGCTGGAAACAAAGATGAAACTTTCATTTGTGCAAGTGTTAGGAACATGTCTGTGAATGCCTGAAGTGTGCTTTGAGACCCAGGCACGGGAGCTGCCAGATATATCCAACATACCAAACATCCCACAAGGAATAACTCCAAAATACATAGATAATCTTAACATTCATCTTGTACTCAAGGTTTGTGTATGTTACTATTGTGAAAACCCAACACCAACAAAAGTGGAAAGCTGGACACAGACTCACAATTCATTCCCTGGAGTTTGCTGTTCCTTCTCCTGGCCCTGAGTAGGAGAGGAAGCTGAAGATTTTCCTTAAAGACAAGCACTCAGGTGCCTGAGGTAGTTAGTTAGTGAGCTCCTTAAGGTTTGCTGTCTGCACTCCTGCTCTGCTCAGGCTGCAGCACACGAGGGAATGGTCTCTGTGTGAGAGTCTGTGCACTGTAGCAGAACCTCCCCTGCAGACTGTAAATCACCCTCCCCAGCAGGTTGAGGACAGCCTGGTGAGATAACACTTCTCTGTGTCGGAGGGGGACTCGCAGTCCCTGCCACGACCGAGTCTGGCTGCTGAGTAAACATCCAGGGAAACATTTTTCTTGTCCTTACAGAGCTTGCAATCCCACTAGAGCAGAGGGAAAGGCGGGGTCTGAGGGAAAACAGAAGCTAAAGTTGCTCAGCCAACCATGCTCATCATGTCTGTGGTGGAGCTTGGACCTGAATGCAGGCTCCATGACTTTATATGTAGGAACAGGATCGCTCTTAGAGAGTGTTTATTCACTTTAACAGGCCTGGAGACACCTGAGTGCAGCTCAGTCACTCAGGTAGGCAGATGTGATGGCCTCATATGAGTATAAAGGGTGGATCTATCAGGAGATGAAGCAGCTTTGCCATCTGACCATCAGTGTGGGAATTAACTGTTCCCCACAGAACAACTTTGGACACTGGCATTAGCTGGGCTGTTCTCAGAGCATTTCACTAGCCCTGAGAGCCCCACTGCCCCTTTGTAACCATTCTCCTCCATTCCAAAATGACTATAAAAACTGTAAAAGCTGATTTTTTTTTTGGTGTAGAACCATTTCTCTGAGCACACACAGAAGGCTGAGGAAGAGAGTCTGAGCATCTCAGCCAATTACACGGCCAGAGCTGCTTTCCTGCAACTGGAATTAAGATGATGTGTTCAAGATTTATGGTTTCCACTGGGGTTTCTGGTGCTGATGTTTGTTCTGCTTCACACAATGTTTTACATCCCATAATGAATTCTGTCAGGAGAAGGGGAAATAAAGCCATTGTCTTCTGGCAAACCTGGCCTCTGGAGTCACCCTTCAGTGCAAGGTGTGGATGTGTAAATGTTCCAGAGTGGCAGGTGTAGCTGGAGGCTGTTGAGGTTGGTTTTGGGGGAAGGGGAAGAGGCTGAGGGTGTGTCAGTAAGAGAAGCTGGAGGTTACTCACAAAAACAGACTTTGACCTGTAGCTGGAGGAAGGTTGTGGACAGACACAGGATGGTTCTTCTGCCAATTTCTTGACCCCTGGATTCTCTTCTGCAGCACTCAGTGATTTTGGGAGGTCAGAGAATGAATCCAGGCTTTTGTCTTTCTTTGAATATTGAGATGGACACCATAATGGGCAGAGGACTGTGTACACCCCCATAATCACTGTGGTGGGTTTTGGTTTTGTTGTCCTGCTTCTCCTGGTGGGATACACACCTTGGAATTCCTGTGATACAACACGAGGAAAGGGAATGAAGCCCCATCAAGGGAAGCTCAGATTGCACACTAGGGAAAGGTTCTTCAGCCAGAGGTTGATCATCTCTGGGACAGGCTCCCCAGGGAAGTGGTTGCAGCACCAATGCTCCCAGAGCTCAAAGAGCATCTGGACAATGCTCTTAGTCATGTGGTTTAGTTTTAGGTAGTCCTGTGAGGAGCAGCGAGCTGGACTCGATGATCCTTATGGATCCCTTCCAACTGCAGATGCTCTGTGATGGCTGGTTTGCTGGGATTGTGTGGGAATAGGGGAGAGATGCTTCCTGCTCTCCAAGAGGGGCCCAGAATTTCACCTGCAGAGTGTGTGCACTTAGAAATGCATTGGCCTAAGTAGAGCTGAGGCAAGTTGGAGATTGGGCACATTAAAATACCACAGCGAAGGTTGCTCTTGCAGTATTTATGATCAGAGTGAAAGCAGAATGTACCAGAAAGCTTCTTTCTCTTGGTGTCTCTTAAGTCTTCTCCTGAGGTTTCCCATCCTTCATCCTCGAGAGCCTGGGAGAATTTGGATAGACTTCAACTACACACCCAAACTTTGTGTGATTATCTGTACTGAACATCTGACCCCTTTTGAGGTTTGGGCATCTTTGGGCAAATGGAATCTAAGAGAGATAAAATCAGGCTTTATTTTTCATGCCTGAACTTCAAAAGTGCCTGTTTTGGTTAATGAAGCTGTGGCATGCCCGTGGGGGTTGTGTGCCTCTGGCTCTGTCAGCGTGGCCAAATCTCTTGCTAAGACTAGTGCAGGGTGCCAGTGTGCTGCCCATTATTGCTCACAACTCCCTCACTAAACCACACTCAGAGAGAAATGTTCCACTCAAACAGAAATGGATGCCTTATGGGACTGAGTTTTAGGCCATTGTGGTGTTTCAGACCCTCTTTTCTCTTGCTGGTCCATTTGTCTTTGTGCTGTGGAGTTTTATTACCTCTCACAAGAAAAGAAGTTGCTCAATTGTTGTAAAATATTATAATTCCAAAGGCTAAGAGAAGTGATACTAGCTGAGGATTTGGATACTCAATGGGGCTTTTTAATCTCCCAATTTAAATTAAGTGAAACAATAAAAAGAGGGTGTTAAATGATCATTAGTAAATAGTAAGAAATTGCTGTTAGGATTCTTTCCATCATTGCAACTTTTCTGGATGTTCTTATAAATCATCTCAGTGTTTGCAAAACGTAATTGCTTCTTGAATTACGCCAAAGCAAACTCACTGAGATGGGATTGATGGGCCTTTGACCTGCAAGTTGCAGGTGTTTATATCAGAGTGGAGCTGAAATCAGACCTTCTTGATCTAGCAATGGAGCTGATTTTTTTGGAGAGAAATGACAAGACAAGGCACTGTGTGTTATCTGAGCCCTTGCCTGGCCTGTGTCTGCTTCTGTAGGAGCACAACCAGCCCCGAAGCCTCCAAGAGAAGCCGAGCACATGTGGGAAAAAAGAAACCACAGTGTCTGAGGCATATTTTCCTACTTTCTTGCCCCACCATAAGTGCAGTGAAGGCCGTGGAGCGATTCTGGAGCAGAGGGGTGTGAGATCAGCACCCCTGGAGCTGGTGCAGGTGCTTTCAGAGCCCCACACTGCTGGAATCGCACTGCATAAACAAACTGGGGATGGGACACGTGGCAAGGGGAGGAGGAGGGAGAGAACAGCCTGGACTGACAGACAGACAGGGCTCCATAGACAGCCAGACAACAATTATAAATAGCACCCTTTTGAGCTCTGTTTGATGTGTTGCCCAAGGCCAGGTGGAAAATCTTTCCGTTGCTGCCTCTTCAACTAATCGCTTTCCCCTCATTTTTCAATAAAGATTCCAAGTTTGGTCACTTCTTTGGCACATTTGTTTCCCATTAGGATACTTCGTGCTATTTCACTGTGTTATGCTAGATAATTGCTCTAATAACAAACCAAGGAAAAGCTTTTGAACATTTTAGGAAGTAATTTTTTCCCTTATGAAAATTCAGCGAACACTGACAGAGATCTGGGGAATAGCTAAGGAAAGGCAAAAGGAGAGAAAGGGGGGAAAGGAATGTATTGACTTTTATTGATGGTATTTCTGCACTTACACGTAAACCACATGCCAAAACTTTAATTGCAATCCAACTGAATATTTATATAGCACTTTATCACTTTCAAAGCTTTGCAGGGAGCATTGTTCAAGTGAACCTCACAGTATCCTGTGAGTAGGGACACAAGGTTATTGTGTGCTGCTGCTGCTGCTGAAGTGAGACAATGCCTTTTTTTTTTTTTGACTGGCAAAATGGTTGCAGAGCAAAGATAGGAATTGAAGAGGTCCTCACACTGCTCAGCTTCCCCACTTCCCATATATCAAGGGCATGATTGCTTCAAGTGCCTCAGTAATTGTCCAGCTCGGCTTCCGCTCACGGCAGAGTGAGTTTCAGCCGAGTAGCGCAGGAGAAAACAATTAGAACATGTTTAGTACTTTCAATAAACTCCCCCTCTGTGTTTGCACACTGCCAAGATGCCTTTAAGAATTTAGTGTGGTCAAGGGGATGGGGAGATAAATAATACAAACTGAGGAGAGGAGGCTTTGGGCTGATTTACTGAAGCCTCTTAGCTAAATTCTTTCCACTCCTGCTCGGGGAGAGCTGGAGCCTTTGCTCTGCAGTGTCTGTGCATTCCCATCTTCCACAGAAAGCTCCAAGTGCACTCAGGGTTCGGGATTAATTCTGGGATGGAGGTGTCTGGGGTCAGAGACATGCTGAAGAGGGTGCAGGACACGGGGTGTGTGCCTGACCTGCCATTAGGCCTTGGCTGGCTTTGGGTGTGCTTTCCCATCACTGGCAGCTTCGGTGGGAGGGTGGCACTCGCCTCCCTTGCAGAGTGCTTTTACAGCTAGTCTTGAGGAGCACATAGCTGGGTTCAGAGCTCCAGGCTCCTCCTAGGAGTAGTGTCTACTCTTGGCTTAAAGCAGGATTTTCACTTATTTATTGGCTTCCTTTCTTCAAACCATCTTTTGATATTCATTGTGGGAGGGGGAAGGAAATAAGAAAATAATCTTCTGCCGAATTTCACTTCGCTTGACCTCTGCGTTTGCTGCAGATGGCCCAGCTCAGATCCCTCCCCTGCTGGGGCTGCACTGATTGCACAGCCTTAGGTGTGGCCTGCCCAGACTCTGCATTTCCCTGGTGGAGTTATCCTTGCACTGAGCCAATCCTGCCAAATCCCAAACACCAGCACAGCGATTGCTCCTGCTGATCCATCAGCACTGCCTTCCCCAGGGCCTCCTTGGTGTCTGCTTTGCCTCTCTATCTCTGTGTTGAGTTTGGGTTTCCCTCAGCTGCTGGGTTACACTGCCTTGATCCTGGCCTGGGAGAAGAAAGAGGGAGAGGCAATAAAAGCCATGTGTGTCTCCCCCTTTCTCTGCCCTCCTTTCTGGGAAGCTGTTTGGGTGTGGCAGGAGCCATGGCAGGAGATGCACACGCTGAATCCACGGGTAAGAGGGACACTGCAGCTTTCAGCCACTTCTCTCCTCTGCCAGTCCCTGAGCAGCTGACAATCCTTTGCTGACAGCCCCAGAGAGTTAATGAACTAAAAGGGCTGTGGGTTATCTGTTCCCAGAGATTGGGGGGCATGAATTAAATGGTCTTTTGGAAGATGGGAAATAATTATTCTTCTGCTTCAAAGCCATGTCCAATTGAATGATGTCGCCAGCCCGAATCAGCAATCACAGTCTCTGATGAAGACCCATTAAACAGATTGGGCTGAGTAATGCACAGGAAAAAATGTCAGGAGCATCTTTAATTCTGAGTCTCTCAACCCTACAATGGTATTTTTTCTTTTCCTTCTTTTTTTTTTTTTTTTTGTTTTTTTCCAAAAAGAAACTCTTTAAGTGCCTCGAGCTTTTCTACCTAGGCACTTCCAAGCTGGAAACAGCTAGGAATGCAATTCTGCACCATCCCTGATGGAAGGGGGAGGACGTGAGTAGCCAAGTTTCCTAGGTATTGTCTGGGCTATCTGAAGGGTATTGTTTAGGATACGTGAAGTAAAGAAACCTTTTGGGAAAAGCTTGGGCAAGACCAGTTGGCAGTTCCTCCTCTGGGATATTGTTCTGTAGGGCACTTCCTTCTGGCAGGGGCTGGGAAGGAACAGGCTCCACTTTTGTGCACTTCAAGAGGAGGGAGAGCGTTGAGTGATCCTTACTGAAAGAAAGACACATTCTTCTGTACTTTGGCTATTGCAAAAGTGACATAATGAAGTCAAACATTAGGGCATGATCATTAGGGGAATTCATTAGGAACGCTTGGCTGTACAGTGAATTCAGTTGGAAGTTATGAACTATAACTCCTCAGTGTTAGTGGAGGCAGGAAAACCTTGTTACAGTGGTTTGCTTTTTCACCATATGAGCTGTAACTTGAGGGATGTGGCAGCAAAGGTAAACTTTGCCATTCTGTGCACGTGCCAGAGAAACAGCTCTGTAGGGTGGGCAGTGGGTTAGTGGCCTGGGGGAAGTCCAGCAACTCCTCCAGAGGACAGCAAGTTACAGAAACAGTAAAAGGAGACTGAGAAAGGCCCATATTTAGGAAAAAAAATAAGAGTTGTCACTTGTGCTCAGCCCCAGAGTCTACCCAGTCCCCTGGTGTGGCTCTTTAGCACTTGTCGTATGTTCTGCCTCCCTGTTACACCCCCTCCTAATCCCTCATAGGTCAAACCTGTTACATCACAATATCCCCTAAACAGATCTGGGAAGGGGCAGGTGTTTTGCAGAGATGTAACAAACCCCAAATGTTTTAGGACTGTGCTAAATAACAGTCTTGGACTATTTTTGAGGATGTTGCTCCGGGGTTATGTGAGGATGCTGAGAAGGAGGGGCAGCCCAGTGTCACTGTGAGACCCTCCCACCTGGCTGGGTTTCAGCTGCCCAGCTCTGCACAGCAGCAGTGTGCTGTCTCATCTGGGTTGACTTCCCTGGCAACGGTTGAAAAAGACATTTCTGAGGCAATTTACCTTAAAAGAGCCACCCAAAATGGGTCAGATGAAGTACGGGCTGGAAATGCCTTTTGCTTTCCATTTATGATAAAATGGTGTGGATTTTACTGGCTCAGTTGCAGTGATCCAAGAGCAGATGGAAGACATCTAACCTCTAGTCTCAGAGGTTAATCCCATTTTCCTTCCCTCCCTGCTGATACCCACACATTTCCATCTGTCACAGACGAAAAGGAAAGTTTGAAAATATGGCCTGAGTGTCATTTTCCTGATTGTACAGCCCGTCTGAAACACAAGCTTCAAGAAATGCAAACCAAGGGCAAGAGAACAGAGATGGGCACATGGGAGAACTGTGTGACTTCCCTCTGCAGCTTGGCTTTGCTTCCCTTCAGCCCAGGAAGAAGGACCAGCCAGGGGATCCCCCCAGAGCCTGATCAAACAGCATGTCCTTAATGCCAGTTGTCCACATACAACGTGTGGGAATGCCATTTGAATAAAAACTAGCAGGTGCTTTGCTCAGCTGAAAGCCCAGAAGGGCTCTGGTGGGGCAACCCTGTTGCTTGCCTGTTATGGACAAATTGTGTTCTCTGTCCTGGGCGTTGAGGAATTAATTTGAAGCCCAATAGCCCAAATTTATTTATTCAAGAAGCAAAAATCCACTGGTGACCCACGTATCCATGGGTGTGCAGATGGCCCCCTCAGCCTCTGGGTGGGCTCAGAAGCTGGTGCAGAAAGGGCTTCACAACAGAAACCTTTACAAGCTCTGAAAAAATACCCCCTGGGAGAGCACAGAAATCCTTTGGGGACTTCCAGCCTGCACTGGCCTACTCTGGGTGCTGGTGATTGATGCAGGTGTTGGATCAGAGCCCCATTCCCTCCCTGGGATGGGATGTCTGTGGGCAGCCCTGGTGTCCTGCACCAGGATGTGGGCACGTTCCAGCTCAGTGGCAGGATGGCAAACAATGCCTGCTTGTTTTGACCACAGGTTGTTAAAACGCTACTTTGGAGGCTGTGTCATGGTGTTGGAATGTGGTTCGGTGTGAAAGACACGGCAGGGTTTTCCAGGGGTGTCCTGCAGGGCCCTGCTCAGCTGCACAGGGCTGGGAGGGGAGCCTGCAGGGTCTCCTGGAACGCTGCTCCAGCAACCTCCCCTTGGAGGGCTTGTCTTACTGCCTGGGCTGAGATCTCTCTTTGAAGTATTGTTAATGAAATCATGTGTTCCTGAAACAGTACCTGCATTTTGTGTCTTTCCCTTCAAGGACCTACTGTGAATTCTATATGCAATATTTTACACTTTACATTCATGTAGTTCCCTTACAAGCAAGATATCGAAGTCCTGAGTATGGCCTTAGATGATTCTTCACTTGGTCCAAATCTGGCCAATTGTTTCATTGTTGACTTCCATGTTAACAGTACAGCAAGCAAATTAGAAAACTATAACCCCTACACCTATGCAGAAAAGAGTTTTGTATAGAGTTAATAACAAATCCAATGTTTGTTCTTCATTATATATATATATATATAATTCCCCCTTATTCTTCAATATATATGTATATGTACATTTGTATGTGTACACTGTCTTTAGCTTTTATTTTGCTCTCTGGTGGGGTTTTATCCACTCTTCTCTAACTTTCTTTGACATGCAGGAGCTGAAAACTACATGCTGCTGTTAGCTGAGAACTGACCTGTGCCAGAAAGAAGTCATTCCATGACCTCCACTGAGTACGATGCTCCTGGGAATACACTGTGAGTTCACTCTTACTGTAATAATCAGACCAAAAACAAACCAACAGAGGGGTAAAGGAAATTAAAAAAAAATAATTCCCTCTGAAAACTGAAAGGATGGTTCTTGGAGGCTGGAGGAGCATTCTGCAGTGGGAACATTCCATGCTTGTCTTGTTCCTTAGGTCTTTCCTAGAAATTGTCACAGTTGTGTTCAGGACACTGCACTGAAGTGTGGCCTCCCTAGGAATGACTGTTCCTATGGCTTGAGAAATAAGGGAAACAGGGACACTGAGGAATGAGTGTCGTGTTCTGCTGCTGGTGGGCTGGGCAGGACTTGGTTTGGTGGCCTTCCTGCCAAGAGAAAGAATTGAGGGTTTGGAGCAGTTTGTCCACCGGTGACTCTGCCCAGTTGGGCAAACACTCACTGGGGTTATTGGGATACATTCTTCAGGATGGCTGGCTGGGAATTCTGGAGATGCTGGCAAAGTGTCTTGTGCCAGGCTGGAGTGAAAATCCTGGGAAATGTCATGTGCTGACAGGCTAAGTGGAAAAAATGCAGAGTTTTGCTCGGTTGAAATGTTTTGTTCTGTCATCTCTATGAAAAGCTGAGAAAAAGGGGAAAATGAAACATTTCAAAATTTAATTAAACAGCACAGAAAGCTCTTTTGAACAGAAAGCAAATGTTCAGTGACTGTTCAAGCAGCATGTTTTGATTATTTGGAATTTTTTTTCCCCCAATCTTTTTTTCCCCCCCCTTCTTTTCCCTTGGGTCTGGAAATTTAGTGACACCAAACCAGTCCCAGAAAAAAAAGGTTTTGGTTTGGATGAATCTTAAGTTTTTCAACAACAACATATTTTGTGAGAAAATTCCCTGCTGCTTCTGCTCATCAATAAAGTTGATGAGTTGAACCAGTCTCATGGCTGGCTAGGGAAAAAAAGATCCCCCAGTTAGAGAAGTGGATAAATAACTTGGCACAAAGTCCTTCTCTGTTGACTCAGTTTACTTTGTGGACCCGGGCACGATTGTCATAATAAATTAAAGCATGAACATTCCCATTTGTCACTTCACCACTTCCTTTTGCTGCCTTCCAACATGTGGTAAAACCATTAGTTTTAACACAGAGAGAAAAGAGCAGATGAGGGGGAAAGAATAATGCTGGAATTAAGGGGAGAGAGGGGAGGACTTTGAGGTGGAGGGAAGGCGTTGCTGGAGCAGTCACAGCACCAGCTGCCTATTTAAGGAGGGCACAGTCTCATCAGAGTTGTTGGGGTTTGTCATCTCTCTCTGGAGGAAAAAAGGAGATTGTGTTTTCTCTGGAACTCACTAATAACCACCTTCCAAGTTTTTAGGGTGGCCCCAACTCTCAGGGTAGAGGAAGACTCCTCTCAGTCACTCCTTGCCCTGCACTGCTCAGGTGTGAGACTTTCCTGCTGCCCCTTCAGTCCTGCACAGCCCCTCCTTGTTATGCCCTGTCTGTGGTGATTTCCTACAGCTAAAGGAGGATGTGTTCACATCAGGCCCCTTGTTGACAAGGTGTGAACAGATTAATGGCCATCCCATCCCACCTGGAGCAGACCTGGCCCACGAGGGCTTTCCGGGGAATCCCCCACCGAAGAGGAGCCTGCAGGAACGGGGGTTTTCGGCTCAGAGCAGGAGCAGAGGTCACATTCACAAAGGCAGAAGGGTGGGGTGGGGTGTATGTGCGGTGGGAAGCTCAGAAGAATGTAAGTCTGGGATCTGAAAGCATCACACTCCTGAATTATGATTATTTATTGCCGTGATAGTGCCTGGAGGCTCAGCCTCGTCGTGCTGAGGACTCTGCAGACACAACGGGCAGAGAGACAGTCCCTGCCTTGTTGGGGAGTGAGGAAAACCTCCCTGCAGGGAGCCGGGAACAGGTGTGGCAAATATCCATCAACTCCTGGAGCTGATTACCAGGGGTCTCTGGGGGCTGGGCAAGTGTGAGGGAGACAACGAGGCAAGGAGAAAGTTGGATGTCAGTTTTCATCTCCCTGAGGGTTTATTTGTGTTTTATTAATTATTTTTATTCTCACCTTTCTTCTCCGGTCATGATTCTCTCCAGGTAAGATAAGAATTAACAGGAATTTTTTAGTGCTTTTAGCTAAAAATTTGTGATTCAGTAACTTACTCTCTGTCTTTAAGCAAGTCACTTCTACTTGGACTTTTTTGAAAGGTAATTCAGTACTTAGACCCCATAATGGGTCTTTGAAAATCTAGTGCTTTTTGTCTCTTAGTGGCTCAGTTTTACTTAGTCTGTGTGAATAAGAAATCAAATGAATAAAGAAATCAACTCTTGCATGAGCAGCAGGTTTAATGGAGTCTGGTGTCCCCATGGACTTGTATCTTGTGTCTTACAGCTCAGAGAGCTTGTGACATCCCTGTCCTTGCTGTGTCCCCACCACCCTGGTGTGGGCAAGGCATGAGAGGTGTCATTTGGAGCTGCTGCTGCTCATGCCAGGGAACTGCTGGGGGTTTAATGCCTCTCTTCATGTGGGAAACTCGTGGAAACCTCTACCCCTTGATCAGATTTGTCCAAGGTTGGACTGTGGGCCCCAAAGCTGTGAGACCAAGAGGGAAATGACACACAGAAGGTGTGATTTTTTGGGGAGAGTCAGGTTTGCACAGGGAATCACTTCCCTCCTGGAAAAATATTGAGGAATGCTGTGCTTGTTAAGGGTTAATGAGATACCTGCTCTGAAGCTCAAACAAGAGGGGAACAGAGCACTCTGCACCTCGGTGGGACATGGTGGTTCTTGAGTACTTTAGGCAGAAAAAGAAGCAGGAGAGGGATGTATCATTTTTTTCTTTTAGTCCTTAGAACAATCACCACCAAGAAGAAACTTGGCTATTCTTAGTTGCATCAAGGGGCTCTGCATAATCTTTCCTGCTGAATTATGGAATATGATAGCTTTTATTAAATCCATTACAATTACAGCCTCTCTGCTGCACAGGTTTAGAATATGGAATAACTAGGGTGCATAATTTCAAATAAATATTTAAGATTTTGATGCATGATACATTTTCAGACTCTTAAAAGAGATCGAATTATATTTAGATAGGGCTGTTTTCTTTTAGTTCACACAAACTTTCCTATCCAGCTACTTTATAGTGCTGGATACTTTAAAAAGGAATCTTCACACTGGGGAATAGATCAGGGCTGGTGCTGGTTTGCTCAAGGTTTGTCTGTCGTGGTGTTTTGGGGTTCCTGTGAAGTAGCTGGGTAAGTCAGATTTTATTATTGCAAGTTGGAACTAATCTCAGGGTTAGCATGCAACGGGAAAAATGGCTAATGAAAATGTTGTCCAAAAATTAGGAGAAATTGTGTTGAACAAAGGAGTAGCAGGTGATGTTGTTGCACAATTTGGATTGTGGGCAGAGCAGTAACAGGAGAATATGAAGTCTGACAAGCCTGTTGAACTGGAGCTCCATCAAGTTCTCCCTTGCTCATGGACTACCTGGTTTTGTGGGAATTGCTTCCCAAACTCCTCTAGCAATAGGAATACCTGCTCCCCATATTACCAAGGAGAGTCAGAAACTCCCAGAGAGGGAGGCACGGACATCTCACCTTGCAGTTGTCCAGGTGAGCTCCTGAAGAGCCGCTCATCTCTTCGAGGAGCAAGGATGGAAATTCCTAAGCATGAGACAAAGAGGGAAAACCACCCTGTGGATGACTCTATATCCTTCCTTTGTCTTCCCCACACCTGCTCCCTCTTCCCTTCCGCTCTCCCCACCCGTCCTTCCAGAAGATGCTCAAGGTGTTGGCCGCGCCTGGGCTGCCAGCGCTCTGCGGAGACGTGTTAATGATGACTGGCAGGCTTTAAAAGCGCCGTTTCAACACCTTGCTGTCACCACACCTCATACTTCAGCAGCTTAGCACATGTTCCAAGGTGTTTAAAGAGCTTCCCGTGCAGCCCTTTCCCAGGCAGCAGCAGCCCCTTGCCAGGAGCGCCCGCGCTTTGCTGGCTGCGACCTTGGCGGGCTTTGCCTACGCCATGGAAATGAGCAGCGCGCTCGTTAGCGAGAGCAACGTGTGATGTTTGCCATTGTGCGGCAGGCTCGGAGCTGACAAGAGCAGAGCTCGTGTTCCAAAGTCTAAAGCAGTTGGCAGGTTTCTCAGTGCCAGGGTTGGTTTGTTGTTTTTTNCCCCGAGTGGGTCACGGAGCGGAAAAGGGCGTGGAGAGGGAAGGAGAGGGAGGGCTGTGTGTGGATGTGCAGCGGGGGAGAAGGGCCATTTGCAAGCCACCAGCTCGGGATTGGAACTCGATGGGCCTTGTGGTGGTGCTGAAGGGCCCGTTGGAGCGGTTGATTGACTCGAGGCTTGATGCTGCTTGCCACTTACCAGCACTTGTCTTTGCTCATTAGCAGGGGGATTGTGGGCAAATATTTAGATATTCAAGAGAGGAAATGTTAATCTTTGCAGTGTTCACTGAATATTTAAATGAGGCAGCAGGCAGCTCTGCTCTGTGCTTGACCTAGACTTACAGTGCTGAGCCAAGGGCTGGATCTTGGGGTGGGTTTATAGTGTGGGACCTCCCTGCTATCAGGGTTCAGGTCATGTGGTGGAGTTCAGACCTTCTCAGAAGAGGCAGCATGGTCAGTCTGCACAAGCCCTGCTATACATAATTGGCACAGAAGCTTTGATCTGGCCACTTTTAGGCACAGAGAAGTGCAACCCCCATGAAGTTAGAGGGATGTCGACTTGGTGTTGATGCTCTGCTCTAGGTAGGAGGTGGCCTCACACTGAAGGCTGAAGGTCATGATGAGTGGTAGACTCAAATAAAGAAGGAACACTCAGGGTATAGAAGATGATGGGGGAAAAAAGACATTCTCTTGAGGTCTGGACAGTCAGATGTCCCAAATAACAGTATTAATTAGGAACTACCTGTGTGTGGAGATGAACATGGTATTTGTGCTGGTGTGAGACCACCTGTGTCCTGGGAGTGTGAAATGATCTCAGGTGGGGTGAGTCTGCACTGACAAGCTTGAAGCAGGTAATGGGAGTGTCTGGCATCTCATTATTACCAAGAACTTTTCTCTATAGTTACTCAGTTTATGTCCCTTTTCGTTGCTGCCTTCTAGAACTATTCTAGACAACAAACATGGAAACAGCAAGATCTAATTTGAGAGTGTTGCAGCTTTGTAGGAAATGAATGTTGAATTAGCAGTCCCTGATACCTGCACTTGGAATCTTGATTATTCTTGAATCAGAATCACATCAGGAATGTTCTGTGTAGCATCTATATCCTGTTGGAGTTATGGATATTTAACATCTACAGTAGTTCCTTATAGAAAATCTCTAGACTAGGAGTTACTTATGGGAATAATATTGTTACATAGGGTTAAAAGACCAGTATATCATATCTGATGAAGGGCCAAGAGAATTAAATCTGGCAGCTGCTTGTTTCCCCCATGTTTTAAGGGAACATAAACCAAAATGTCCATGGTAAAGGACTAGGTGAGTTCAGATCCTGCAGTGGTGAGCATCTGCCCTGACCTGGCTATGTTTCTGTGGCTCACAGCCTCTATATTTAAGGCAACTCAGCCTGAAATTATTCTCATTTAATTTTATTCATTTACAGCAAAATCACCCAGGAAATGATTTACTTATTCCTAAATACAGTCACTGGCTACATCCTGACAGGATGAAGTGAAAAACATTTATATGGATTTTATTATTGATGGAGTTCCTAAACACAGTTTACATTTTCTGTCTCTCATGTTCCAGTAGCTGCTAGTCAATTGAATATTCCTCCAGAAAATCTGAGGCTTAGAGGATCACTTGGGAGTTGTAGAACTCCTTTTAGTGGGAATTAAAAGCCAGTTTTAGGTACATCTGACAGTTCCAGCCCTCTGTTCTCAGTTGTGCCTTCCTACCTGGGGTCTCTTCCTATTTTTCCTTGGGCATCTTGTTCTTTCTGTCTTTATTAGTCTTTTCCTTTATGTCATAGGAGTGCTTTGGGGAATTTTGGGGAGGACAGCTTGTTCTTGTTGCACTCTCCTTGTGACCTTCACTCGAGACAGAGGGTCAGCAGGGCAAACCGTGGTTTTATTCCTCATGGGCCGACTGTCTGCTGGGAACGAGAAGCAGCAGATGGATCTCACCAGAGCCAACAGAGAGCAGTGCCTTCAGTCACAGCCACACTTTGAATCACCCCACTGGATGCAGACTGGCAGGCTGGTGGTGATAGGCACCAGAGCCCACGTTTGTACCATCTGCTTTCATTGTTAGGCTGTGGGTGCCAGGCTGGCAGAGCTGTGCCCTGTGCCCCGTAAATGGCTGCGTGCGCTGTGTTTTTGCAGTGCCCTCTCTCCGAGCCTGCTCTCACTGTCAGCCTTTTTTGCTGTTGTTCCTCCTGACTAAGCCTGGCATTGTGTTCAGAAAGCTCTGGCTCGTAGCTCTCTGCACATATAGGGCACTTGCTGCTCTAGGGTGACACAGTAATGGGCGAGAGCATCAGAGCCTCTCCCGCGGTTGGATTTGTCAGCTGCACTCGAGTGCATCACACCCAGCCAGGAAAATTCCTGCCACTGCTGCTTCCAACGATACTCCCCTGTCAGAGCTTTCCCTCCTCCCCCCTCACCTCTGCCTGGAGCCCACTGTCACTGCAGTGGTGGGACTGGGGGGCAACATGAACATAAACCTGGAAGAGCCTGACAGCAAATTCCCACCAGTGGAGTGCGGATCCTTTGTGGAAGCATCTTCATCTTTGTGCTCTCTGAGGGTTGTTCTCCAGTTGCTGAGTTGGAAATGATGTTCAGTGTAGGAAAACAAAAGCATGTTTAAGTGGGGCTTGTGCCAAAGATCCAGTATAATGGACCTCTGGGTGGCTCAGGCTCCGTGTCCATCTTCCCCTGGAGCTTCTGTCTTGGCAGGTGTCTGCAGAGTGGGGGGTGAACTGTGGGGGCCCACAAAGGTTCAGCAGCTGAACTTTCCTCAATAACCCTGAGAAGAGGACAAGGCAGAAGGCTGTGGGATTTCATGCCCAAAGGCTAATCATAGAATGGCTTGGGTTGGATGGTCTAATGATCATCTAGTTCCAACCCCAAGCTATAGGTAGGGACTAGACCAGATATTTGAACTTAAATATTATACCTATTTTCTAAATTTTTTCCTGCAGTTCAGAGTCTGTTCCAGCTGCTGGTGCCAGATGGGCCTCTGCCTTGTCGTGGAAAGTTTCATCTCTGTCACTTCTATAAAATCTACCTCTGATAGTTCAAAGATAAAAGTCATTCTCTAATAGATTTCAGAAGGTGGTGGGAAACAGATCCACGTATTGAATTGCTGATACCCAAAGAAGTTTGTCTGATAAAAAATTGTTGCCAGGCTGAGCAAGTTGGGGCTATTCAGCATGGAGAAGGGAAACTTGTGTGGAGACCTCAGAGGGCCTTCCACGATGTGAAATGGCCTGTAAGGAAGTCTGAGAGGGGCTGTTCATCAGGAACTGCAGTGACAGGACAAGGCTTCAGACTGAAAGAGGGGAAATTTAGTTTAAATATACAGAATTGTTCTTCATTATGAGGGTGGGCAGGCCCTGGCACAGGTTGGGCAGAGAAGCTGTGGCTGCCCCATCCCTGGGAGTGTCCAAGGGCAGGTTGGATGGGGCTTGGAGCGACCTGGAACAGTGGAAGGTGTCCCTGCCAGGGGACAGGATGAAATGAGCTTTATGGTCCCTCCCAACCCATTCCATGATTGATTAGGATGGGCAGTAGGACAGAATCAACATTGATTGGCTCCAACACCTATTTGTAAGAGGCAGGATGGATTCTGTGCTGCTGCAACTCTCCTTCCTAAAGGGATTTCCATTCTGTTTAGCCCTCACTGCTTGACCTCCCAACAGGAAATATGGCACTGACTTTTATACAGCAGTGAATTTCAGTCTATGGGGACACTCCTGTCCCCAGGATTGCTCCTCTCTGATTTTTTCACTACGTTATGATGTTGTTGGTTCATTGATTTTTGGGTTTTGTTGTTGTCGATTTGGCTTTGTCCTTTTACAAATGAAAAAAGAAAAAAAAAAAGGAGTAATAATTAAAAAATAACCTTTTCCTTCATCCCTGACCAAACCCAGAAACAAAGCAGGCAGTTTGTGATTCTTGATTGCATGTGGCAGGAAGAAAATATTTAATTCGTTTTCCAGTGTGAGCCATTGTGAACTTGAAAGGGATGTTGTCAAGTAATTTGATTTTCCCACAAAGTGTTGCAATGTACCGAGGAGAGTGTCTTTTTGGTGTGGTATCTGCCAGGCTCCAGAAAGGAAAATGCTACTGAAGCAGCTCCAGCTGGCTGTGATCCCAACCTCCATTCCCAAAGCCAAGGGAATGGCATCAGCCAGGTTGGCAGGAGAGTGGAAACAAAACAACCTCGGTGTCTTGACTGCAGGCTCCCTTTGGAACAGCTTCCAGGAGAGGGAGGGGAGAGGAAAAGGTGGGGGGGGAAAAAAGTGTTTGTCCAAGGAAAAACTGTTAAAAATCCCCCCAAAAGCACAGTGTAACAAGTGTCTGTGCAAAGCCAGGACTCTGGGGAGCAGTCAGTCTCAGTGAGATATTTCAGCAGGAAAAAATCTCAATCCTTAATTTTTACAAGTAGCAAAATGGTAAATGTTGCCAGTGTCGAAATATGATATTTTGATAACAATCCCACTTGAGTTTTTTAAGGCATGGTAAATTCTGCTTCTGAGGTGTAAATAGCTCATTCCTGTGTACTGTATTTGCTATTATGTCAATATCAATCCAGTAAAAATATAACTGTTGATATCAAAAGGTAACCTTTGAGCTCTGCCAAACAAGCTGTTGTTCCCCCAGGATTGGTGGATTTGGGTAATTTGGATTTTCAGTTCCATGTTCTGGTTCAGTACAGTTATATTTCTTTGATTATGAAGATTCCTGGGGAAACTGCTTCTGGACCTCTTTAATCAAGGTCTGCTTTGGAAACATTTTAACTGTGGAGAGACAGTTTTATCTTTCCATGTATTTTAGAACATTGAGAGGGCCTACATAATAATATGAATAAAACCTTTGGGTTGTGGCCCTGAGCTGATGTTCCCTCAGAGCAGGGCTCACATAAACTGGGCTGTCTGGGTGCACCTAAAGCACTTGGTAGTGACAGGCAAGGCTTTAATTGTCCTAATGAGGAGTGCAGGGAAATGAGCTCCCAGCTGCCTCCATCCACCTGTTTGGAGTGCTGTGACAGCAGGATTGGCTCAAAGAGCTTTGAGGTCATTTGAGAAGCTGGAGGGACTCTCAGGTGCTCTTTGGTTTGGGATGAAGTGGAATGAAAGAATCACCATGGATTTTCCCAAGCTGACACAAAAGCCCCAAGACTGCCCAGCCATCCAACCTGTGGTGGTTAAACCTCCCCTGCACTGCCCAGGGCTGGTTTGCCTTTATTTATCCTGACTCTGTTCATCTCAAAGACACAAACTGCAGCTCCATCCAGAGCCATCTGTGCATTGCTGTGTCTTCAAGATCAGCTACAAGGGGCTTCTTTAGAACCTCCACTCTCATCAGCCCCTCTGTTTTCAGTCAGCCCCAGCAAGAGCTGATGAGTTTAAGCCTCTGTTACGTGTGTGTGATGAGTTACTCTGCTATGTAGGATGGGTTTTGCCTTTTGTTATGTGCTGTTGGGCAGGAGCCAGGGGATTAATGCAGGCTGGAACATCATCCCTGGCATGACACTGCCTAGGAGGTGTTGAATGGGGTACTGGCAGATACTGGTTTATTCCTGGCCCACCCATGGGCTCGTTTTGTAGCTGTCTGTGCCATTTCTGTCCTCCCTGGAAGCATCAGGTAGTGGGGCTTTCTTACTTTGTAGGGGATTTACCAGGCTGGTTTGATGGAGTGAAGTGTCTGAAGTGTTCCTCGAGTGTCTGTGCAAGTTCCAAGTGATACGCTGGGTGATGATTGTCCTCTTTAATTTGCCCTGTGAACAGTAATTGAATATAGAAAATCACAGAATCCCAGACTGGTTGGGTTGGGAGGGACCTCAAAGCCCACCCAGTGCCACCCCTTGCCCTGGGCAGGAACACCTCCCACCAGCCCAGGTTGCTCCAAGCCCTGTCCACCCTGGCCTTGGACACTTCCAGGGATGGGGCATTTTCCTTCAGCTGGACACTGTTGAGGTGTTGCAATGGGCTCCCAGCTGGTCTTGACAAAGCAGGGCCCTTGTGAAACATTTTCCAGTCGAATAGTCTGTTTCACAGCCCAGGCAGGGCTGATCCAAGGCTTGGGAACATTAAAGTGTTTAATTATAAGCATTCCTTTTTTTATTTTTTTTTCTTTTTTGGTAATAACTGAATTTTAAAAATAACACAGAACTTTCCCCTGCTGCCAAATTGCATTTGGAGGAGGGTTTTTTAGTCAGAAGGGGTTGTAAAAGAACAGGAATATCTGCAGAGGGGGCCTCAGGGACCAGTTCAGTTGTATTTCTGCATGACCAGTAAGAAACACTTCAGAAACTGATACAAAAGTGATTTCTGTAGCCATGAGCATCCCAGTTCAACCCAGCCTTGTATGAGAGAACTGTTGTGTTAATACGTTTTGAATGTCCTAAATTAACCCAGTGGTGCAGGCCAGGGGGTAGATGGATTTCCCAATACACAGGTGAGATGACAGTGTGGAATACTCAGGGCATCAACACTTAGTAGCAGAAGAAAAACAAAGAAGGAAAAAGTTACTCAGTAGGGCTTAGAAATAATATATAAGTGGAGACTTAATATTATTAATACAGAAGAAATCACTTTTTCTGGAGGAAAAACTGGCAAAGTAATTGAAACATTTGTTTCTGTTTGTGTTGTAATTGTTAATATTACTCAATAGTAAGTAAACTTCACCCTTTGTGTAAGGAAACTCAGCTTTGTGAGTGTGGAAATAAGTCATTTTGTCTGGAATACTTAATAGCATAGGAAGGATGTCCCAAAATTCCTTAGAGTTCTGAGGAGGAGGAGGTACCTCAAGGGGTTAAAAGGTGTGTTTTGACTCCTGGAGGAGGAAGGGAGGCAGTCAAAGGAAAGAGGAAAACTTGGGAGCAGCTCCGAATTGCAGTAAATATTGGCAGTGCTGCAACTTAACTCAGGTAATAAAGTTGAGTCACTTGCATATCAAGAGGTGGGAATGTGGATGGATTAAATGGATCACATCCAAGAGCTCTGGAGGAATTAAAGGTCCAAGGTGTGAGTTAAACACCCTCTGTAGGGTTTAGCAGTGGTTTACCAGAGCTAGTTTCTTCCAGCTCTTCAAGTAATACCCAAAATTTTGATTTCTACAAGTTTGTTTGAATAATCTTGGGGGTTTTTTTTTTCATTTTTGGCAAACTTTTTGCCAGCAAGAGGAGGCAGGACTGGGACAGACAGGACTGTACTGAGCTGTGCAGTTGAGTGCTGTGTGTTGTCTGGGAAATTACTGATTCCTGGGCTGTATTTCAGTACCTGGTAACTAAAAATGGCTTTGTGGTCAGAGAGCCATTGATGTTTGCCTCAGAGCTGGGAGGTATTGGCAGGTGCCCAGTGAAAGGCAGTGCAGTTTTATCATCTGTCAAGGAGACAGGATGGTGGGTTTCAGGACTTTTATAACGTAAATGCCCACGTCTGTTAATTCTGTTCTTAATTAGCTGCATCAGTCTGGGGTTGCTGCTTTTGTTTGCTGCTGGGCTTTATCTGTAATTGACTATTTACTTTCATTTTTTGGAGAGCAAAGGATGTAAGAGCAGCTCCTGGAGTCAGTCTTTATTGACTGCCTGTGCAGTTCCTGGTGACCCTGACCCACATCAAGACATGTGCCCAGGCAATGATTAGTGTGTCACCAGAACTCCCTGCTGGTCACAGCAAGATCCCACAGCAGCTCCCTTTGCATTCAGTGTTGCTGAGCAGAGAGGAGGAACCTTTCCTAGTCCCTTTTTTCTCTGCTGTGTTCACAGGCTGCCCAGATCTGTTTGTGAAATAGATCCTGGGGTTTCATTCCTGCTGGTGTTTTATTTAGGACCAGATGTGCACTGAGCCCCCTGCTCAAGAAAGGGATTGTGCAGAAGGACCAGTTCATGTTTTCTCCTTTAATTGTGTTTGCAGCATGTTGGTCCTGACTTAATGGGGTTTATGGTGAGGAGACTCCAGCCTTTTCTCCTGTGTTGGGTTTGTAGTGAGGAGATTCTAGCCCTTTCTCCTATACTGGATTTATGGTGAGAAGACTGCAGTCCTTTCTCCTGTGTGAGTTTATGGGAAGGAGACTCCAGCCCTTTCTGCTATGTTGGGTTTATAGTGAGAAGGTTCCAGCCCTTTTTCCGATATGGGGTTTATAGTGAGAAGGTTCCAGCCCTTTGTCCTGTGTAGGGTTTACGGTGAGAAGGCTCCAGAGCTTTTTCCTATGTTGGATTTGTGGTGAGGAGATTCTAGCTCTTTCTCCTATACTGGATTTACGGTGAGAAGGCTCCAGTTCTTTTTCCTATGTTGGATTTATGGTGAGGAGACTCCAGTCCTTTCACCTATGCTGGGTTTACAGTGAGAAGGTTCCAGCCCTTTTTTCTGTGTGGGGTTTATGGTGAGGAGCCTCCAGCCCTTTCACCCTGGAAGGCAAAGGGAATGCTGTGATGGCTCCCTGCCCCAGTTCCTGCTGGGATTGAGGTGTGGTGTTTCTCGCCTGGTGTGTCACTGGTGTTTATAGTCCTGGAGTGACGCAACCCCTTGCAATTTGCAGGCCTTAGAAGATATGATCAGGACAAACTGAGATCTTGGAGCTCAGGCCCCAACAGGCAGCTGGTGATCCTGCTCACCTGAAGGGCAGGTAACTGTCGTGCCTGCACACACACCCTGTTAACCAGTGCCTAGTCTCTGAAATTCCCACTTTTACAAATCCTTGCAGGTTGACCCTGAAATGGCTCTGAATTCAGTTAAAAAGGACCTTGTGCCTCTGATTCATGAACTGCTTGTACGCAGTGGATCCACCTGCAGACAGAGGTGTGAAAATGCCATGTCTCCAAGAAGTAACCCAGAAACAGCTCCAGCTGTCACAGGAGGTGGCATTGGCTCTCTGTTTCTTGCCCTGGGTTTATGAATCTCAGTGACTCTGTCCCAGGGGCCCTGACCCCAGGGAGTCCCAGCAGTGCCAGGGGTGTGGCAGCAGTGCTGGGTGCAGTTGGCATCGCCTGAGACCTGCTGGGCTCTCCCGCTTGTCACATCAGGGCACAGTTGGATAGGTCAGGACATGCTTGGCCAGGCCTGTGGCTGTTTCCCAGACACTCACCAGCCCTGTATCCCTGGAGTTCCACATTCCTTTCTCATCTTCCTGTGTCTGTCTCTCCCTTCTCCCCAGCCTCAGTGCTCTGTCTATTCCAGACATCACTGCAGTGTGTGTATTATTCCCAAATATTAATGATTTTATTCTGGTAATTCTCTGTCAGAGAGAAACTTTTTTTTGGCTGTTTTCCCTCCTCATTTTTCCTCATCTTCCTTCCCTGCTTTCCTTTACCAATCCCATTCTCCTTTCCCTTGTCTCTCTCATGATCTGAGCACATCATTCCCGTTAAAGCTAATGGCTTTTACCTCCTAATGGCAGAGCCCTTCTCTCCTGTCCTTTGCTCTTTGGCAGCCCCTGAACTTTGCTATTTCCTCTGCCGTTTGCTAAGTCTGGAAACTCCTTTGGCAAGCACTGGGGCAGTGCAGGACTCACCTCACTGTGTGTCTGAGTAGATGGTCACAGCTCCTCTTTGGATCCTCACGCTGTCCCAGTTCAGCCCTGACACCCTGGCAGAACTTTTACTAAACATCCAGCTACAAAGTGAATTTTATGAGCCATATTATGGGATGAAGAAGCTTTTACAAGGGAGGACTATGGCAGGGAAAACCCTGCAGTTAAGATTTCCCAGTAGGAATGCACGCTGCATCCTATTTTCAGTGGCTGTAGGAGAGAATTCTCACCACCCAGATACCTTTAGTGCCCTGCTTGCTGGGAATGTGGAAACCACAGTCAGCTTACACACACCATCCCCAATTCCTGATTTCATACCTGCCCCCTCTGCACTCACTCACTTTGTGTTCCTCAGGGCTCTCCAACATTCTCTAAGTGGTCCATCAGGCTGGCAGATGTAGGAAGTTCTGGTGACATGGCACCTTTGGCACAGATGTTCAAATGGCTTCTTGTTGTGCCAAGGAGGGGGAAAGCCTGGGATAGACCCCTCCAAAGCTTGGGCTATGGGGCAGAGAGTGGCTGGGATTGTTTCTCTGAGGACAACACATTCCAGGGTCTGCTTGGGGAACAGCTGCAGGAAGCAGATGGGTTCTAACATGTCATTTTACAGCAAGGACAGTGAAGAAAGTAAAGTCCCCTGGAAAAGCACCAGCCTGGCATTTGGAAGATGCAGGCCCTGTTTGAGCAAACAGCTGGTGTTGACTTTATCCTTCCCTGCTGTGTTTTGGCTTGTTTACCAACATCTTCAGGGCACGTGGGGTTTCCTCCTGTGTCTCTGGCACGCTCAGCACGGGGCTCTTGCCTGGGAAGTTTCAGGCTGTGTCGCGTATCCATCACACTGAGGTGACCATGTAGTTCTAAGAAACCACTGAGAGCTGAAACTCAGAGCTGGATGCTCAACCTTTTAATATTTCTTTCTCATCTGCAACTTGCACTTTCTTTCAGTAATTTTAGCAGCAAATTGGTAGCCAGTGTATTTATTTGAGGGAAGAAAAACCTGCCTGATCTTTCCCCTTCCCTTATTTCTGCTTGTCATGAAAGCTGAACAAGTTTTCCATATTTTCATCCCTTCTCCAAGCAGAAGCCCTGGTGGGGCAGGTGCTCTGCTACAGGGGGATTGAACCTTAGTTGTGTTTGGTCCAAAACATCAAGTCAGCAGGTGCTGGGTGGTCCCCAAGCACTGCCTGTGTACTCAGTGGTACTAAAGTCTCCAAAAAAAGGAGGAGAGAGCAGGTAAAAAGCAGCTCTGTTTCCTTATTGCCTTTGAACTCTGAAGGCAGCAGAAGGGTTTTGTTTGCTGGAGAAAAGCAAGGTCAGCTTTAGCAGTGTTTCTGAATGCAAAAATATGTTTCTGTGTTGGTATTTTTTTTTAATCTTGTATGTGATATATTTTTATGGAGTTTTGACTTACTTTATTTACATATATTATAACCTCCCTGCCGAGTAAACAAGAGATGCCCAGCTAAGCAAACAAGCCCCAGGGTGATGGGAGAGGGAGAGAGAAAGGAGAAGAATAGCGAGAGGGAGAGGAAAAGAGAGGTGGCAATAGGAAAAGGGTAAACAGACAAGCACTAATTAAGGCCTTCATCACAAGCAGGGAGATGTGCGAGGCTGACAGTCAGTCAAGCAGATAAGGGGAGATGAGTTAAAATCTAGCCCCAGGTTGTGAGGGCCCCGGGGCCCTGGCAGACAAGAGCACAGCGAAGCACAGGAAGCCACTGAAAGGTCATTTGCATGAAATGATGTTCAGGATCTTTGCTGTTGTTGTTGCCCTGATGGCTTTAACCCATTCCTGGCCTGGGAAATATGCAGAGATAAGACACTGTAAGTGGCTCAAAGGCTTTTTTTTTGGTGGCCTTTTGGGGAGCACTTCCCCAGGGAGCGCGTGCTTGGCAGAGGGAGAGGGGGCTTGATTCCCACTGAGGGGGAGCTGATATTCCTTGGCAAGTGATATGCTCGCTTTCTAGCGGAGCATAAAAGGGAGAAATCATCAGAGTGGGACACTCTGGGCATGAAATGAGCCACAAGCTTGCCAGGCTGAGGGAAGGGGCAGTGGCATTCAGGTCTTCTGGACTTCGAGTTTTGTTCCAAGAGCTCTGGACACATCTTAGGAGTTCCCATTATGGAGTGATGCCAGAATCTGTCATCACGTGCCCTTGCTGTGGTGTCACAAACATGTCATGACTGTGAGGAGCCCTGTGCAGGTGGCTCCTCTCTGCCCCTTCAGCTGAAATTGTAAATACGTCCAAAATTTTTTGGCTTGGGGAAGAATGGGCAAATTGTAGTTGCAATCTCTTCTCCCCGAGCTGCTTCAGGAAACAGGATCTTGCTCAGATCTCCAAGGGAATTCTGACACTGTAATTATTACTGGATGTTCTCAGTGTGCTTAGGCAGTTGGGCAGGTTGTAATTCTTAGTGACATGGCAGGAGAAATGAACACAGAAGAGCTCCCCAGTTTGGAATAGCCAGACAGCCCAGCACACCCTTTTTTTTTCCTGCCCCAAGTGTGTTTAGGCATTTGATAAGTGACAGTCGTTACTCTTCTGCTTTTCCTTCTGAGACAAAAACTGGTTATAGAGGAGTCAAGTAGATTAAATGGGGGTCTGGGCCACTGGACTTGAAGGTTCTGCTCCAAACCACGGCCACTTCATTACTGTCTGACCTTCTCCAGCTCATGTCAGCTCACTCTGAGTAATGTATCTCTCTGCTACACAAGGGCAATAAGCTTTACTTGCCTCCAAGACAGGGAATGATTGGAATTGTGTCCTTGGGATTGGTGGGGTGCTCTGGGACCCTGGGGTGGCAGGGCTGTGGCAGGTAAAGCAGTGGTTAGCAGCAGAGCAGTGGGTGGTGTGGCTGCATGTTAAAATGCCATTCTTAAGGCCAAACCTTGTTGGGAAGCCAGTGAGGTCTGGAGAGATGTCAGCCTGTTAAAATGTCCAGACTCCCAGGGAAAATCTCACTGAAGGTTTCCAGTGGGGTGAGCTCCATTGAGACTGTAGCCAGTTTCCAATGTGAAGTCTATCTTAGACCAAGGCTGAGCAAATCTGGGGTGTTATGGTTGGCAAGCTTTTGTGTTTTCCCACTGGAATCGGTGCTGTCCAAGCCAACACATTCCTGGTTCAGGTGTGAAGTCTCTGGCTCAAGCCCATCAGGAGCAGATAATCTTGTTCAGTGCTGTGGCTGCAGCATCCCTGGGATGATGGTGTAACTAATTCATTTCTCTGCTTCTAGGACACAAATCATCATGATAATAGAGATAGTTATTTTCTTTGAAAGATGCCAAAAAATGCTTCCTTTGGCTTTTTTTCCCCTTTTCCCTTTGCCTACGGCTCGCCCTGCATTCCAGCACAGTGTTGTGGTATGCAAGGATCCCGTTTGTAGGAATATTTTCAAAAGCTCCTGTATGGAATCAGTGGAGATGATGGCAATTGTTCTGTGTCAGGAACAGTGTCATGATTGAGAATGGACTTTTCTAAAGCAGGAGCTGTGAGCACATGTAGGAGTAGCAGAATATAGATAGCCTTTGGCTAACTGCTCATTGCTCCTGCTCTCGGTAGCATTTTAAAAGGCCACTGTCATCAAGTAATTTTTCATCTAATTCACTGTATGTAATAGCTTCTTTAAGAACCTGGAAATTATTTTATTTGCCCTTTTACTCTGGACAAACAGCAGTTTCTTTTTCTTGGCCTAACATTCCATCAGGGAGACAAACCCAAGCCCTGTTAGGGGTGTTTTTGCTTCAAATTCCACATAATGCCAGTGCTAGCATCAGCCTGAGAGGGAGAGGGTTCTGAAAGTGTGATTAATCTGCTCAGTGTATGACCCTGAAAGCTGAGCAAGTGGAAAGGAAATATTGATTATTAAAGGTGAGGTCTATGGTTTGGAAAGAAACTTTATGTTGGTGTAGTAAGAGAGATCAGTGGATTCATATGTTGAAGGAAGTCATTTGTATGAAAGAAGAGCCCTTGTGCTCATTTAGGGAGGAAATACGTGTCGTTCCATTCCTTGTTTTATGGGAATGTGCTGCTGTTGAGAGACAACCCTGTAAAAGGCCTGCAGTGAAATATTCGGAACTGATACTCTACCTCGGGGCAAAACACAACCTGGAATTGCAGATTTCATTTCATACCAATAGCAGAGGGCTGGGGATGTGGCATGAACTCTGTAAAGCAAATGGGAGAAACATCATCCTGCTTCTTTTCAGCTGTTGGGTTTGGTTGTCCAGAGTGAGTCTCCAAGAGGAGACTTCACCTTCCTGTGCAGGGTGGTCTCGTTCTCCAGGGAAGAGCAGCCTGGGCATCCAGCACAGCTCAGTGAGTGAATGGGGGGAATCTCCCCATTCCAGCAGGTTTTAAGTAATCTTGGGAGTGCAGCTAAGTACAAGACTTGCCAATGGCAGCAGCAGAAGCTGGAAAAACACCGAGACATTTTTCTGTCCTCCCTTTTCGCTTCAGCTTTAGCACCAAACATGCCTAAACCCCTGTGATTCCGGGTCAGGGAGGGAAGGCATCCCAAGATCTGTTACAGACCACGACTGTGTTAGAAACCACCAAGCTGTGTCCAACTCTCCATCTTTAAATTCTCCTTTTCAGACAAGGCCAGGCTCTGCCACGGCAGCGTGGTGTGATCCGTGCCCAGCGGTGTGGCACAGGGTCGGGGAGGTTCGCTCCCCGCAGGGAGCAGCTTGTGATTTCCCAAAGCCCAAGCAGGCGATTTTTCTCTCTCTCTTTCTCTCTCTCTCTCTTTTTTTTTTTCCCCTTTCTGCCTGGGAAGGATGCAGCATCACAGACCTTGTCACCCGGAGCTTAGAGGACAGCAACCATATGCCTTCCGACCTGCCCTTGCTTTTCTAGGAAAGCTTCAGCCTGCTGGGCATTTCCCATCAGAATCGTTAAGGGAGAAGGGCTGGGATGTGGCCCGGGCTGGCGTTCCTCTGGTGCTGAGCAGGGGTGGAGGGAGGGGGAGGGCGAGAGGGGAGCGGGGCAGGGGGAGGAGGGTGAGGAGACTGGGCTGCCAAAGAGGAGGAGGAGGGATGGAAGGGAGGCAAGATTGGCATCTTCATGTGCACGGGGCTGGCCAGCGTCAGGACAGCTTGATGAGCCTGCAGGCTCCCATCTCTCGCGGTTGCTCTGATTGCAGTGATGGGCTTGTCTGGTGGCTTGGACACCAGCTTTCCTTATCATGCTCCACAACATTTGCAGTGGCGGGGAAAGAAGGGAATGGAGGAGGTAAAGAAGCCCTGGAGTCACACACACACAAATCAGAGACAGGAAAGGGAGAGAAACAGCTTTGGCTCCAGGCTATTGATTTTGTTCCGTGACACTTGCTCATTTCCCACTTAGTGCTGCTCGCTGTGGTACCTTCCCGCTCCGGCTGCAGTGGCTCCTGAAAGGAATGGGGACCTGGAGTGGCAGGGGCTTGGCAAGGGATGGATTGATCCAGTGATCTGAAGCCATTTTGGAAGCAGTCCCCTGTGCTTGCAGCAGCACACAAACGCTCCCAGCGTGTCTCCACACTCACCAAGGAGACACTTCCTCGTGCTTTTCTCACTGATGTGCCTGCACATCCTCCCCCTGTGTGCCCTGGGCTCCTCATGTCTTCCAAATACTCCTTTGCTCCCTCAGCCTCTCCATCAGTCTTGTCTTGCTACCAAGGTAGAGGAATCTGGAGGCAGAGCTGTCCCAATTGTCTCCTAGAAAAGTGATGTTTTTTGGAGGGACTGTCAACCACCAAGGCAGCAGCTTTGCCCTCAGCTGTGGGGCCCAAACACTGGGACAACACCACACAGGCAGCATCAGCCTGTTGTTTTTTGCCTTGGTTGTAACTTTATTCCATGTGAACTGGGCATTGTGGCAACAGCAGGTCTGGTCTTTGCCCATGTTAATTTTTTTAATGTAGCCAACTGCCTGTCCCCGTGGAAAGGGAAGGAAACTGCTGGTGGGCAGGAGGGGGTTGAGGGGAGCAGGATTGTCACTGAATAGCACCAGCCTTGGTGCTCAGAGTGTCTGAACCTCTGCTGTGGCTGCCAATATTTTATATCTTCTGAGGATACTGGGAATCATTAGATAATTAATTGTCTTCACAACAGCACCAGAAAGGGAAGGGAAGGGGCATGGAGAAGATGTGCTGAGTTGATGTTCCTTTGCTGTCAGCATCACTGTCCTTTATTTAGCTGCTTCTGCCAGAGCTTCTCCTCTCCTCTGCTTGGAAGTTTAGTTCAGCTTTGAGAGCAGAAAGGGACTTTTGGGGTAACTAATTCCTTGGTCACTGTCTCCCTTTCTGGCCTGAACACACACAGATACACAAACACACATGCACACAGACAATTTTCCCCAGCTTTGTGTCAGGGGATGTTGGAATGCCATGGCTGGCAGGAGCTACTAACTGGATTAGCTGGTAAATCCATCTGGAGCTCCCAGTGGGAGGGATGGACAGGTTCAAGATGAATAACAGCTTGTCTGAAGCAGCAAAATGGATTGTTTTGTGAAAAAAGAAGGAGGGGAAATACCCTTTTTCTCCTTGCAGACTTTTGCCTGAGACAGGGAAGTAATTTCAAGAACATAAGGAAAGAGGAGATGGTTTTTGACAAGGGGTTGGTTCTTACTGTGTTGCTAAATACAGTTGTCCATTCTTTTTCCGTGTATTTAAGTGCACCTTGTCTTCCTATTAGAGTGTTCCTGTATTTCCCAAAACTTCATAGTGATTTTGAGATTATAAGGGGTGATACATGTTTATTTTTTTGGTTTCTTCTTGTCCTTTTATTGTGCAAGATGTAACCCCCTGCAGAACCATGCCTGGGTGCTGCCCCCCATGAGGCCATGGGGGTTCACAGGGTGCTGTCCCTGCTCTCAGGCTGGCATTTGACAGGGACTGATGGAGGGAAAACAGTGGCTTGTTTGACAAGAGCTGTGCTGAGATCAGCCTCACCTGGGGCCCAGCAATAACCTCACTGCAGATCTACCTGTGCAAAGGGAGCAAACCAGCAGAATCTCAAATGACTATTGATAGACTTGAGTGAAGCTGCATTTGCTGATGGGTTGGCCAGATAAATGGCTGAGGAAATAAAATTAGCTTTTCCTCCCCCTGCCCTCATCCTGTTGCATAGTGTTTCCCACACAAAACCAAATATGCTGGATTGAGAAGGGAAGAGCCTTTCCTTTTTCTTTCTGATAACTCTATCCATCCGCAGTGGTGCCAGTTGTGTTGCAGGACTGCAAAGGGAATTGTGTGGTGTTATCATAGAAAGGCTTGGGTTGGAAGAGACCCAGTTGCCACCTCCCCACCATGGCAGGGCCACCTTCCACTAAACCAGGTTGCCCCAAGTCCTGTCCAACCTGTCCTAGAACACTCCCAGTGTTAAGGGCAATATTCCTGCAGTACCAACAGGGGGGTGAGAGGCTCAGGAGGGGAGGGATGAGCTCCTGAGGGACCCTTCCCTTGGAGCTGGGAGTGTGTTTTGCCCTGCACAAAGCAGAGGAGACTCTGCCCTGCAGCATCTGGCATAAAATGGCCTGTGTACTTTAAAGATTCTTGGGACCAAGGGTAAGAGCTATAATTAATAACAAAGGTAATAGTAACAGCAGCAAAAATAAAATCATTTTGGTGCCATTAAGCCTTGACCTAAAAACCAGAATGGCCGATGAGAAGTCTTTGGTCTGATCTCTCCCCCTCCTCCTCCACCCACGTGTCTCTGCTTATTTCTCTCTTTCTTATTTTTCTTTCCTTACTGATATGTTTTTTTTCTGCTCTGGACATATCCTTGAATCCTGGCCATTCCCCCAGCTTATGGGATTCCCATTATACACGCTTGATATTTAACAGCTTTGGCGTCTTCCATAGCTGGGAGTGAAAAGAGAAAAAACAGCTCAGAAACATAATGGAGCAAAATCTGCATACTGAGCCCTGGTTCCATGTCCCTTTGCACTGTTTACTGAGATCTTAAAAGCTACGAGCTGTGGCATCTACTCAGACTTCATCAGCCCGTGCTGCCCTGACGCTGGCCTTGCAGACACCGCCGCCTCCGCAGCCACCTCCTCGCACCGGGAGCGCTCTGCTCTCCCTTTGCTCTGCTCCCCCGGTGCTGTGCAGCACGAGGGAGCACTCAGGAATTTGTGGGAGCACAATATATATTCCCCTGGCTGAAATCAGAAGCCCTGCTGATGCCCAAGAGCTGAATTTGCCCCTGTGTGAGTGCCCTCTGTCTTGGCTCCTGGTGTGTGTTGTTATCTCCTGGCAAGATGTTGGTGTCCTCTCTGCGGTGCAGACAGGGCGAGCAGGGGATGGATGGTTTGAAATCATCTTAATATAAAAAAAATACTAGGCCACAAATGAGTGAAAACATCTTATCTGAAGTCCTGCCTCCTTACATGCCAGCCTAGCTTTGCTGCCTTAAGGAGTCCTTAGAAATTCCCTTTTTTTGGTGAAAAAGGGTTGGTGTTAGGTGGATCTAAGTGTCCTGAACAAAGCAGTGATGACCCCCAGCCTTCCCTCCCACCAGATTTATGGTTCTCTTCTTTTTTTTCATTTTTGAAAATTTAAAAAATTATTTTCCCTCTCTCTTTCTTCCTCCTATTCCATTTTTCTTCCTTCTCCCAGTAGATGTGAGTTTTATGGACAGCCAGGGAGCATCACAGCATTCACAGTGACCTGTCTGTTGTGTTGGAACCGGAAAAGTATCTTAAAAGTATTTAGACAGTGCATTTGATCTCTCTCTTTTACCTGATCAAATTTAGGAGTCAGTCTGAGCATTTTAGTGTTGCTTCTTATGAACCAGTGGGGACAATCTGACTCTTCCAGAGAGCACTCCATGTTCTTTATCTTTGATATTTATTTTATAATATGGTAAATTGCTAGAAAATAGTGGGGATTTAGCTCTGAATTAGCTCAGTTTTAGACATCTGAGTTAGACCTAACTCACCCCATGCATTAATTTCCAAGCAGCTTTGAAAGTCTTGCTACACTTTCTCCTGATGAAGTACCTTCTTTTCTATCTCCCAGCATCTTTTGTTCCTGTTTCCATCTCTTACACCTCAGACAAGTCAGGCATTCCATTTTCAGTGCAGGAGATTTTCATTGAAGTTCCCAGTGACACATTTAAAGCTCATGAGAACAAATGTGATTATGACCCAGTGGTTGGTTACTGAATGGGACCATTGCTACCAGTTATCAGTGAAACATAATTTTTGTAGTATGACAGGTTTTATATGGTTTGTGGCAGCATCCAGAAGTTTATTAAAGAGATTAAAAGAGCACTAACATCAAGATGTGAGACACCTGGTGGGTATTAACAACAAAATTCCCTTGGAGTCATCCATGGCTGAGCATGGAGGGTGTTCTTGGTTCTTTATGGGCCCCTTGTTGTACATCCACCAGGCTTTTTTCAGTATCTCTTACCCAGCAGCACAGAAGGAAATTATCCTTTCTTGGCACAACTTCCTCATCTGACAAACTCCATAGAAAGGTACCAGTTTTGGTCTGTTGTCCCAAAGGATTTTTTTCCTTTGCATTAAAAGCTGCAGCCCCATCCCCCTGGGGAGGAATTTCTCTGCAGTGCTGTTGTCTTTGGGTCCTGCAGAGCTGCAGGGTTGGCCTTTTGGGTTTGTTTCATGCTCTGCCCTAGAATTGAGACCCCAGGAAAGCCTTGCTTCCCTTATTTTGGGACTCAGCTGTTAAAAAACCCATTGCAGATTCTGGCTATCCAGGCTGGAAGATCAGGAAGATACAGACCAAAGTCCTTCCACACAAGCTGCTCCCAAGACCCTTGGCCACTGGGACTGGAGAATCCCCATGCCCTCAATTAAATTCCTGATTTCCCTACTGGAATTGGGGTGACACTTTGGCTCGCTGGGTTAACCCCCTTTCCTCAGCTGCACCTTTCACTTTGGTAGATGGTCACATATTTCCAACTCTTCACAAAGCAGGTCAGCATATTCTTCCAGGACCATTATCCTGCTGCTCCCAGAGCCTTCCTTAGGAACACAGCAGGGAGCTGCATCAAGGAAATGCATTAAGGCGAATCAGCAAGAGAGAAGGGTACCTCTGGGCCAACTCCCTGCTTCTCAATTATTTATACTTCATAATTTCCAGCAAATCACTGGCTGTTTATTGGTGCTCATCTATAATTGAAGAGTTTCCTAGATCACTGGCCAGCTTTGCTTAAGTTGTAGCTGGCCGTGCTTTTGAAAGCTGTTAGGAAAAGCCCGCAGGGAAAGGTGCAGGGTCTCAGGAGTGGCTGGTCATCCATTGAGGATACACCCTTTTAATTTTTGGCTTTTGTGGGCACCTGGGACTGGGAGGTTTCCAGCATGTGGTTTACCAGCTCCATCTGACCGCACCACATGGCGCTGCAGTTACCAGGATGACCCTGAGCAGGAGGTGTTGTGAGGATTCTGCCTTGCCAAGCCTTTGCTCGCACAGTGTGCTGCTTGTTCTGCCAGAAAAACCCCCCCCCCCCAAAAAAAAAAAAGCACACTGGAAGGTTTTGATGTTCCTGGAATTCTTGGAGAGGCCGTGAAAAAGGAGCTACTGTTCTGAATGGAGATGAAAAGCCAAAGCCTTAAAAACTTTCGAGAGCTCGAAATCTAAAGGGAAAAAATAAAAATAATCAAGTGCATATTTGTGCAGGGGACAGAGTTGGGTCTGCAGGCTTGGGATGGCTCCTTCCTCAGGCCTGGCTCGTCTTTCTCCAATGACATTTCAATTTAATTTATCTCTTTTAACTTCAGAATGAAACAATTTTGGCTGAAGCAGTTGAATGTTTCTCTTCAAAACCACCAAAATGTGCTAATGTAAGAAAATTTTATGGTGTTGTTTTCAAATTGAAAAATTCTCTGACAGCAGCTACTTCTGGGTGAAGAACTTCACACCGGAGCAACTTGGAAACTCTACTGAAAAAATGTTGTGTTGAAATGTTCCCAACCAGCTCTATCCATCACTTCCTTTCACTACTACCCAATAAAAATAGCTCCCACATACCGCTGCAGTCAGGAGTGCCATGTTACAGAAGAAGAAATAACTAAGCCAACAAAATGACTCACATTCCAAAGATAATATATAAGGTAGGGCCTGGCCAACTGGTTGGATTCAAATTAGAACCAGCCTCAGCCTTCCTGCCCGAAACAAACCCATCACAAAATACGATCTGTTGTTATTTTTTGATGTTTGCTGGGTTTATTCTCCACTCAGGATCCCACTTCTGCCTCGCTGGACGTGCTTTTAATGCTCCTGTTTCTCCTCACTAAAATCAGGAGGGCAATAGGACTGTGGCAAAGGGATTTGTTCTTGGAAAGAGATTTT
>VXBX01007236.1:637611-670215 GCA_013400415.1 Scytalopus superciliaris
AGCTCTGTTGCAGCTTGGAGTTTGGTTAAAGTAGATCTAGACCTTTGCACAATTGAAATTCTACCCTGCTGGGTTTGTCTTTCTGGAGTGTTTGTATTGAAGTAGCAGAGTCGTGGACCTCACAGAAACCAGCCAGTATGTTGGGCACGAGCATAAAGAACTGGACCACTTTGTCCACAGAGCCTGAAATATCCTTCTTAATTTAAAACATATAAATCAGAGGCCTAAAACTTTAAATTTTATCGTTGTTGCGAGGTACTGAACTAATACCCTGAAGTTTTTAGCTCGTTAATTCTGTCGATCTTCACAAAAGCTCCCGTTCCAGCAGAGTGAGCCCTTGGTGTAAGTACAACTTTTCAGGCAGGCTGGTAGTGCTTTTTGGAGCAGCTCATGGTTTAGGGTGAATGCATTTTAAAGCAATCTATAAATCTTTATGATCTTTGTTTTTCTTTCTCCTGCGTGCATACTTGGCAGGCGTTTCCAGTTTGCATCACTGAAAACTCGATTCACCTCCGTACAATGGGTGAGATTTGCCCACATCTGAAAAGCCAACATCAAGCCCTTTGCACCTTTTAAATCTTCAAAATAGGACTGAGGCAGGACATTATGGTTTGCCAAAGCGTTGCAGTGCCTCCCCCTGAAGCTGAACTGAGTTTCAGCCAGGCAGAATGGAGGGGGTGAGGGTGGAGGATGAATTACTGTGACCTTGCAATGTGCTGTGAAAGAAAAAAAGGTAATTTGGGGGCTGCAGTGCTGGTTATTACTTTTTTTTTTTCCTCCTCTGTGGCTTTGGTGCTTTAGATGGCTGCTTGGCCTATTGCATGGCATTTGGGGCAGGCTCTTATCAAAATTTGGAAGCTTAGGAGAAAGTAAATTAATGTTAAAGGTCTGCAACTTTTGGGGGAGGGTTTTGAGTTCAGCAGATTTGGTTTAGATGAGCAGCACACAGCATGGATGGAGTAAGAGGCTGCAGGAATAGCTGGGAATGGTGACTGGATATGGAAAGGGGAGATTTTTCTTAGTGGATTTGTCTGCTGGAGGAGTTTCTGTGTGTACCATCAGGAATTTTCAATGCGACACTGACCAAAATCCTGGGTGGTGAGCTGGGCATGGCCATGAAGTCACAGTGTGTGTGGGAAACATGTTCTGTGTCTCTGGATTAGTCCTGTGAAATCTGCTAAAAGCATAAAGACTTGGGGGGCTGCTGAAGGGTTGGGTGTTTGGCAAAGATCTCAGCAGGGACAGTCAGTGTGTGCTGGGGCAGAAGGTGGCAGAGTCCCTGCCCCACAGACCAGGCCAGCACCATCCAGCTGCCAGCTCTCTGAGTTCCCCCTGGATGTCTGTCCATCTGGGCTCTTCCATTCTTGCAGAAAAGGAAGGAAAGTGCTGTTTTCCAGAGCCAGTGATGGAGCTCAAGCTCCTCCTGAGCCCAGCCAGCTCCCACCTGTCCAAGGTGTGTGTGCCCCTGAGGAGCTCCAGGCTGCTGCCAGCACCCTTCTGAAGGGAGGAATGGGAAGGATAAACAGCCCTGGAAACCACAGAATCTTGGAATCCCAGAATGGTTCGAGCTGGAAGGGACCTTAAAGCTCACCCCATGGGCAGGGGCACCTTCCAGTAGCCCAGGTTGCTCCAACCTGGCCTTGGACACTTCCAGGGCTGGGGCAGCCACAGCTGCTCTGCCCAACCTGTGCCAGGGCCTGCCCAGCCTCATACTAAAGAATTCTTTCCTAATATCTACCTTTTCCCCCTCCTTCAGTCCAAAGCCATTCCCTCTTGTTCTGAGCATTGTATTTGAGAGTGTTGGAGTCTGGAATTGCCCAAAGCCTCCAGGTGCTGCCCTGTGTGTGTGAGGGATGAGAGGGACGGATACAGATGAGGAAGGGACAGCCCGAAACTGGGACTGGACCCTTTGCCTTGGATCTGAGGAACTAAATCAGGCCAGGGTTGAGGGCACGAGGCATTTCACAGGAGAGCTGTCAAAAAGCCTTTTGTGCCATGTACCTTTGACTCCCTCTGGCTTTGCCCCAAGCCTGGAACTGCCAGTGTTTATGGTGCCTCGCTGGTGTTTAATGCTTGGCTGTTACTGAATATCTTTGCTGGTGTTAACATAGTGGTTTCTGGGGACACTCAGAGGAGTTAAGGAAAACAAGCTGCAAGTTGGAAGTTAAAGTGGATGATGGGAGTGCTGCAAGGTTTGTTGTAGCTGAGTCCTTCTTCCCAGCTCAGTGATTATCCAAGACCTGTGAAAGTCCCACGTGGGGCAGCATGCTTTGGAGATGCACTGCCTGTCCCTGAGGTGTCTGGCAGCATTTTCCCTTGCCCAGGTGCTGGGCAGCTTTTTAACACTGTTATCAAACATCCCTGGCAAATGTAGTGATTATTGGGCTGATCTGCACCTGGAAATAAATAAATAAAAGCCATAAGAACAGAAAATACACCCTCCCAAGATAGCTTTTATATAGCTAGAAAAGTGAGGTGGTTTCCTGTTCTAAATATTTAACATGATGTTTATGATATGTCCTCTGGGGGAAGAGATGCTTGAAAGCTAATGTTTATGAAGTAAGTCTGGAGGGATGGAAAGGGGAGGGAGGGCACACTAACTAGGAGAAAAAAAAAAAAAGAGGAGGGAAAAAAAAAAAGAACCTCGGGAGATGTCCTGATTTATGGCTTTACTTGCTGGAGAAAAATCTCTGTTTTGTTAAAAAGATTGCAACTGAAGGAAAGCAACTTCAACTCTGCTCCTTTTGAAACCAGAAACCTGTTCCCTCAGTCCAGACAGGATCTGAGCCTGGGCCAGCAGGAATCTTTCAGTGGCTGCTGCCTTTGTGCTTTGGAGCCCTGCAGAAGGTGAATGTGTGTCTGCATCACGTGAGGGCTGGAGTGATGGGCTGATGCTTAAGAAGCTGAGCTACCTTTCAGAAAGGAGGGGTGAGTTGAGTTTCCTACTCTGCCAAAGGCTTCTGGTGTGTGATATTTGGGTGTTTAATCTTCCTTTGTCTCTGTTCCCTGTCTGGGAATAGCAACAATTTCCTGATTCACTGGGAGATTGAAAATAAATCACTTTATTGTTATATAGTTAAAAAATAAAGGCCCGGATAGCCATTATTTCAGGAGGGGTGACTGCGCTCCTTGTGAAGCACACTCAGAATGGATGGTATTTTTCAACCCAGGTTATTAAAAGTAAACCAATGCTTGGCTTGTTTTACCAGGGTGATTCTGTGTGTGAACTGTAGCCATTCAGGAGGTCCAGGGAAGGGCAGTGGAGATGGGGAAGGATCTGGAGCAGCAGGAGGGGCTGAGGGAGCTGGGGGGGCTCAGCCTGGAGAAAAGGGGGCTCAGGGGGGACCTTCTGGCTCTGCAAGTCCCTGCCAGGAGGGAGAGCTGGGGTGGGTCGGGCTCTGCTCCCAGGGAACAGGGACAGGAGGGGAGGGAACAGCATCAAATTGTGCCAGGGGATGTTTAGGTCGGGTATCAGGGAAAAGTTCTTCATGGAAAGGGTGCTCAGGCCCAGGGCAGTGCTGGAGTCCCCATCCCTGGTGGGATTTACAAGCCCTGTGGATGTGGCACTTGGGGACATGGTCAGTGGTGGCCTTGGCAGTGCTGGGGCATGGTTGGACTTGATGATCTCAAAGGGTTTTTTGCTTTGCCACCCCCAGCACAGGATGCAAATCCTTCGTGGAAAGCTGTAGGTCAGAGAGGTGGAAACAGCAAATTCCCAGTGCTCCCAGTTGCAGCAGTGGGAGTTCCTGTCACTTTATCTCCTGGCTGTGTCTGATGCAGAGGGTGCAGTTAAAGAGGCAGGTTTGGAGAAGGTCCCTGCAGCCCCTGAAGTGGCACTGGGGTGTCTGCTGGGTCCTTGGTGACCCCTTGGCAAGTGCTGTGAAGCACCACAAGCCTTAGATCCTGGGACTGAGGAGGCTGGAAGGCAAACATGAGAAACTTGCAGCAGAATCTTGTCTAGGATGAAATTCCCAGTGGCTTTATCAGTGGACTCTGAAGGTCTCAAAGAAGTCAGAGGCCAGGTAGAAAAATCCCATGTCTTAATCAATATTTCAGGTTTCTTCTCTGTATTGTGCTCAGCCTGGCTGGGAGTCAGGCCGTTTGTTTCAATTATTAAATACAGATTTATGACCTGTTGTTTTTGTTGGAAATAGAGCCAGGCTTGGGACCAGTTTTCTCCTTGAAAATAGCTGTGGCTGCAGACATTTCATGCAGGTAGAGACGTGTCAGTTGTGTTTATAAATACCCAGTTTCCTCCTGGTTTTCTCTCTGTTCTTGTGGCTCTGACCTCTCTCAGCAAAGTGGAACGGTCCCACATCCCTTTTTTTGGGGATTACTGTGTTTTGCACAGGACTAACTTGCATTTGATGGCTTTTCTTTGCTCTCAGCAAGCTCTTACAGAACTTTGCAGCAGAGAAAAATCCCTGCAATCCCTGTGACAGTCCTGGTTTGGTGACAGGCAGGTCTGATCATTCCAGCACGGGAATATTTCCACTGGTGTTAATAACAGTATTCCTCACTCAATTCCCTGGTCTGCTGTAACAACTGTATTCCAGTAACCAGCATGGATATCTTCCTTTTCTTTAGATATTCCTGTCTGACTGCTATGGAATAAAGTCATCTTGATAATAGTTGAAACAGGGGATGATCGAAAAGGCATTTGAACTTGGGGAGAGTTCAGATGTTTTGGGTAAAATTTATCAACCAGTGAAAGTTGATAATGTGTGACTGCAGTAACATGTTAGAAAAGGAGGGAGACAAATCTGCTACTCCTTCCAACTCATCAGGGGAGCTGCAGGAGGAGCTCTCAGGAAGGTTCTTCCTTTAAACCTTGTTGATAACACACAGAAAAGGCTGTTGTACCTACGTGGCATTTTATTTATTTATTTTTTTAATGCTCCCTTTGCCCTAAAGTTGTGAATCTCTGAAATTCCAACACGAGAAATTACCAACCAGAAGGAAACCAGCAAACCCTTTCCCCTCCCCACACCCCTCCAAAACTTCACGTATTACCTGAGCATCTGGAGCACCGAGCTGAGAGGAACATGGTTTTTCAAGGTTTTTTTCCCCCCAAAAAAAATCCCTGCCTCTAATCTGTAAGCCCCTTCAGACCTGCCTCTAGGGAGAAACCCACCAATTACTATTTACTTTACCAACCCAGAGTGATTTGTGGACGTATGTAAGAATTATTTACGGTTTCATGCAGGAAAAACTTTCAGCTCCCTATTTGCCCTTGTAAGTAATGAGTTGCCTCAGGGGATCAAAGGTCAGATTTTGGTTTTAATGCCCACCTCCTTTTAAAAAATAAATAAAGCAATCTATGTGAAAAGAGGAGGGGGGGGGAGGGAAACCCCTCTAACAGTCTGAAAAGGCTCTGACTCCTGCTCTGCTTTGATGTTTTAGGTCTGGAAGGGATCATAAATTTGCTGGTGTGAGATAGAGTGATAATAAATGTAGCTTTTAACTGCTGGGTTTTTAGCTCACACAGCATCCATTATCACTGGCAACTGCAAAGGGAATGTACTTTTTTTTTTTCTCCTTGTTGCTCTTTAGAAAGATAAATATTCACCCCAGTATCCCCTGATGTCCCAAAGGCTCAGACGAAGCTTTTCCTTGTGATCATTCTCCAACAACTTTCATTCTTGGCCCCAAATGATTCAGGGGTGTTGATAAGAGCCCACAGGGGTTAACTTACCACTTAGTCCAGCGTTCCTCTGTCAGCTCTTTATTGGATGGCTATTTTTCCAATAGTCTGAGGTGTGGTGAGCAGGGAATAGTCAAGGAACAGCTTGAAACAGAGAATTTATTTGGGGTTCAGGGTCTGAGAAGTCTTGAGGTTCCCAAGAGGGCTGGAAGCAGAACAGCTGTTCGGTTTGAGAAGGGTTTTTACATCTCTGTTTGTCTGTCCTTCTGTGAAACTCCTGCCCTGGAGCCCTTCCTTCCTCCTGGTAAATGAGGAGAGAGGAGAGTGCCAGGCCCAGTGCCACTGGGTGCCCTCTCTCCATGCCAAGCTCAGGCAAAAGGGGCACTTTTGGAAATGACTTTAAAAGGCTGAGGGACACTTTGTGCCTTCCTGGGGCGGCACTTCCAGCAGCACAGCCTCTGTTATGTCATGAGCTTCTAAAATGATGTTGTTAATAAATTATTGGAGCCACTTAGATGCCTATTAATGTCTTTTTGCTGAATGCCAGCAGCCTCATATTCCAACAATTTCCACAAGCACTTATTGATCACGTATAGATTTGGAATGAATTTTGCCAAATCAGTTTATTATCCCTATATATCTCCCTCTGGCTGCTTTGCTGTGTGGAGTAAACACTTCAGCTATTGTTTTTCTTTTTCCCTAGATCAGCAATTAAGTCTTTTTTACTCAACTCTCATCCATTATGGATCACTTCTGTTGGGAGTATCATTTAGTCTTATTTTTTGAAGTTCAACCATAGATTTGTTTCTTTGGTCTGCTGCAAAACTTAATGATTTTCCATATATTCTTTCAGGCCTCCAACCTAAATGAGAATGTCATCCACTCTAAATTCAGAAACTATTAGAAAACTCTGGGAGCAGAACAAATATTGGACAGCACTTTTAAATAAATAACATTCAGAGGGTGTATTGAAAAACACTGTCTTGATCTTTACTTATGACATGGATAGAGTTAATACTGTTATTTATGGTGCCCCTTGCTCTTAGCTCTTTTAAGAGGTTTTTTTTATGTCTTTATTGAAATTACATCTATAAGAGGGTACCTTTTCTCACTTGGATTACTATTCCAATCATGGAAATAAGCCTTTTTTCATAGAGGTCCAAAGGATGTGTCGTGTAGTCTGAATTCTTCAGGCCCTTTGACTCCACTTAGTTCCAAGAGGCCAACACAACCTCCAGAAAGGTGGTAACAGGTAATTGCTGTGGCTTCTGACCATTTCATTGCTAATCTATATGTCTGGTTGGACTTTCTGACTAAGCTCATCCACACGGTTCTACTTTAAGCTCCACTTCTCTGCCTTTTCGTGGTATCAGCTTTACTGAGATTTCATCTTTGGGGCAGACAAAATTTTTACCAGGTTGAGCATTTTCTTTTTCTGCTGAGCTGTGCCTTTGGATGTATCTGAGAATTATTCTGGAGCATTGTCTGAGTCCATCACACATGGGCTTTGGCTCTTGCTTTGGCCTTGCTTTTGCTCCTCTCTGGTCCATGCAGGTGGCCTGAAATACCTGAGGTGGTATTTAGCCTGTGCTAGTTAGAAAATGAGCCATTTCACCCCCAGAAGTTATCTAGGGCAGATGGGTTGTCTTACCTCGGGGAGATGCCTGTGCCATTGGCTCAGCAAAGAGCCTGGAGCATTATCTAGCCTAGACCTGATTTCCTGACCACTAAAATTAGCTGGGATGTATCCTGCTCAGTTGCACATAGTTACAAATTTCTATAGCCCTACAAATGTTTTTATGGGAAATTTTATCTTATCCATCTAAGTTTGTTGAAAGAATCTTACTTGCTCAAGATGGCTCTTTTTATCAGTTCATTCTCAGCTCTATTTTTGATTGCCCCTCCTCACACTGTCCCAGCTATCTGGGATGCCACATAACAAAGGTTGTATGGCTGTGAAACAGCAAATGGATGGCTCATCCTGTGAGCAATCTGAATTTCAGTAACCGCCTGGGACTGAGTCTGGGAAAATATCTCAGCTTAATGTAAACTTCAGCTGGACTCTGGTGGCTGTAAGGCTGGGCTCTAGATAAGGTCCATTCTGGGAATGAAAACATCTGCTTCCCTGGGCTGGATCTTGGCCATCCTGCTTGGAAGGGGACAGCTCCTCGTGGGAGATGTTAGCCAAGCTCTGGTTGGAAAATCTCTCAGGAAGCTCCTGCTGTTGTCCCTCAGCACCCCCTGGAACTGGAATGCTTTGGGAGGATAGATCTTCACAGCTGCTGCTCCACCTGCAGCCCCAGAGCACGCTCAGGTGCAGGAACTGGGGCTGACTGTGTTGAAATGACATTGCAGTGGTTGAGATGAGGCAGTAAAATAGAAAGACTATGAGGAATTGGGGCTGGGTATCCTCAGCTCACCTGCAGTTGCCTTTTGGTTGTACCCATGTTTGTGCATCCCAGCTGGAGGCTGGAGCACACCCTGCAGATCTAAACACAGGGAATCATCATTGCTGTGTAGCCGTGAGGGTCTCAGGGTTTGAGAGGCAGATTTTATGGGCAAAGATCATTTCTTTTTCTGCTAGTAAACCAAGTGAAATATTTAGAAAAGCAATCAAAGTTGTGGTCTCATCTCTCCTGAGTGATTCCCTATTTCAGGCAGACTAGTCAAAGCTGGATACCTGCATGTATTCCTGTGTTCCCCCAAAACAGTTCGGGAAAGAATCCCAAGGGTAAAACCCAAAGAATTCCTGGTTGACCTTAGGAATGTCACCTTAACACGCTGTTTCCTTTTGTTATCAGTGACTAATACCTAGTCCCTTCAAATTCCCAACAAAATAATCACTGTGGTGTGTTGAATCCTTTTAAACTGGGCAACAGGGATAAGGATTCTGAACATCAAAGCAGTTGTGAGGGAGGTTTATCAGTGAAGCAAAGGTGGACTGAACATACCCCGATGCATCTGCTCTGCTAATCTGCACTGAGATGCTGTTGGATTTCAGCAATCAAATAGAGACAGATAGAAAAAAGCCCAACTTAAACATTCAGCTAATCAGGATTACACCCAGCTAATGGAGAGAGGTTCTTTCCCCCCCTTCCCTATCATCCTGGTCGATTCCAATTGATCCGGGCTGTGCTGAGCCAGAGCAGTCCTTCAAAGTTTATTCTGGTGTCAATTTTTATAGTTCCCCCCGCTGATCAATAGAATGCATAATCATTAAGGCAAAGTTTGTGAAAGCTAATCCTTCAATAGGAGTTTTATGAATGGCTCAGAGTCATGGCTCTAACCATTTGGATGTAAGTGGAACCTTTAATCAGGTGAGTGACAGGAGACAGTCAATAGGATTTGCTGAGATTGGATTCTGATTTTCTATACAGCTCTGCAGAGTGAGCAGGAGAAGGGGGAATGAGGATGGCCAGAGGAACAGACACAGGCTAAAATGGAAGTTTCTCCTCTTTTATTATTTATAAAATGTATTTCCAATATTTTTAAAAAAACACTTTGCACTTGCATATCATTTTTCACCTGGAGAGCTCAGCTGGGGACATTTGCTGATTAAACACTACATCATGTTCTTGTGAAGGTGAAGAATTACTGCTGCCTTCCACTGTGAGGGCTTCCTGCACCAAGTTTCCAAGTGCAACACCTTTGTAGCTTCTCAGCAAGGTGAGAGAAAGCAGAGGCAGGTGGAATGACTTCTACAGAGTAGGACAGTGACAGAGGAGATAGGAACCTGGGAAGTGGAATTGCTTTGGGGTTGCCCACTAGACACGTGGTTTAACTGTGGATTTCTTTTCTCTTTTGATGCATCCTAATCTCCTGAAGTCACATGGGAGGGATGGTTTGAATTGTATAAACTAAAATTAGGAGTAAGGAATTACTTACAACAGGGAACTGGAAAATCAGAGAGTGAGATGAGCTGTTGCACTGAACTCCTCGCTGCTGTAAGTGACCAAAAAGCACTTGGTGACAGCATTAATATTTCTCCTTCTCTCCTTTTCTGCCACTTCAAATGCAGTGAAAGCAAGACACCTTTTTTAGCAGCAAGAAGTACGTTTGCTTGGGCAAATACCTTCTTTCTGCTTAGGGTGCCAGGATGAGAAGAAACCAGTCAGGAGAGAATCTGTTCCCCTTTGGTGTGTTGAAAAGTGAAGGGGCAGGTTCCAGTGGCAGCACAAAGACCTCTGTGGCACTTGGAGCTCTGAGCATTCCTTACCTCTGGGGTTGGGTGGTACCTTGGGGCAGGAAAGCAAAGCTGGGGATTTCATTTGCACTTTCCAAGAACAGAATAACAAACATGAGCAATGTAGATAGTCCTTTGCAGGTGGCATATCGAGGGTTTGCTAAAAAGTAAGTTTAAACTTCAGCAAGTCACTTGCTCTAAACTGATGCAGCTCCATTGGCTTCTCATGCTTTGCATCAGCTGAATGTTGTCCTCAGGCTCATCATCTGGCTCTTCCTGTTCAGGATTGAACAAGTGTTTCTAACGCGGGTTCCTATTTGGGTGGTTGAGCAAAAAGGTGTCTTGAGCTTCATCAGCTGAGCACCCAAAAGTGCACCTGGGAGGGGCCAGTCCATGGTCCCCATGTGTGTGTCGTGCTCCTCATCTTCTGCCATTGCTCTATTGGGAATCTTTTTATTTTAGGGATTTTTTTATTTTAGCTGAATGTGTTTTCTCTGTTTATTGCTGTTTCATAGTCCCCAGAGCACTTTGTCATTAGGAGTGCAGAGCAGCATGACATGACAAGAAAGAGCGAAACTCTGCTTATGGCAGAGCCTTCAGGAGTTCAGGGAAGTCAGACCTGTGTGAGAAAATACACCAACGCTTGCTAAGAGAGCAGAACATGCCACAATAAACCCAAGCACTGGGGGGATATTGGCTCCATGTGCTGGCACTGGCCTGGGAAACCAGACTGAAATGCTCTCAGGTTTCCATGTTCAGGCAGGGCTGTGTGTGATGGAAGACCCCATGGTAAGGTCTTGAGGGGAAGGGTGTGATGGATGAAAGCCCTCTTCCCTCCCAGAGGGGTTACTGCCTCGTGACTATTGGTACTTTCACACCTAGGTCTAGATCTGAACCTTGTTTCTTGACCCCATTGCTGAAAGATTGGGGGTTTTTTCGGGATTTTATATGAAACATTTGCAAGCCTCTGCCCTGAATTGCTTTTAGTGACAAAGAGAGATATGGGGGCAGCTCCAAACTTGGAAATTATTAGGTGCTGAGATGTATTTCAAAGCTTTTGGTCTGACAAGAACTAACCTTTGATCTGGTAAATGAGAACTTGACCCTATGGAGGTGAAGGGAGGGTTGATAAATAGGGGAAGGGGAGGATGACTTGGAGAAGGTCAGTGGGACCTGAGAGGTGGGTTTGTTCCTTCCAGCCCAGGTGGAAGGAGAAACTGGAGGGAAGGGTTATACATCATCTGTGGGGCTCAGGAGCAAGTCACCTGGGATAGAGTAAGAGTGCTCCAACACCCATTCCTTCTCCATGATCTGTGGAATGCTCTGGTCTGCTTTGCTGGGACAGCTGGGGTGTGGGCACCATAACTTGGGGAGCAGGAGATGTTGTCCCACCCAGTGGCTGCCTTTGGGCTGTCCCCACCATCCATCTGTGTGTGCAGAGGTTTCACTTCCAGGGCAGATTGAGGTTGTGATCAGGCATTTGAGAAGCCCTCAGGACCTTCTCTTGCCGTTAACCCTGAGTTAGCTGTGCTGTCCTGGAGCTCACAGAGCCCCCTGTGAGTCAGAGGGCAAAGGCAGCCGAGTTCAAGCTGGCCTTGGCAGGGCACAGCATCAAAGGTGCTTTCCAGAGTTTATTTCTCCAAGACATCAGGGGATTTTTATGAGTCTTAGCTCACCCCAAAGCTGGATTGCTGTGCTTATGACACAGCACTTTTTCCTTCTGTTTTGTCACTGCTTTCCTTCCGGCTGACCAAGTAGTTTTCCTGTTACACCAAATGCTTCCTTTTCTGCTGGGCCCTTCCAGAGGCTGAGGTGCCAGTCTCCAGCGCTGCTGAGATGCCTCTCTGTGAGTGATAACCCTGTTGCCAGTCCTTCCCCACACCCCCTCCCCCTGCCTTTCACTATGGTAAATATTTTAGTACTCGTTGAAATCAATTGAGCCTCATCAATTGGAAATAGAGTGTAAATCACTGGGACTTTTGCGTTCCCCCCCCAGAAATCAATTTTCACACATTAGGGCTATTAGCTTATTGAGAAGTGTGTGATAAATGGCTGCGGGCCACGGTGGAGCCACACCTGCCAGCTCTTCATTTTGCCTCTGGAAGAGGCTCAGGAGCAGAGGGATGCCAAGGGGAGGCAGGTCTCAGGTGGGTGGAGCGGAGCGGGGTGGGAGCCACGGGGCTCTCGCAGCCAGCCAGCCGGTGCCTGCAGATCAATAACAGCAGCAGCAGCGGCACTCACCGAGCCTCGCAGGGCTGGACGTGGCTCACGGCCAAACTCGTGGTTAGGCAGCACAGTGTTTTTCTCTCACAAAGATGAGCGTAATTTGGGCAGGAAAGGTGAAATGTAGAGCGCAGACGTTTAATAAAACTAATGCAGCAGTTTAAAGAAGCTTTTGTGGGAGTAAATGTCCTTCTTTCACCGCAGCAGCTGCAGGTAGGGGGTGGAAGTGTCTCTCCTGCCATCCCAGTGCTCTTGAAGTGCACAGTTTACCACTAGCTGTGATTTAGGGGTAACTGGGATTCACATTTTCCCTTTTTAATTCTTTCCTATCCCCTTAAATTCTTATAGTGGCAATTAATTGGCTTTTCCTGAATGAGTCTGGGAGAGGTGAGGGATGAAGTGTCCAGTGCCCAGCGAGTCCTGTGGCCATCTGGAAGACCTTGATCTCTATTTCCAAGATAGGACATAACTCATTCTTCTCAGTTACTCATGCCAGTGAAAACCACGGGTGACTCCAAGGACTTGGAGGCTCTCCAGTGCTGTACTCTGTGTTTCTGTGCTGTGTAGTTTGGCATTTTACACATATGAGCCACCCCTGGAGCTGTGGCAGTCATGCATAAGTAGGGTAGTCTCTTTGGCTAGAGATCTTCTCTCCTCCCTGCCCTCCTCATAAAAACCTGTCCTAAAAAAGCATATGTTTCCCAGTGGTATTTGCCTGTACAACAGGAAAAAAGGGAACCTGGAACACCAGGTCACCAGATAGGTGGTGCAATGTCAATATCCTGCTGTGCAGTGAATGCTGGGTTCGTGTACCCCTGTCCTTCTAGGAATAAAACCCAGAATTTTTTAAGAGACATAGAAGATTTTTGTCAGCTTTTTAAGATGAGCAATGTGGGCTTAGAGGCAAAAGCTCCTTCCTGTGAACATCTGCAGGGGAGTGACTCAGATGCTTCCTGGTCAGCCCATTCTGACGAGGAAGCCCAGGCCAGAGGTGCAATAGTGGTTTCCTTGCTCAGACACTGATGTGAGCTGGTTGGTTTTAGTGAAAGTGCTGTTGGATGGACTTGAATTGCACCAGGAGCATCCCAAGAGCAGGAGGCAGCCAGGAGAGCCAGCAGAGAGGACAAAGATGTGCAGTAGGAAGTTCTTGGCTAATGCACAGGTAGCTTTGAGCTGCCCCTGGGCTCCCTGTTTTGCTGTTGATGCCCCATGTACTTCTTTCCTTCTCACTTGTTTGCTTTGAAACACCAAACTGAGGGACTGAGAGTCCTGATCCACTTCTGGATATCTTTCCAGGCCAGCTGGAAGGAGGAGGCAGTGCCCTGCTCCCCGAAGAGTGCCCGTGTGGTTTGGCAGCTCTGGCAGCAGCAGACAGCTGGCTTTGAAATGCTCACACCTAAAAGCTTCCTGTGCTTCGTTCAGCCACAGCTCTGGAACTGTTTTCCAGTGGCTCTATCCAAAATGTTGTTTTTCTCCTTCCTCACAAGTTTCATATCAGGCAGCACAGGCCGTGCTGCTCGGGCCTGTTGGTGAAGTCATTCCCAGTATGTGGATTTGAGGCCGAGACTCCCGGGCAGGGGCTGCATCGCTTCCCTGACAGTCCTGGGCTCTCACCCTCAGCTAATTACTTTGATCCTTTACACTTTGTAAAAATTCTTACAACACAAAATAAGTCCCCCCTGGCTTTAACCTTGTGACCTGACTGGCCCTTGTAAAAGGGAGGGAGAAAACACCCAGTGGTGCACACCCAAACACACGCACTCTCTGCATGTGCCTGGATCCGCATCCCCACAAACTGCCTCCAGCCTCGGGCTTTAATAGTTTCCTCCCAGGACTCCTACAAAAAGGCAAATAAAACTCCTTTTACAAGATAGCAGAGCAGCATGAAGGATCAACTTCACCAACAACAAGTCCTTTCTTCAGTTCATTTGTTTTAAACTTACTTTTCATCCAGGTTTTGATCCTTGGAGTGCCTCTCCCCCCTCTCCCCTTCCATCGGGTTCCTCTTGCCTGCCCTGCTGCCAACAGCTTCGTGGCTAAAAGCAGCAGGGTGCTTTTTCAGGATCTGCTTGTTCACAGGGAGTAGCCTCTGTGTGTGTGTGTGAACACATGGGTTTAAATTCCCTAAGAAAAGAAGCGCAGGGGCAAGAGAGGGGAAAACCATCGTATTTCTGAAGGGTTGTTAAACAGACCAGGGATCTACAGCCTGCGAGGTAGCTGAGGAGAGATGCAGCACAGGTCTGTAAAATCAGAAGTGGTCTGGAAAAATAAATAGGTTGTTAGTCTTTTACCTCCCTTAGTACAAAAAGCAGAGTCAGTTCTTCACACAACGTGTATGTCCCTTTCCCTGAGCTGGGGAAGCACTTTGGAGACCGGGAACTTGGGGAAAGCATAAAGAAATTGAAGTTGTGTATGGTTTAGATTAAGGATGGGGAAACAAATTTGTATCTTTGCTCCCTTACTGGCTGACGTGTATTTATAAAACTTACAGACACTTAATAAAGTTGAGACATCTTTCTCCCTGACATATTTAGTGAAGAATGCTCAGCATTTTCTGAAGTTGCCATAAACCAGAACATAGTGCAAGCTGCATGCACGTCAGGATTCAGGAGCCTTGCCTCTTTAGGAAAACAGAAAAAACCCCAAACCTTAATTTGCCAATAAAACCCACATTTGGATGCCTTTATCATTTCCTCAGTTAAGCCAAAACCAAACTGTTTGAAAGCTTTTAGGCTTTCATTTATTTCTCCCTTCTTTCTAGTATTTTCTGTTTCCCATGCTTGAATTAGAACTGCTAAAGGAAGGAGTTCAGGAATAAAATCCTGGATAGTCTGTTCTTCTCAATAACCTGGATATGACAGGCAAAAAACCCCTCTAGACTCAGATGGAACCAAGAGTGTCATCTCTGTGGGAGCCAGAAAATGGATTCTGGAAATGGTGTTTGAGGGGAGAAACCCCCTGACCCTTCAGGTGAAAGGTCTGCACTGACTGTGCTGTTCCATCTTGGTTGACGTCAAGGTCTTGGATCCAGGGCTCAAGGCAGGAGTGAAACTCCCACAGCTTTGCTGCAGGGTGATGTGTAAGCAATAATACCTGCACAGGAACATGTTGTGTATGTCCCTCAGTGAGCAAACCCCTCCGTGCTGGGAATGTGGGCAGTTGCTGCAGGTCCAATTTGCAATTCTAATCCTGAAATAAAAGCAGAGGCTCCTTTGAGCTCCTCACATGAAGTTCCTGTGCATGTGTTGCACCCCTCAGGGTGAGATCTGTGCAAGCCATTCAACACATAGAGGCATAATTGGGAAATGTGTGTGTTTAAAGCAAAGGTGGGTTTTGCTGGTTGTTTGGGTGTTAAGGCTTTGGATCAAAACTGTGGCTGAGAGATTATGGGGGATCAAGGGGGAATCTTGGTAGGATTTTCATATTCACCTTCCCCTATCCCTTCTTGGAAGAGGAAAGTTGTTTAGATGGGGGAATTCCATGGGCTGGGATCTTTGCTCACCACTTAGCACGGGACTCCCCTTGTTCCATGCTTGGGAATCTTTGGGATTCCTGTGCTGTGCTTTGGCAATGCTCAGGGAAGAAACTATTCCTGCTGCAGAAGACTCTTCCCCAGCACCCCTTTCCCTACGAGAGAGTCTGTGGGGTTTCTCATCCCCTCCAGCCTTGTGAGCATGATTTTATCCCATGTCAAGGGAGACTTGAACTTACCAGAGCTGGGATTTTTCCCTGTTTTTGTCTGGGTCAGCTTCCCCCACGTGTGAGTCTGAGTGGAGCCAGTTGGAGGCTCAGTCTCTGTAGGGTGCTGCTCGTGCCAGAGCTCTGACCACAGCCCAACTCTAGGCCAGGGCTCCAGGATGGTCTCTCTCTCCCCAAGTTGCCTGCTTGTACTAAAGACTGGGGCAGCTCTCTAAAATACTGAAGGAACAAAGCATGCAAGGCAGTAAAATGAGGCAATTAAACCTATAAACCCAGGGTTTACAAGGGAATTTATAGTGTCAGAGGCTTTTTATAGCTTTTTTAGATTAGTTTAAATAAAAAAAAAGGGGAGAGGGAAAGAGAGAAAGAAAGAGGGAGAAAAAGAGGACCTGAAACTTGAGGAGACTTAAAAGTTCAGAGAGAGGCTTTTAGGAAGCACAGAGGGGTAATAATTAGAGGCACATTTTCCATTTCACTGTCTTTGCAAATTGAAATTAAGGGAGAAAAAAAGCATGCACAGAGCAACAGGCAGTTTACATTGCCCCCACTTCCTCCTGGTAGCATTTGATCTTTCTATTTCTGTCCTCTTGCTTGCTGGCCAGGTGAGAGCATCTCATCATCTGGGCAGAGGAGGGACAAAAGGGAAGGGGTAATCTCAGGTAAGGGGAAATTCAGGTTTGGTGATTTCCCCCTCCTGTTGCGCTCACTGGTAAAGTTCAGTGCGTGCCTTGCGAATTTGGGAGCTCGTGTTGCAGAGTGAAATGGAGCCAGCACCTGATTAGGGCAAATTTGGTCAGCTGAGACAATAGGCCCTGTGTTTTAAAGAGCATGTTGTGTTTCACTGGTTCCTCCAGCTTCCTTTGGCACTCCACATGCACAGCCTGGGAGTGAGCTGCAGGTTGCCCTTGGTGTGTCTCACCAGGCCCAGTCTTGGCTTTTGTCTGATTCTGTGTGAGCTGAGGGAAAGGTGACTCACCCCTCCCAAATCCTGCATCCTTCTCTGTTGGAAGCATCTCCTTTATGCAGGCCTGGTGCTTTCAAAGTGGTGTTTCTCCTTTGCTCCAGTCGTACAACCAGGGAATAGTTGAGGAAATCTTCTGGTCCAGTGTGCTGCTCAAAGCAGGCTCAGCCAGTTTGGGTTGCTCAGGAGTTCCCAGGTGAAGAAGACATGGATTAACTTGGCTTTTTCCATGTCTTTATTTTACCATTTTTCAGTGAGCCCATCTTTTCCTGGATCCTTCTCTTACTCGTGCTGTGCATGTAGAATTCTTTCTTGGTGCCCCTTACTTCCCTCACCATGTTAAACCCCAGACAGGCTTTGACTTCACTAAATCAATCCCAGCACCTTCAGACAGTGTCTCTCTGTTCCTTCTGGGTCACCTGGCCCTGCTCCCACCTCATGTGTTCTTCCTTGCATCTTTGAGTTGTGTCAGGAGCTCCATGTCCATCCACACAAGTTTCCTGCTGCCTTTGCTTATCTCCTGCTTTTCAGGATGGACCATTCCTGAGCTGGAATCAGCAGCACTTCTGGACCCCTCTTTTCTCCAGCTCTACATCCCCTGCAATTCCTCTGAGTGGATTGTTGCTCGAATAGGCAATTAGTAAATTACTCATTAACCATAGCAATTTATCATCTTTCTGCTGTGCAGCTTTTTATGTAAACTTGCCTGTTCTCTAAGGCAGTATAAGAAAAGGGCCCATCCTTTAAAATATAAACTTAGAGCAAAATAGGAAGTAGCTGCCTGCCCTCCAGGTCAGCCTGAACACCTGAGGTGGGACATTTTTGCTGTTGGAGGGGCTGACACAGAGAAAGTGTTTCACCATCCTTGGGTTCTTTAGCAAAAGGCGAAGTTGCTAGTGGTAATCTTTGGTTTATCTGAATTAAATCGTTCCTTTTGTAACAACACAGTATAGAGGGTGAAGGGCAAGCAGGAGAGACAAAACATAAAAGGAGCATGTGTGAGAGAAGGAGACAAGGTGAAGTTAGAGGGGTAAATTCAGATCTGATACGGGCACAAGCAGCTCCAAAGAGCTCCCTGGCCAACTTGCAGCAGTTCTAAGCTGTATCTCCCCACGACTTCTCATTTGAAGGAACATTTAAAATTAAGCACAGTGAAACAAAAAATTACCTATTTCTGCTCCCATGGACATGGGGGTGATTATCCTCCTTGGAGATGTTCTCATTTTACTGTGAGATGAGAGTCAAGCCCAGCATTTTTGAAGCGGCGCTTTAGTTTTTAAAGTCTGCAAATGTGTGTTATTGCAGTCACATGATAAATAGTTCTGAAATCAATAGAGAAAGCTATTAAAAATGTGGTTTTGTCTCTGTCTAGCATGGTACATTAAGACACATGTATCATTCTACACTCTCTTTCCCTCTTTCTCCTTATACATATCTAGGGGCGGAAACTTTAAAGTGCTCAACATTGGTCAAACTGTCCCCAATGGAAAATATAACATTGACCTCAAACAGCATCACATTTTAGGTCAGTGATGAGTGATTTTTAAAATGCTACCGTTAAGTATATATTTAAAGAGAATTACTAGTGGAAAAGTGAGTCTGTCTTCCCTGATCCTGAAGTTCTGTTTGAGCAATGGTGGTGAGAGGGGGAAGGTGGCTGGGCAGAGCTCACCATTCCTGTCATCCCGGTCCAGTACTGGTTTGGTGTTTCTATTGGCATTTCTCACCTGGGATTTATATGTTGCAGTCTGAAGAGCTGCTCAAGAAAGAAGGTGGGCATGCAATGTCTAGTTTGCATCTTCTGTTACCAAATGCATCAAGAAGCAAAGAGCTTTCTGCCTGGAGCTTTCATAAGAATAAGGGGGGGGGGTGGGGAAAAGCTTTACATTTGCTAGTTGCTAAACACAACTTTTAGTAAGCACTGAAGCCAAACAAACAACTTTCACGAGTGAGAAGATCCATCTGCTGTCACTGGCCTTATAGATCGTTCTGTTCTCTGATACTTCAGGATTTCAAACAACATCTAATGGGCCAGAACGTACAAAGCAATCAATGTTACTCAACCTCCTGAGCCTTCAGCTGCAGGTGTTTGCTGTCCCGGCTCCGAGCCAGAGCCTCGGCTCATTTCAACCCCTGTCAGCAGTTTACAGCTTGTTCAGGACCTGGCCCCAGATCCTTTGAAGAGAAAAGAAAAGTCTTGGCCAGCAAACAGTCTTGGTCTGCTCTAAAAAAAGCTCCTCCATTGATGGCACGGGGATGCAGAGCCCCTGTGCTGCCTCAGTGCCCTGACTCGGAAACCTGAGCCTGCCCCCCGTGGGGTGGGACCCACTCCGAGAGGCCAAACATGGGCCAGCAGGGAAAAGGAGTCTGTTCTTCAGGCACGTTTAGTCTTCCCTGGATGGTTTACAAGAGCCTTGCTGGGAATGCAGCTCCTGCTGGCAGGCTCTGAGGTTGTGTCCCACGGGCAGCATTGATCTGGAGCAGCCCTCCCAAAGCCAGACGTGTACCTGGCTGTGCTGAACGCCTGGCAGTCTGTGTGCCCTCTGCCCGCTCCTGGCTGCAGACTCGAGGTGGCCCGAGAGCCTGACGGTCTGTCTCGGCCTCTCTGCCTTTCATTTTGTTGGCTCCAGGCGTTATATCAAATATCTTTAAAGAGCACAGTTTGAATGATGGAGCTTATAATTCCATCTCGGGAGTTCTGATGACTCGAGCTTGGTTCTTGTGGTTTATGATGTCAGCGGGACCCATCGATGGAGTCGTAGCCCCATAATTCACCGTTGCCCTGTTATTTATTCTGTGCAATAAAGGGCTGCAGTTTAATCACCAGAGTAAATTGCTGAAGCATCTTGGGTGGAAACTGTGATGTTACTGTAGCAGTAACTATAGCAACAGCCATTCCAGCGTGGGGGCTGGTGCAGAGGGAACCAGTAACCCTGAGCCCTGTGCACCCAGTGGGACAGGAGTGAGGACCAACCTCAGAGAGGGGAACCTCAGGGACAAGTCCAGATCTGCTCTCAGTGGAGAATAATCCATTAATTGCTACTCAGGTCCATGCACTGCATGTCATACGTAGTCTCTGTGAAACTGGGCTGTGGGTCCAGACTTCAGCCTTGACAGACTTGTGGCACTGATTTCATGCAAAGAGATTTTTGGGAAAGGCTCTGTGGAGATGGAAAGCAAAATCACCTTTTCTGCACAGTTTTGTTTTATTTTTCCTTCTCCAGTTTTGGTAGGAAAAAAGAACTGGGAACTCTTGAACCAAATGGTTCAGAACTTGATACATTTCAGATTTATATTTGGTTTTAGTGTGGACAAGAGAAACAGGAGATTTATCTGCACTGTCTTAATTCTTCTTGCTCTGTGGCCTTGTATCCCTCTCCTTGCAAGGCCTTGTAGGATCTTGGATTTCAGTGATGGTGGGGCATAATGTACCTTAATGGTACGGGAAGTTCCTTAATTCTTTTCGGCAAAATACATTTGCCAGCCTATTTAATGTCATCCAAAGATGCCTGGTGGTTGTGGATTTGCACTTGGCATTGGAATAAGTATAGGGCTATCGTAGTACAACATTATTGTAACATAAATATTATTTATTGTTTCTTATTGAATTCAGATTTATGAGAAGGTTTTGCTTTCCAAATCTAAAGTTTCCATTCAAGCCTCAGATTTCCTGTATTTTTCCCCCCCAGAAGTTAAAATCAAAGCACTAACTAAACCATCTGTTTTTTCTGATTTTAAGAAAAAGTAAGATACTTTTTGAGTATATTTGTATGTCCCTTCCTTTCTCCTTTATTCCTCTCCACTTTCTACATTCCTTAATTTTACTCCTTGGGAAAGAAAGGAGGAGAAAAAACCATCCTCTGTCTATTCTCTTTCAATACCCTGTGAATGTTTGCAGTGCTCAGCTCTTTTTTTTCCTCATTTCCTCTGCTGAGCAGCCCTAGAGAAGCACCAGAGCACGTGGTAGCAGTGCCCTGACTCTGCTGCTTATGGGAAATGTCATTTTACAATGTAACCTGCTTTTTTCAGCTAAAGGTTTATGATTTTCTACAAGGATCCATTGTTTTAAGCCACGTAACCAACATGTGTTTCTTGAGGTATCACTTACCTCTTAAGCAAGTAGCAGTTGAGTTTTGGTCAAGCCAGGCTTGGCTGTCTCTGGATTCCTCCAATTATTCTGTCCTGGTAACCTGATACAACCCAGCGAGGGAAGAACAGAAAGAAAAGCCTTTTAATTTATGGTAGGTCTCAGTTCTAATCTTGTAGTTACGTAGACTTGGACTTTATCGTGAATCATTTTTAATGACAGTTGAAGAGAAAAGAATTGAAAAGCAAATCTTACCTTTCTCATCACTGACAGCTTTTCATAACAAATCAGGCTTTTTTATGGCATAGCCTTGCAGTGTGGGTATGGTGCACACGAGGGGCCATCCAGCAGCAGAGCAGAGCCTTTTCCTGCCTAGCACAAGGCAGATCTTTGCTGCAGCAGCTTCAGAACCGTCTGTAAGCAGCAGTATTTCAGTCTGTGGAGTCCTGAACATTGTCCATGGAGTCTCTCATGAGGAAACATGTCATTGCTCATAGGAAACTTGATTTTGCTGATCACTTTTCTGAAGGCCTTTAGAAGTTCTCCAGGAATGTGCCTGGACTAAAGGGTGAAAAAAGTTGATGTCAGAAGCCCTCATAGCCAGAATGCACCTTCTTCCTTCCAGGAGCCTGGTGGCATCTACATGTAAAGAGAGATCACTGGGGTGGGGTTTGGGGCCACCAGTTACAGCCCCAAGGCTGCCACAGCTCAAGGAATGTTTGGACAATGCTCTTGGGGACATGGTGGGGTCATTGGGGTGTCTGTGCAGGGCCAGGAGTTGGACTGGATGGCACTTGTGGGTCCCTTCCAATTCAGGATGTTCTATGATTTTATTCTATTCTATGATTCTCTTTGCTTTGGTGTTCATGCTGTTGGTCAGAACAGAAAATTATCTGAAGAAATTGCTGGTTTGGTTTTTTGATCCCTGTAGGGCCATTCCCTTTAGAGTTGGACTTGATGATCCTTGTAGGTCCCTTCCAGCTCAGAATATTCAGTGATTCTCTGTGATCTTGCCAAGAGACCTGGTTTAAGGATCGCCCTTCCTCAGCAGAGCCCATGGCTGTGCATTCAGTAGTCAAAAAGCAGGAGTTAAGTGCTGAGCCACTGAGTGGGGGCAGGACAAGGCCCTGTCAGAGCTGCTGATGAGGTGCCCAGTGGAGTTACTAGAGATGCTCTCACTGTAATTGGATACTGGCAGTATCCTGCAGTGCATCTACGTGGCAGTTTCCCATCAGCACTAATGTGGCTTTCTGAAAGCTCATCTCTTTTCCTGGCATGGTCACTCCTCATTGGTGCTGTTGGAAACTCCCCCACCTTTTGTGAGCTTGGCCATGGCAAGTCCCTGAGCCAGGCTGAAGCTTTTCAGTGCTGCTGAAACAAACCCAGAGCATTTCTTAGAGCCCAAAGGAGCAATGAGATGCCCTGCATAGGATGAATCCCACATTGGCACATGGACTTTGCTTGGCTTCTGTCATTCTTGCGTTTCCTCCATGACCTCCAACTTGTTCCTGTGTGGAGACACGATTCCAACTTAGGTTGGCTACGTACTGTGCTCTTTCTGACACATTTTGACAAATTCGGTTTGATTTTACCCTGGAGGTCTTTCTAGACTTAATTTTATGATTGTGGAAGGTCATCAAAAGGGTAGTGCTATTTAAAGACTAAATTGTGTCACATTTACTCACGGGACTAATGCTCTTTTTCTTGAAGATGTCCATTCCTTTCAGTGGAACTATACATGGAGTAAATGGCACCAGTTGTAAGCAGAGGCACTGGAGCCTGTCTTACTCATCTCAGTGAACTACTCAGAGAGTGCAAGTCAAGTCCTTGTCCTTAACATTGATTTGCCAGCCCCTGTTATTACGAGGTGACTTTCTGGCCCCCTCTAGTGACTGCCCACGTGGGTTTTATGGGTGAGACCCAACTGTTTTGCAATCAGAACGAGCCATTTCCACCCCGAGAGTAAATGGCTTAAATTTTCAAAGAGGCATTTAAAATCCTGACCTACTGAGTTTGTTCCCCTTTGCTCACAACACTCTCAGGAGCATCACATTCCCAACTTGCTGGGGTTTCTTATGGCATTGGGAACCCCTAACAGTGGTTAAGTGTGAAGCAGTTCCTGCTGATGTTGATGTGGTGGCACAGCCCTGGTCATGCTCCCATAGTCCAAAGGTTCATGTCCTTTCAGGGAAGCTGCATGTTTTTGGTGTCACAGCTACACTCCCAAGGGAAGAGCCATGAGTTCAATCAGAGAATTGTTTAAGTTGGAAAAGCCCTCTGAGATCATTGAGTCCAGCCCTTCCCCCAGCACTGCCAAGGCCACCACTAACCCCTGTCCCCAGGTGCCACATCTACAGGGCTTTTGAGCCTTCCAGGGATGGTGACTCCACCACTTCCCTGGTTATCCTGAGCCCGACCCCACCTCCCCCCCCCAGCTCTCCCTCCTGTCAGGGAGTTGCAGAGCCAGAAGGTCCCCCCTGAGCCTCCTTTTCTCCAGGCTGAGCCCCCTCAGCTCCCTTAGCTGCTCCTCCATGAATCAGGATCTATGACCTACTGAATTACAGTGAAACCTGGAGTGAGACTTAGAGTTGATATTGAAAAAGCATTTTTCAAAGCCTTTCTTTTTCTTATTCTTTTCATACTACTGGAACTGCTAAAGGAATCTCATTTAAAATATGAATTAGAAATTTTATACTTCTTATGGCTCTGTGTTCTTGAGAAGCAGATACTTATCACATGCCTGTTTTCTTGGGGGAGTGTGCAAGGAGCTTCTGGAACAGGTTTTCTACTTTCTGGCTGAGGAGTGGGACAATTATTTATTCCAAGAAGCTGGAGCAAGGTTGACAGCCTGGGGGTAGACCTGAAAGCACAGTAACACTTCAGGCTTCAGATGCTCTGAGATCCTTTAGAAACCACTGCCTTGATCTTTTAGTGCCCTGGTAAATCATTTATTCTGATCACCTACTTACAAATTCCCCCTCACCCATCCTATGGGATGGAATGAGCTGGGTATGGAGCTCCCAGAGCTCCTGGCCATAACCCAGCAGGTGAACTGCAACAGCTCAGAGTTCCAGCTGGGCTCCCAGAGCACCTGGCAAAGCTCCTTGCTTGGGAGCAGCTCCAGTCAAGGCAGAGCTGAAATTCAAAATCCTCTGACAAGCAGTGTGTCTGGAGCTGGAGGTTTTGGCTAGGATTTTTTCCCCTCTCAGGTTGCAGGCTGCAGTCAGGACACTTGCTGTGGAACACAGTGTGACCCCCTCTGCCTCTCTCTCCTCCCACACCGTGCCTTGGTGCTGCGTGACAATCTGTTTCGATTCCCCTTCAGCATGACCAGGGTCCCCCAGGTTACCCAGCGATTCAGCTCTCTGAAATTGGGCAGTGCTGCTTCTCTGCTCCTACCGAGATTGGCAGGGGGGGGCTATTAAAGCACCAGAGATTACCCAGAACCTCTTTTGGTGAATATTTAGGTGAGGAGCACTTGATGCCAGACGTTATTTTCCATGTGTGTTCTGACTCCAGTACTGCACCTCACGTTTCTCTGCGCACGTGGGTTCAGGCACCTTTTCCAACTGCAACCGTATTAGAGGATCCTCGATGCTTTGGGAATGTACATGGGGAATGACTTCAAGTGGAAGCGTGTTTGGATTGTCCTGTTTCTATTTCTGAAGCCCTCTCAAGGGAGCTCGCTCTCTCTTCTCACCCCATCGCTTCCGATGGGGCCGAGTCATTGCACTCCGTGTGCGCACAGTGACACCTCAGAGAGACTTGGACTGTTCTCTTGTCTCACTTCCACTCTCTTCCAGGCTGGATGCACACCCTGGAGGTATGTGGTTTGTCTCAAGATATAAGACTTCCCCCCTCAGAAACTACATTACTTCAACAAGCCACAAAGGGCTGGCAAGAGGGAGAAGGATGCTCTTGTTAGTGCAGCTTTCCTGGGAGATCTCCTCTGTGGATTCCATGCGGCTGGAAACAGCCTCTCCCCCTGCTGAGCTCCCGGGTGTGCACAGACACACGTTCCCTCCTGCAGCAGTTTCACTGATGTGTGAGTACAGACACAAACACTTGCTCAGAGATGCACAGATACCTTCCCTTGGTTGGACTTGGGAGTGTGTGTAGAGGCAGAAATTCTCTGAGCGCACATGCTCGTCACCCCCCACAAACTCCAACCTGCCCTTTATGCAGGTTCATCAGTGCCCCAGAGCACTCCTCCTTCATGCATAGGCACAGGTACATTCACACAGCCTGTAAAGGGGTTGCAGAATTTGGAGGGAGAGATCAGTAAACTGAGCCTGAAGGGACTTCTTGAGTTTTAGTCCAACTGCTGTTTCAAGCAGGCTCAGACTGAGTTCAGCAAAGGTTGCTCAGGGCTGTGTCCAGTCAGATGTTTAAAAGCTCCCGAGTCAGAGATGTGATAGCTCAGGTTTTTTTCTTTATATCCAGGCAGAACCATCACTCCTTCAATGTCTGTCCTTTCTTTTGATTTAATTTGTCTTTTACCCCCCCTGCCACACACCTGAGCCAAGAGCCTGGGTCTGTCTCCCTAGACATGCCATATTATCATAAGGCTGAAGTTAACTGCCCCTAAAATTTGAGCAGGGTGGACAAACTCCCTTCCATCAGCTCTATGGCCGTCTTCTTGATGGCTCCCTGGTGGATTTGTTCAGGTTTATCAGCATCTTCCTTGTACTTGGGAGCTCATAGCTGGGTATGGACCAGATGGAGTCTAATTGTGTTGGCACAGGTGAGGGTGTTGTGAGCTTTCCTTGGTGCCAGATGCATCTGAGCTGTGTGTCCCAGCTGCAGGGAATCCACAGAGGAGATCTCCAAGGAAAGCTGCATTAACAAGACCATCCTTCTTTATTATATATTTCCCAATATGCTTGTTTTTAAGACTTGATAACAGCTGTTTGTAAACTATCTTTAAATAGACACAAATGTGGACATCCATCTCTGTTTATGTTCACATGTGCACCCTCAGTGGAAAGTGAATGAGGACATCATGCATGAGAGAAGAGGGATTTCTTCTTTGGTGTGGACATCCTTCCACTCAGTCAGTGCCAGGGAGATGTTCACAGAATCATAGAATGGTTTGGGTTGGAAGGGACCCTAAAGATCATCTTGTTCCACCTCTTGCCATGGGCTGGGACACCTCCCACTAGCCCAGGTTGCTCCAAGCCCTGTCCAACCTGGCCTTGGACACTTCCAGGGATGGGGCAGGCAGAGCTTCTCTGCCAACCTGTGCCAGGGCCTCCCCACCCTCATAATGAAGAATTTCTTCCTAATATCCAGCCTAACCCTGCCCTCTGCCAGCTTAAGGCCATCCCCCCTTGTCCTTGTTAAAAGTCTCTCTCCAGACTTCTTACAGGCCCCCTTCAGGTACTGGAAAGCTGCTATAAGGTCTTACAGAGCTTTCTCCTCTCCAGGCTGAAAATGCTATCCATGTTCATGGATAGGGTTGCAAACTGTGTTCACCTATGTCAGGATGTGCCTCTGTCATTGCACAGTTCCTGTAAACTGTCACACAGGTGCATTTTAGGACAGAATGAGCACTGGCTAATTCAGGAAGTGACACATGCTTTACATTCAGGGGCCAAATCCGAATTTTCCTGCTGAAGCCAAGAGTATAAACAACACAATTCCATGAGCATGTTGCCTCTGAGTGACAGTTTGAGTGCATGGGGGTGACTGGGTTTGGCTGAGCTCTCTCTTGCTCTGAAAAGAGCAGTCGATGCCCTTGACTGGCGAGTGATGCCAAGTGCCACATGTGTGATGATGGCCAGAGGCCTGGTCACTGTGCTCTGCCAGTCCCTGTGGATGTGGGTCTGGCCAGCAGCAGCCAGACTGCTTGGGAGACAGGCTTCTGTATGAAATTCTTCTCTAGTGGAAGGTGTCCCTGCCCATGGCAGTGGGGTTGCAACAAGATGAGCTTTAACCAAACCACTCTGTGGTTCTCTGTAATTTGTTTTGCTTCTCTCTAGGGACATAAGGGTTAAATGTCTCATCTGTCTCAGACACAGAGCACAGAGTAAACTGTGACCCTGCAGGTTCCCAGGGTGCTGTTTGTGCGTGTGGATCTGGGTGCAGGGTGGGTTATGCTGCTGTTGGCAGGGCTGAGTATGTGGGAGAGCAGAGCTGCTCACACCTTGGTGTCGGTGCAGCTGTTGATGAACAGGGGTGTGTTCGTGGCGGAGCTGTCTGGGGCCCGAAGGTGCATGTGCCGTGTGTTATTCTCACATCCTTGCTAGCAGCAAACAATGTCACGTCCTTACCTGGGCTGCGACGTGACATACACCTCAAAACCAACAGAGCCACGGGAGAAAGCAGAGCTGGCTCTTTTTCGCTCATCAGTCAGGAAATCTTGCCAGCGCCGGCAAAGCATGCCGGGATCCAACCCGGCTTTTGGACTGGGGCTCGGGGAGAGAAAGAGAAGCAGCAATTTGTCTGCCATTGCCCTCAAGCCAGGAAATCCAAACCTCAAGCATGTCCCAGGCCCCACAGCACGTGGGGGTGTCGGGAGGGTGTCAGCGAGCGGCTCGGGGGAGCGCAGCGGGCCGCACACCCACGCGCGCGTGCCCGCGCACGGGGAAGGCACCGCCGCCGCGGAGAGCCTGAGACAATCCCCGAGTTTTCAGGCCATAGCTGTCAGGATGCTTCGCTATATTCATCACCCCCCACTCCGTGGTGATAAAAATTTACACAGCCAACGAAACGAAGATTAATTTCATGTGAAAAGCTGACAGAATGGCCCATGTCATTGCTTTATTTGTGCCAGCACTCAGTAACTCGGTGCAAGTTCCATTGAGGTGGCAGACACCCCGTCCCCTTGAGCCATCTCGTCTCCTCTCTAATGATGCCACCGTTTTGACAAAACCAAGCAACACAGCCGGTATGTGCGAATTTGGAATTAATTTTCCTCAGAAAGGTCAAGTATGTTAATGAGCTTTTGGCTGCCTGCGTTTTCTGCCTTGTGTTTTGCCCCTGTTACTGGGGGGGTGTGGGGGGGGGAAAAAAAGAAGGGGGAGAAATAATTACAGAAATCAAAAGGAAGGAGGGAAAGAAAGAAGCTGTGAGGATTTGGAAGAGGCAGGATTCAGTGGTTTTTCAGGGGCTCTCTCCTTTTCCAGGACTGAGGCAGGCTAATTGTATCAGTGCAAGTGTGTGCAGTTTGCTTGGAGCTGTTGAGCGAGGCCAGGGCTGTCACGGATAGCAGGGTTGGTGTAACCTGGCACGGAGGAGGTGAATTGCACCTCCTTTGCACTCAGGGACTGAAAGGCAGCCCTGCCTGCTGGCAGCTGCCTCTGTTTTCCACCACGGAATGGCTGAACTCGGCTCGACAGAGCAGAGAGCAAGGGAAGGTGAAGCAGAGAAAGACTTCATGGGCTCCAGCTTTTGTGCCTGGTATGAGAGGGAGCTGGAAGAAAGCTCAGCTGCTCTGGGAGAAAGGCCAGGGTCCACTAATCCATCCAGCTTAGAAATAAGACAAATGGGCAGTTTAAAGAGAAATTGTCTGTATAAGTGGCATGAGATGTTTGAACCAACTGTGATGCCAACACCTCTCATCCCTGTGGTTCCCCAAGTTCTTGCCTTTATTCCTGCAAGTTAGAATTTGCCACTTTGTGGCATCCTCGTGGCAGGAGTTGCCGTGGTTTCTCAATGGGTTGGGTGATGATCAGTGGGAGGAAAGATGGTGAGAACAGCAGATGGTGTGTCAGGGCCTAAGGGGGCAAAGCTGGACTCCTGGCTCTGTCACACACTCACCTGGACAGGACATCCAGGGTAGGATTCATGTCACCTAATTTTAGTATTCTTGAGCAAAGTATCCAGACCAAACTAATTGTCTGGTTTTCCCTTCTTGTTAACAGGGAACAGTGAGGAGGAACACATATCCCACCTAATTTCAGATGAGTGAAATTCCATTCTGGCAAGGAGTTTCTGTCTCTTTGAATATAAAGTGAACTTAAACAATTAGCTTGGACTGAACCCCTACCTTTTAGAGGCTTAAAATTATGGGGTGTGATTTCCTCCTCATTCTCTTCTCCCTGCTCCCATTCTGGCTCTTATTTCCATGTAATTCTCCAGGCAGAGGAAATCCAGCGGGTCTCAGAGCGGCTGTACTGGCAGGCTTGGATCAATGTCTGTCACTCAGCTTGCCCAGGCTGGCTCCGTGCTTATCCACTCTTGTGGCAGTCCAACCTTTGGCTGTGATCTGGCCCTTCCTGCCTGGCTTTGCTGGAGCCAGCCCAGCACACGGATTCTTGGGCATTGTCCAAAAAGCCTTTGTTGACTTTGGAGGGTACATGTTTTGCCATCCTGTCTGCGGTGCAAGGAGCAATGATGTGCAGTGTAACAGCACCAGTGTCACGTGTGACATATTTAAGGGTGTCCTCAATTAGGACTTTGCTTTGCTTTACACCTTACTCAGCTGGTTCTGGTGTGTGGGTCCATCTGTTTATGGTCCTGGCTTGTTCCCCACATGACTCATCCTGCAGCGGGGCTGCCTCAGCCTCCTGGCTGGGCCGTGGATTTCAAAAGCACTCAAGTGACCAAACTTAATGATTTTCAGCTGACTGCTGGTGTTGTCCTAAACATGGAATTATCCCACATCCCACTGTGTGCCCACGCTCTCCCTCTCTTTCCCAGGCTCTGTAGGGTGTGTGGAGGCACGTTCTGCTCTGCTGACCCTGCTGCAGGGTGGGCTGGTAGTGGGGGCAGTGAGATCCATCAGAGCTTTGGGCTGTCCTTGTCATGTGTGTTTGCACAAATGGTCTCAGAACACCCATGGCCATCACCATCACTTGTGTGTATCTCTCCTTTGTAGGAGTTGTTGTGTTCTCAAGTAAGTGCCTTATTCCCCCTTAGAGGAAGTTTCTGTGATGGAAGGAAATTATTTGCTAAGCTCTGATAAGGTATAAATTTAACAATAAATATTAATTTGTGCACAGGACAAAGTGGGTGCAAGAGATATTTAAAATATTTCAGTGATGAATTGTATTTTGAATTCTCAGTTCTAGCAGCAGAAGGAACACAGGAAGTGTCTGCACAGGGGTTGTCTCCTTCATGGCCATGGTGAAGTAGGACATCCCTGTCCTGTGGTTGCCTGGGATGCCAGAGGAGGATGAGATCTATAGGAACTTGAATTCTTAGGGAACTTCTCACCCAGCAGCTCCCTGGGGCCTTAGCTAAACTGTGGGATATTCAGTGTTTCCCAACTCTCGTGTCAAGGACCATCTCCTGTCTTCCCAGCTGCGAGATGTGGCTCTGCACCATTCCTGTGTCCTCCCCTCCCACGCTGTGGTTTCCACAGGGAGGAATCCTGGCCGTGTGAGTCAGGGAGCTGAGTGCTCTGTCACCAGTGGGAATGACTCAGGCCTGAGACAGCACAGCACACCTACCCCCCGATTTACATATTGCCCTCGGGACACTCAAAGCCACATTTTCCCAACATGCCAAGTGCTTGAGAAAACCCAACCACTTGTGTTGATGCTTAAATAGAAACACAATCCCTTAGAACAGACATGGAATGTGTGAGATGCATCAGGGCAGCGAGCCTGCTGTCCCCTCCTAGAGCTCCTCCCATGGGTGCCATGGAGCGCCGTGGCCCTTCATTCCTGTGTTGTGGGGATTGTTTGTGCCATTTTCTCTCAGCTTCTGTTTCTTTCTCTGCCTCTGTTTTCCCCCTGTGTGAGAGGATTGGCGCCTACAATGGAAGGTCACCAGGGGGGTTACTCAACTGGCTCCAAATATTAAGACTTCCTGCTCTGCTCTGAAGAGCTGCCAAGTCCCCCCTCCCCGCTGCTCACCACAAACCCAGTGCCTGTTTGTCTCCCTCTCTCCCCTTCCCATCCCTCCTCCTACCAAGGCATTCAAATCTCTCTCCAGCAGACAGAGTGGGAGGACAAGTCACCCCAAACTACCTTCAGATGTGTTCGCTTGAGTTCCCAAAGCAGTGTGGCCACAGGGTGATGTTGCCAGAAGGTGAACTGTCCCCATCTGTCCCTCCACAGTCTGTGGCAGGTTCCAGTCAGGATCTGACCCAGGAGTTGGACTGACAAAAGGCTTTTTATTTCCACTGGAAAACGTCGTCAGGTTTTTCTACCAGCAGGCTGGGGGGATCCATGGATAACTGTGGAGGGGGTCATGAATAGTGGCTAAGAAGAATTTTGTCAGCAGGTGGGAATAGGACCTGTAACTTCCTTACAAAAATGGTCGGGGGGTACATATGGATATGAGTTAATCTCTGCCCTAGGCATGATTCTGGGGAAAGACAAGGAATCTCCTGTCCCAAAGGAAGTGAAATGGCAGCCCCAGGGCTGCTGTTGTCCCAAGGTCAATGTGGTGATGGGTGATCAGCTGAAAGAAAGAGAGCTGCCTTTGGTGGGCACCTGGGTGTGTGTGGGGAGGGAGCAGAACACAAGGAGAGCTTTATTTACAGGAACAGAGCATGAACCAGAAAAGAGAAACAGCTAGAACAGGATCCTGTGAGGAGGAGAGGAGATAAATAAGGTGGGAATGGGGGGGGGGGGGGGGATGGGGGGGCGGGTCACAGTTTTTCCAAAAGCCAAGTGGACTGGGGATGCTGCTCCAAAAAGCACTGCAGAGACCAACCACATTCAAGTAAAATCGTAATTTTCCTTACGAATAATACAGAAGCCCTACACACTAATGGTTCAGCAGGAGGAGAAAAAGCTGCCTGCTCCACCCCAGGATGTGCTGAGGGAAGGGTAAAACCAGAGCCCTGGGGCAGGAGCCTGCCAGCCATGTACACTGGGCTTGGATGCAGCAAGCACATGTGGGGTACTGGAGTTGGCAATGGTCCTGCTCTCAAAGCAGAAGAGAAACAGCTGCTTTGGGAGAGAATTTTAACCTCTCCAGCCATGGCTGAGTCCCTTCAGCTCCTTGTCTTTGCTCCTAACTCCCTTCCTTGAAGATCCCATGAGAGATTTCCCACTGGGGTCACCAGCCAGGAGCTCTAGTCTTTTTCCCAGGAACTGTAAATCTGCAGTAAACATACCTCGAGGAGTTCTTTGTGAGCATCACACCTGAATTTGCCTCACTCTCTCCCAGCTTATGCTAAACGGAGACCGCAGAGACCTCATTTAATGACTGGGTTTGTGTAGGTGTAAAGCTCTTTGAGGTCTCCATAAACAGGAGTGTTTATTCATTTAGATTTCATTTTGATTTTCTTTTAAGATTAATTCATTAGCAGGGAGAAAGCCAAAGTTTCACTGTTAAAAACCCAAGTCTTGGGTTTGTTTTGTTTTAAGACATGAAACAAGTATAAATTGGCTAATTACGGTCTCAGTGCTAGTCCTTCAGCCTGCCATCATCTGTGTGGTCTGTTCTGGGAGCTCAAAGACAAGGAAAAGATGAGAAAAACATTGAAACAGGAGAACTGGGAGCAGCTCTTGCCTTGTTTGATGGCACCCTGTGTTAGCTGCTCCTTCGGTTGTTCGGGATATCACATTCCAGGGATGCATTGCTGTGGTTAAGGGGTGAAGTGAGACAAATGAGAGGACAGAGGTTACATGCATGAGCTACAAGGATGTCCCCATTTTGATGCTGGGTGGAGAATCAGATGGAGTGTGTTTGCTCCTGCCCTGGGGCTAAGAGCAACAAGGGAAAGAGCAGGGGATTTATCTCGCTCCAGTCTAATATTCCTTTGGCTGCAGCAAAGGCTGCAACACTTCCCGACTATCGGCTGGCGCTTTCACTCACACACATCTGTGATTGATGGGCAGAGAGTATAAACACCTCATTAGTGCTATAATTCACTGGTTAGGGCTCAGACTGGGCAGTGGGAGGGA
>VXBX01007236.1:670571-733898 GCA_013400415.1 Scytalopus superciliaris
GGGGGGGGGGGGGGGGGGGGAAAGAGTTGAGAAAGTTTAATAAAGAAAAAAAAAAAAATGGAAGAAGGAGAAGAACGGATGCAAAGGCCACACAAATCATTCCGGGGAGTTATCTGACCTGCTTTGAAAACTTTAATTGCTGATAATGGACAACCTGTTGGGTGGTATTTTATTAACACTAATAGATTTTTACGGGATATTTCTCACATTGCTCTCCCAGAGCCTGAGGAATACATTAAATATTAAAAGTTAATGCTCTTGGTTGCTGTTTCAAGGATGCCCCACCGATAACGAGCTTTCCCGCAAGTTCGAAACCAGCAGAAAACATGAGCTGCCTTTGCCACTTACGGCCTCTGCAATAATAATGAGGAAAACACTTGAAGCTCGTGTGCCCCTTGCTCAGCTTCTCAAGTCTGGCCTAAATGCTCTGCAAAGGCAGTGCCCAGCCCAGGGCTGGTGGCTGTATCTAATCTCCAATCCTGGATTTACAAGAGCTGGATTCCAGAGTCCCACGCTGAAAGCAAATGTTTGTAACCCCCATAGGCTGCTTTACATTTCAGTTATTCAAAGCAGAGGCTGAGCAGACAACCCATTCCTGTTTCTCAAGAGAACTTAGGTCTGAAATGGATGATATTTTCCTTTAATGTGCTGAATGGTTTTATAAAAGTGTTGCTTCCACCCTGATCTGTTACAGAAATGACCCGGCTACCTGGAGCAGAAATGGAAGCGCCCCAGGAAACGTCTGCAGAGCCACCAGGAGTGTGGGCAGAAAGAGGGGTTCTGGACACAGAAATGATCCCTCAAAGTGTGCAAAACAAAGGTCAGTTCTGTACTGTAAAGAGGTGGATTCAAGCACTCTAAAGAGGAAAAGAAATTACTGCAGCACTGGGGAGGTTTGCTGGAGGGAAAGTAAATTTGAAATAGGATGAGCAATAATGTGGCGAGTCAGAGGGCTCGTGTTAGAACGGAACAGTCATAATACACTTCTGTGCTCATGGGTAAAACCTGGGCTTCCCCTTTAGTGCCTTCCTTGGATGCACCAGCACCATCAGCAGTCATAGCCTGGACCTAGAAAGCCAAGTTGAATGTGTTAGCCCTGCCTGTGGTGGCCTCTCTCTTTGGAGTCATGTCATCTCCCTTTGTGGCAGCAACGGGCTTGTTTTTGGCTCCCATTCTGACCACTGTTTGTGCACCACCTGCTTGTGCCAAACCAAGCTGGACTGGATGGCCCCATCCACACTCCCTGGGGCATCCTGGTACAGTCCTGGTGAGTAAAGCAGCTCCCCAGGCTTACTGTGCAGGCCAGCTAGACCTTACCAAGAGCCTGGTTCCAACTTCCAGGCCTTTCCAGAGGCAGCCTGCAAGAAGATGGATTTTCATACTTCCTTTCTCAGTAAGTCTTTTCTTGCAGTCATGCCATGAACACTTTGAGCTGGGTTATCTTTGTCTCTCTGCTCTTCTCACTATCTGTATTTCCATACAAGGAAGAAAAGCTGTCCAAACTACCCACTCACCCTTGGCAGCCAGATTTTCCTCTGTATTCCATGCCTCATTTCCATGGGAGTCTTTCAGGTTAAGTAAAGGGTTCAGCTGCTTTGGGGTGGTGCAGGCACAAGAGCAGAACTCCAGTCTCCTCTAAGTCTTGCTTTAGTAGCCAAAATTTCACCTTGGCATCTTGAAGATGAGCTGTTTTCTGAGGAAACAGGGATTGATCACAGAGATCAGTTGTCTTCTCTTACATATGGACCTGCTTGGGTCAGAAACGTGCATTGCAGGTTTCAGACTTGGCTGGAGAACATTTCCTTAATCCTGTCTGCCCTGGAGGGTGTTTAAGGGCCTTCAGGGGCTGGACACAAGCTAGTCTATGTCCGTTGGCTTAAATGCCATTTTTCCCCCAGAACAGTGCACAGGGAACCTTAATTAAATAGTAGCTTTATGGTCTTACAGTAAATGGCATCAGAGCAGCTGCAAGATAAGTGTAAATAAAACTGGGAGCTTCAGTTTCTGGAAGGTCTTACCTTTTCAGTTAGACCAGGTGCTGAAGTGATGGGGCACAGGCAGGACCAGGCTCTTGATTTCCTTGAACACAGTCTTTAGATTGCCTGGACTGAACCCTCTTCAGGTGATTTAACGGTCTTTTCAAATTGTGTCTTCTGCTTCTGAAAGAAGGATCTGAATTACAGAATCATAGAATGGGTTGGGTTGGAATGGGCCTTAAAGATCATCTTGTTCCACTCCCCTGCCATGGCAGGGACACCTCCCACCAGCCCAGGTTGCTCCAAGCCCTGTCCAGCCTGGCCATGGACACTCCCAGGGCTGGGGCAGCCACAGCTTCTCTGCCCAACCTGTGCCAGGGCCTGCCCATCCTCACAGGGAAGGATTTCTTCCCACTATCCCATCCATCCCTGCCCTCTGGCACTGGGAAGCCATCCCCGCTTGTCCAAAGTCCCTCTCCAGTTCTTGGAGCCCCTTTAGGCACTGCAAGGGGGTCTCAGCTCTCCCTGGAGCCTTGAACAATCCCTCTTCTCTCAATGAATCTGGGTCCTGCTGCATTTGGGAAGAACTTGCTTAGAGTGAGGGGAGGAAGAGTCAGGAGACTTGGCACAGCAGTCCTTCCCAAAGGATAAATCCTTTGGCTCCCACCCTGCAGGATGTGCTTTGTTTCTAGACTGCTGTTTAGCAATAAAATGGTCTTAGTTACTTACCGGGAATTGAGTGGGTCCCTTCTCCTCCCCCTGGCAGCCCATCCGTTCTCCCCGTCTCCCCTCCAGTAATGGCAGCTTTTCCTGATTGACCCCACAGGCTTACGAAAAACCTTTTTACTTAAACGTGTATTGACCTCAGCCTCGCTGCCCAGTGAATTATGTCACAGCTGGCAATCTGAAAGCCATAAATCAGGGCTCCAACCCGGGGAGCTGTCTCCTGATGACACGGACCTGAGCCTTCAGCGGTGAAGGTTGGACCAGGTGCCTTCGTGTCTCTGACAGCTGGGAAGGGAAACCCTTTTTATGTTTCTTTTCTATCGTCATCCCATAGGCCCTGGGATTTTTTTTCCCCCCCCCCTCTTCCCTTTGATTTGTTTTTTGATTTCCCTTCCCCATCTGTCTCTGCACTGGGTATAAAATTTCCTTCCTTGCCTTAACCCACCCACCCTTCAAAGGGAAAGAAAAGGAACCTGTCAAACTCGACATCTTGGATAGTCTTAATTCTTGATTCTTGGGTAGTGTTAATTTTACCAGCCTTTCCTTCCCTCCCCTTCCTGTTTGAATTTTGTGTTGATTTGTTGTTGTTTTCCCTGATGTGATTTCATGATGTGGACAAACGCACTGGACAAATGAGAAATTTAATGATACTGGAAATATTTCTCCCATATTTTGTGAAGCAAAGTAATTCCAATAGATCTTTTGCCCCGTGACTTGGGATGTTGTCACTTTGTGGATGAGGGATGGGGAATACTCCATGAAATGTGAAGCATCACCACAAATTCAGTCAACCCTCCTGTCTCTGTGCAAGCATTGATGGAGCAGGAAGGAGGGAATTCGCTCCATGACAGAGTTTGTAAAAGAAGATCTGTGTTGTGCTTGACTGAAACAGTAAAAATGCCATGAATTTTCATGGTTGCCTGTTCTTTTGGGGGAGAAGAGAGGCACAGCTTGATCTTCCTCTTGAGTATCTCACACCTTGCATGGGTGGCAGGGCCACAAAAGGAGGGGTATTTGCTTGCTTTCCCACATGTCAAAATAAGGCTACATAAACATTTTTGACTTTATTCTGTCTATGCTGGAATATGCTGCACACAGAGCTGGGAAAGAAAAAGCATAGATTTCATTTCTTCTAGAATTAGTGGAAATACAGCCTTGGTGACAGACCCATTGCTTGTTAGAGATCTTGTAAGCCTGATTTTATATCTGTGGCACATTCTTTGGACGTGCCCTGTGAATTCTTCAGCTCAGGAATGTCTTGAGTTTAGGAGATGTCACCTTTTTGTCTGTGTCTTGACTTACTTTAGGAAATGCAGTTTGGAGACAGTGACAACGTGCCTGATGCTGAGGGCAGGCCTGGCAAGGCTGAGCTCAGGTCAGGGCTGGTCTTGGCTCTGGATGTCACCAGGGAAGCTGTGAGGGCCCTGGGTGGGTTCAGTGCTCTGGATGGAGATCAGGCCCTGAGATAACAAGGTGATGACAAGAGCTTTCAGAAATCCTGACACACAGGCAGATAAAAGAAGATGCAGTAATAACGTGTAGAAATAAATCCTTCTCATTCTGCTTTTGATCTTCTGGGTTTCTTAAATGTAAGAATTTTCTTAATATAAGTTTCTTACATCATCCATAAGCTCATGCCCTGTGTTTTAACAGCCTTACAAAATGTTACTCAAAGAAATGGATTCAGGCATTTATTTTAAAGACACTGCATTAGGCACTATCTGTATTTAGATTAAAATCCTCCCCCACAATGTTTGCAATATAATGTTTATGGCTCTGGCATGTGCAGCACTGCCCAGAGAATGGAGCTGGCTGGAAATTCCCTCATCTGCATAAATGCAAATGACTAAAAGGTTGGACCGGTGGGAGGAAAAATTAGTAGACCACGGGGGTTTTATTCTTCCTTTATTGATGTAAATTGCAGGCATGTGTAATGATAGTTGTGATTTTAAAGTAGGCTGTGTCCCTTCAAAGAAAATGTGAGCTCATAAATCGTGGGAGATTAGAGATGCTGAGGCCCGATGTGGCAATGGCTCCGGGTTTATGGCATTCCTCAGGACAGCCAGGACGGGATGTTCTGTGACCTGGCTTTTATGAAGATCAAAAGGCTTAAAACTGTTGAGAATAAGATTTTCACATCATCCAGGGGGAGACACCAAGCTGTCAAGTGGGAGGAGGCTCTTTGAAGTGTAGAGATAAGGACCTTTCTAACCCTCAGTCAGGTATGAAAGTCATTTCCAGGCAGCAGAGGAGCGTGGCATTCCACTGGGCTCTCTGTGCCAAGGGAGTTCATGGAACACACCTGGCAGTGTCTCAGCCAAGCCATAAACAGGACCCAAACCTGAATTTTTGAAGAGGATTGAAACGAGTGGGGAAAATGTAAAAATTAATGTATTGAGGGAGGTGGGAATTATATGTGGGAATTTCTCCCTGAGTTCCAACCAGCCCAAGCCCAGCAAAGCACCCATTGGGGGGAGCTGGAATAACGAGTGTGGAGTAACAGCTGGAATAACAGGGTGGGGAAAGGGTGAAGAGGGACACAAAGTGGCCTCACACCTCTGTGTTGTGGCCCAAAAGCCACTGCAGGGACAGGAGGGAGGAAGCATTTCAGTGCTGCTGGAGACCAGGAATAGCCAGTCACTGATTGGGAATAGCTGTGGGAGAAACATTTCATGGAGCACAGCATTGATTTTCCAACTGTCCCAGAGCTCACCATCCAGCACAAACACTTGCATGTTTGTTCATTCCCTTCTCAGATTCCTCAGAGGGGTTGGCATTGGCAGCTGGATTGTCGTGGTGCCTTGAGAAAGAACTTCTGCACAGTGTTTTTCATGTAAGCAAAAGCTGTTAGCACTGCAAATCTTCCCAAAAAAGGATTCCCCTGAGCTGGTAAGAATAATTTCTGGTCACATTTATAGAAGTTTAAATGGCATGTAGACAAGATAAATATCCTTAATGTTTTGTCATCTTTGTGCTGATGAACTAAAGATACTTTTACTTTTGTGTAATGACTTTCTAAGAGAAAACAGCTAAATGAGAGGGAATAAAAATACCATTTCATGATGTTGATCCATATGTTTCCTCTGTAATAAGCTCAGTCCTTGGCTGGCAGTAAAATAGGATTGTCCTTGGCCAACATCTTGAAAGCTGAAGGTGAAAACAGAGTGGTAGGAATCATATGGCTTTATAATCCATGTCCAAGCACTGAATTCCCTCCCAGCAGCAATTGCTTTAAAAAATCTTGTCCTAATTATCCCAACTCGCATAGATACTTTCTAGGAACTGTTGTGCATAGAATTGGTCAGAAGCACTTTGATAGTCAGGCTCCCATTGGAAAATGCCATTTCCTGTTGGAAATGGTTGAGGAAATCACAGTGATTTGGTTCTTTTTATGTCATCAGAGCAGTAAGAGTGAGAAGAGCCTGACTGAGTTGAAGCCATAAGTTTTATTTAGGTGTTCTTTTTATTCTCCAGCATTTTTTGCTGATTTTTCTAGTCATGTTTAGTTGTGTGTAAGACATTTCCAAGGTATTTCAGTGGGTCCAGAATGAAATTGTGGAGAGAATACTGAGATTTTGGGTGTCCTTTTCCTAAGAAAACCAAAATAATTAATGAAAGTATAAAGTCATGTACCAAATGGAACTTCCCTCATCCCAACAGAGCTGTCACGCTCCGAGGCTGACCCCTGCATGGGTCACTAATATTTCAGCAGTAGGACTGCAGGAGATCCCTGTTTCTCTCGGGTTTGCTTCTTTACTCCTGACTCTTCAAGTCTTCTTTATCATCCTTCTTAAAGCAGCAACTTCCAAATAGCAGAGCAGAGAGGGGCACGTTCCCAACCCTCCCCCCAGCAGTGCAATGAGCAGGATCCTTCTTTAACGGGCCCACAGGTCTGATTCACAAGGAAATTACCACGTCCCTTTTAATTGTGGGGTGCACAACCAAAGCATGGAGACACACAGAAGTTATTACACTGCCATTTAATCTGGAGTCAGTCCGGTGTGAGCCCCGAGCTCCTGGAGCTGGTCCAGGAACAGAGTCCTGGTAAACACCCACCTGATTTCTGATACTTGCAGGGCATCTGCTCTGCCTGCCCCTGCTCTGGAGAAGCTCCTGGGTGACTGGTGATGTTATTAGGGCCTGGCACACGGGAGGGTGAGCCATTCAGCTTGTCAGTGTGCTCCCAGAAGAGAAGCTGCAGTGGAAAAACCTTGCTCTGGGCTTGGAAATCTGAACTGCAGCCAATTCCAGGGGAGGGATGTGACGGTCGCCTTTGCTGTGAAGTTGCCATCTGAACAATGACAGTGTTGTGTGGCTTGAAAAGACAAGGAGCACTGGGAAGGATAAGTGGCTGTGACTGGACAGGTCCTTGGCTTTTCCTTAAACCATGCACCTCAACATCCACAGTTAGACTTGTTTCAAGGGGACACATGTGCATCCCAAATTTTCTTCCCTTTCAAGCTCTGTTTGGCTGGACCATCTGGCCTTGCTTCTCCTCCTTTGAAAGCTTTGCCTTATTAAACAGTCCTGGGAGTTCAAGGAGGAAAGTCCCAGGAGGGGAACAGGAAGGGGGATTGCTAAGAGATGTGCTATTCCTTAATAAACTAATAGTCTAAGAGGAGATCACAGCTTGTAACAACCAGGGAGATCCTGCTGCTACGATTCCCTGCAAAGCTGCTCTTCCCATTCCCAAATCCAGCTGTGCAGTGCATGTGCTGCACAGCCCCCTTAAAGTCACGGCACAGAGGGTGAGCGTTAGAATATATTCATCCAAATTACAGCATCTTGTCTTTTGTTTTCAATTTGTTGGGACAAACAGCCCCTCCTCTTACTATTTATGATTTGCCAGTCCTGTAAGACCCAGCTGAAGTCACTACACTGGCTCCGAGGCAGTTCAGCCTGTGAAATGCTTGAATTAACAACACAGTGTGTGGGGAGAGGGGGACACAGAGGCTGGAACCTGCTGTGTCCCTTTAGCAGCTGAGGAGCTCAGGCCTGGAAATGGTACAATTGCCCCTGAGTCTAAAAAAGAACTGGTGGCAGGACTAAGACAGCAACTCAGCTCCTCTCCAAGAACAGAAACATCTCTTTGGACCAGTGTTTTTGATGACAGATGAAATACCCAGCCTGAAGGTTGGTTTAAAGGTCAGTAGTATTTATGAACCAAGTCCTGCTGTCCTTTGCTCCTGCATAGTTATGTTGGAGGTGAGGATTGCTCTTTTCCCACCCAGCAGCTCCACTGCACCTCAGGCATCTCAGATTTACTGTTTGGGAGGTTTTTGCTGGGACTGTTCATTCAGGTGCAACCACAGCTACTGCTCCAACAAGCTGAAATCCTGGGGGAGTGTCTGAAGTATTGAAATCCCCTGAGGACAGAACTATGGGCTGGACAAAGAGGGCATATCCAGGGATGCCAAACACAGCTGAAGCTGCAGCAGAATTCAACAATTATCAAATTTAGAGTAATCCTGACTTTGGGGCACCCTGCCTGAGCTGAATTAGGGCTGATTTTCAGCATTCCCATAGGAACTGGGCACCTAACAGGGTTTTTTGGAGGTCTGGATGTTGTGAAACTTGTGGCCTTACGGTGGGCTTTGTATTGCTATCTTATTCAGTGAAAAGCTGACTAACAGACTTCAGGAACAGACCAGGTGCTTAAAATATAATCTGCTCAAGCCATGGATACAAAGTCCAACAGTCCTTTGGATTTCTCTAAGTAAATGGGCTTTACATAGAAAGGGAGAAAATCCACAGTTATGTTTGTATTCTCATAAGGAATAGAAATCCTTAAACTCTGGGAAGTGTAATTAGTGAAAAGGGCTGGGCTACTTCAGAGCCAGGTTAAACCAAAACTACCAGCATTTGCCTATGGACAGGATTTTGGAGGAAATGAACCAACACCCTGCTTGGGGTGAGAGTTCTGTGTAAGCCACTGGTGACCGGAAGGTAGAAATAATGCAAAATATTAGTCACATTTTTCAAAAGAATGAGAGAACATTCAGCTAAGCAACTGTGTAACCCTGAACACCAAGGCATCAGCTTCTCCTCTTCACTCTGCTGTTTATGGGTGTGGCACAAACCTCTCCACAAATCTGTTACAGGCTACAGGTGTTTTCATCTGTCCAACACTTCTGTGTGATAAGAAACAACACAAATGCTATTTGCTAGTGAAGAGTTGGCTTGAAAAAGCTCTTGTTGCAAGACGAAGCCTCCCTGTAGAGGCAACACCACTTCCCAAGGGGCTGCCCATACCCATTTCCCAAGGGTTAGGACTATGTTGTTGCAGTTCTCCAGGACATCTCTCTTACACAAGCTACAAACCTTGGAGCATCTTTCAATCCCTTTGTCCAGACTAGGAGCAGATGTTGGGAGAGGATCCAGGCCTGTGTGTTACACTTAGAAGGGACCATATGCATAAATCCCCTTTCTTTCTACAGCTGTAATATAGAGTGTATACACCTTATTATCAGAGAGACATCCAGAGCACAGAGCAGAGCATAACCAGGATAATGAAGGGTCTTGGGAGATTTCTCACCCTTCAGAAAAGCTGGAAGAATTTTATTTGGAAAGCCAGACTTGTGAGGAAAAGAACAGGAGTGAAGAAGGAGGAACCACTTTAAGTATTAAAATGTCTGAAGGGAATAAGGATGTGTGAGTTTTCAAGGCTATATGAGCTGGTGTCATATGTAGGGATAAGAGAGCCTGGATTTAGGCTAGAGATGAGCCAGCAGGCAAGGAATTTGCTCCAGACAGAATCCTTCCCAGATCCTCCGTGCTACCACAGCTAACAATCATGTCAATAGGGTTTAAAAGGTGCTTCAGAGGAATTGGGAAGCAAAGACAAATAAGGTGGGTGGCTGAGGGAGGAATGGAAAGTCCAGTGGTTACTGAGTGATGCTTGAGTGTGATGAAAATCCTGGCTGTGCTCCAGTACAAGATTTCCTATCACATTAATTATGTTGCAACAGGCTCCAGGGCTCTCTGTGATACAGACTTTGTGTATCAAAAGTGCTGCACAGACATCAGTGGTGGGGTAACAAGGTAAACTTGGTGTGTTGTCTCCCAGCCTTCCATGGAGACACCCTCAGAGATGCAGCCTGAAAGTCCTTAGTGCTGTTCCCTTTGTGCACAGGACATGTGGAATAGTCAGCTCTTGGAAATGGCATGTTTCTCTCAAAAATTAACTCCATCCCCTTTGCTTTTGGTAACATGCTCTTGGGTGGCATTTTTGTGACACTAAAAGGTGTTACTTGAAACGTGTTTCTTGCTTTGAAAATAAGGAGATATGTTTACCAGGAATACTGTGGTACTGGCACTGTTTGTTGTGGGCAGGACTCGTGGCAGGTGTCTCATGAAAGTGTGTCTGTTCCAACCAGTAGAACTGAGTTGAAGACTCTCTTTTCCCCCTCTTTGCTCTTTTCCCTCCACCTGGGTGCACTGGGTGGTAAATGGAAAGACAGAAAATCAGTGTGGAAGAAGTGTGGTCTGGGAAAGAGAAGCCACAGCAGGTACAATCTGGAAAACACTGAAACCAAAGCAGAAGCCAGGCAATATTGACTAAAAGGAAAGAGCCAGGAGCTGCCCCAACGTGGTCTTGATGGGAGGAGAGTCTGATGCTGTTTTCGACCCCTGACTGTGCCACAGTTGCTTTCTGTCACCTGGAGATGAGGTAGATGAGGTTTGCAAATAATGCCTAAGTCACCATGTTGGCCTCAGTAGTGGGGGCAGATCTGAATGTAACAGCCACTCTTCTCTGGAAAAGGAATGTCTGGAGCCAGGATGGACTTAGACCTGGAATATGAAGACTGTAAGGCCTGGTTATTACTAAGAGAGTTGGGGTAGGAACAAGGTTGGGTTTGAAATAGCCTTTATCACTGAAGTGTGGAGATATAACTTGAGGAGGACACAAAACCACCAGAGCCCTGTTTGTTGCCACCACTACTGTTCTCCTTTGTGCCAGAGGTGAAGACTAAAGCTTTGTGCTGGCCGAGGAACTCTTTAAGTCAGGAAATAGGTTTAGGAGGCTGACTACTACTGTTCTCCTTTGTGCTGGCCAAGGAACTCTTTAAATCAGGGAATAGGTTTAGGAGGCTGACTACTACTGTTCTCCTTTGTGCTGGCCAAGGAACTCTTTAAATCAGGGAATAGGTTTAGGAGGCTGACTACTACTGTTCTCCTTTGTGCTGGCCAAGGAACTCTTTAAATCAGGGAATAGGTTTAGGAGGCTGACCACTGCTGTTCTCCTTTGTGCCAGAGATGAAGACTAAAGCTTTGTGCTGGCCGAGGAACTCTTTAAATCAGGAAATAGGTTTAGGAGACTGATTCCAGATGCTTTTCTTCTAACCAAAAGTGTATAGAAGACAAGAAAATCGGGTCCATTCTGGAGTCCCCACCTGCCCTCCCATCCTGGTGAGCATCCTCTCTTTCTACCTCCTCTCACATGGCCAAAGCAGAGTTAAACCTCCTTGTCCCTCTCTCCCCCTCAAAAATAAAAAAAAGTGCATGATGGGATTCTCTTCCCTGCCTCTCCCTCCTCCGCGCAGGGCTGTGTGTTTGAAATGATATCTATTTCTCTTTGTGACAGCACACCGTGACTGCCGCCTTGACGTTGTGGTGAGCTGACATCCCAACGGGTGTGACACTGATGCCTTTGGGCAGAAATCAGAGCCGGTTTGCTGCACGGCTCTGTGCAAGCCCCGGCGCCCCGAGCGCCTCCCGGAGCCCCCCACAGCGCCCCGACGGAGCGAGCGCGTGGGCCCCGCGTGAACTCCGCGCCCATCCTGCCCGCCCGCTCCCGCTTTTTAAGTGTCCACGTTGGGTTTATGGTTGGGTTTTTGGGTTTTTTCCTCCCCCCCTTCTCCCCTTTGCCTGTGAGAGGGTTGGTTTCCTGTTTCTCCCCCGGCTGTGCAGTCCGTGGGGACCTGGGTTTCCGTGAGCTGGAAAAGGAGCGCACAAGCGTCTGATCAGCCCTTATTAGTGTTGAGAAAGATCTAATGGCTCCTGGCTTCTGGGACCATTACCTGTCATTTACTTTTATTAAGGCAGTGATGAGAAAGTTTAAAATTAAAGGCTTTGTAAATTGGATTCTGGTTCTAAAGGGAGGCACCGAGCAGGAATTTAGTGCCAAAGCCTGCGGATGGGCTGCTGGGAACAACACCAGGCTGGGGCGTTTGTCTGACAAAGGTCCTGTGCCAGGGCATGGACAGGAGGTGGTTTGGGCACAGCCTCGGGGTGTGTGAACCACATAATCCTTCCTTTGCCAGGCTGCTCGTGTTCAGACCTCCAGCTGCTGGTCAGAAGGAAGGGTTGTCTTCTGGTCAGGCCTGTGAGTTCTGTTCTGTTCCAGCTGGATTGATCCCAGGCAGGTCAGGTCATCTCCTCATGGCTCATCTCCTGGTTTATAAGGAGGAGGAGATGGGGTTGATTTTGTTTCTTACCTCTTGTCTGGTTTGGACAGTCAGCTCTTTGGGCCAGTTATCGTCCTTGACTCCTGTGCTCACAACAAAGGCTCCAACTGCTTTGAGTGTCAAGATGAAAATAAAGATTTTTGTTAAGTAACAGAAAGCAAGTAAGAGGGATGAGCCACCTAGTTAAGAGAAGCATCTTATTCTTCGGGCTTATAACATGGTTGTATTCTCTGCTTTTGGACTTAATCTTTGAATTAACCATCCAAACACACTTGCAAATGAAACACCCAAATTGCACTAAAGCAATCAGCTAATTATGGTGTGACAAGGGAAGTTCAGGGGCCAATCCCAACAAAGAGCTGCTGTCACTTCTGTTCTCTCAGATGAATAAAAGTCTTATGGTGACATTGCTCTGATGAGAAGCAGCATGAACTAGTGGTTATAAGTACAGTCAGGGAATCAGAATTCTTGGTTATTGTGGCTCAGTTTGTCTTTGACTGCAGTGACATGGGAGAAGTCACCTGAGGTGAGGATTTTAAAGTTGCCTCCTGCCCATCCTTGTGTTGTTAAATACACAAATTGTGCCTGCACACCTTTACATGAAGATTTGAGGTACCCACTGTGGCTCTGAGAGGCAGAGCACAGTGTTCCACCAAAGCACGGGGCTTAGCCACTTAGAAATAGATTGCAAAATGAAGTGTTTGTCTCCTCAAGGCAGAATGTACAAGGGTGAAACAGATTCTTTTGAAACTAATGTTTTCTTGGAAAAGTTTTCCCTGAGTAACTTGGCAGTTTTCATCTCCCTGTGTTTTGCCATTGTTATCTATTTTATTATTATTATTATTGTTGTTGTTGTGGTTGTGGTTGTATTATATTATATTTCATTTTAGCAGAGGTAAGATTTGTGAAGATCTGGAAGGAGTGCCCCCTGCCCATACTCTCTAACACCCCTGCAGCCAAACTTCAGGTGTCAGTCCCCACTTTGAGGAAGGTTCTCCTCTATTTAAGCAACCAGGACTTAGAGCAAACTCTCACACCATCCCCAGGCCTTTCACCTTCTTTCTCCAGAGCGATTCCAAAGCACACAGGCAGGAGGTGGGATAAAACACCCAGAGGAAGCTGTGACACCGAGGGATGGATAAGGAGAGCCCAGAATTCCTGCATGTGTCAACTCCAGGCCATTCTTCCTGTCTCTCCATAGGCACAGCAGCTCCTGGACTTCAGCTAATTACGGCATTCCCTTGAAGGAGGAGTGATGCCTCTCCCAAGTTTCCCTGTGAGGGGCTGATCTATGAGCTGTCTGGTGGTTACTTACATCATTCCTGTGTTCCCAGCCGTGCCACTCGACCACAAGGCTTTCAGAAGGTAATCTGGGCAGATTTTATCAAATGTGAAATGTTCCTAGACATTACTGGAGCCATGATGTAATGAACCAAGGTTTTGTTCTTTAAATTCCACTGAAAAACCACAGGGCCCAAAAAATTATTCCAGGGGAGCAGCGGAGTTTGAAGCAGGAGGCTGAGATCTTGTGCTGGGCTGAGCCCTTCTGGCTGCAGTTGGTGGGAGAAAGGCTTTCCAGCTAAATCCTGTGTCACTGGCTTGGTGGAGCCTGGGCTGAATGTCTGAGATGAGCAGGAGCCTCTTCACAACACCCACTCCCTGGCTCCTGCTGCCTGGGTGGGAGGTGTTGCCAAAGGAAAAGGCAGGGTTGTGCCTCCCTGCTCCAGGTTTGTTGCATGCTCAGAGTTCTGGTATTTGTTGTAATTGTGGCTGTTCCCACTTTTGTGAAGACAATTCCAGCCCAAAATCTTGCTCAAAAAGACCAAAACCCCTCACATGTGGTTCCATGGGGTCCCCCTGTGTAACACTGCTTTCTTAGGATCATCCACCCTGGAGCTGCAGCCTCAGTGCTTTGAAAGCCCTTTAAACCCTTTTTTTTTTAGAGCCACAATGATTCCTGAGTCACGTGAAGCCTTCCTGGCATATTTATATCTGCCACAGCAGGATGAGACTGTCCATGCTTTGATGCTTTGGATTTCAGTACCTGTTGAAATCCCCTGAACAAATGGTGCTATTAATTACAGGGCCTGGCTTTGATGAATGATGCATAGGGGACAACATTTCATTTTGTCTGGGGGGAACAGGCAGGACGGGGCCTTTTGGAGTGTTCAGTGATGCAGGAGAGGTCCTGGGTGTTGCCTGATCAAGGGGAAGTTGCTTCCTCTCTCTAGAGTGCTGTAAAGTCAGTGTCAAGTCACTGTGGCATCTGGGTTGTGTCACCTGCTGATGGGGCTACCCCTTTATACGTGAGATTTGCTCAGACAAAGACCAATTCAGACCTTTACCTAAAAAGCTTTTAGAGTTGCTCTAAGGCTTACAAATAATTAGGTCCTAAATGGCTCCTGCCTTCCTGAGCCACTGCCCCATCCTCAGGCCATTTTTACAGCAGAGCAATGACTTTGGGGTTCAGATTAGAAACATGAGGTGGGGGAAAGCCACCTACCACTCTTTGGTTGTTTATATGATAAGGCTGTAAGAAAGGCTTGCTCCTGAAGTGGTGGGAAAAAGCTTTTTCTACAGCTTTGATTTAGTTTCTTGTTTGTGTGGATTGTTATCTTTTGGTGCTCATGACAAAGAGTTGAATTAATTTGGGGGGCACCTGAAACTTTTGTTCTGTACAAACAACACTACTTGTTGTTTCAGTCTAATTAATTGCAACCATCTGAGAACATCTCTGGTGGGTTTTCACAAAGGGTTTCTGGACAGGGGAATGAAGTGTTAGAGACTTTCCTTCTGGGACAAGAGGACTGCTTTTGGCCACAGGTAGTGGGTTTGTGAGGTTGGTGGAAAACGAGACCGTTCAAAAGGGAGAGGAGAGGAAAGGAAGAAAAGTCAGAAGACAGTGGCATTGAAACTATGGATAATGGCAGGAGTATTCACTCCTTTTAAAGCACCCAAAATGCCAGGGAACAAATGGGATTTTGTGATGCTCTTCTGTGGCCAGGAGGAGTCTCAGCAAAGACAGAAGGCATGATTTCTTTTAGCTGAGTTTAGTTTACACTGGAGATGTTTACATGATTTAGTCATCCATGTTCCAGCTGAGTGATTCACTTCAGGATAATTTGAATCACGCTATGGAAATTTCTATTTCTTGTTACTGACTGTAAAGGTTTCCTCATGGTACTGGCTCAGGTGGAGAGATCTGTGCTGCATCCACCTGCCTGTGTCAGAATTAGACCCAAGGTGTCAGGGAAAGGGAGTTCAGTGTCAGGCTCTGAGTGCTGGAGACCTCACTGCAGTAACAGGGCAAGAGCTTGTTAATAGATATGGAGGAACAGGGAAGAAGTGAGTGGGAAAGGCAAATGGATCTCAGCTGGAGAAGCAAAGGCACATTTAGGGAAGCAGAAGTTCAAGAGTGAAGGTCAAATGGACAGGAAATGCACAGAGGAGAACAGAACTGGGTAGGAGAAAGGGTTTTCAAATCTGTTCTAGTTTAGAACAAGCATGTGGTTATTCAAAAGTAGAACAAGAGCTTTAGTCACCCCAGAACAAACCAGTGCTGATGGTGTGTGGCTGAGAGATGGGAAACCACAGCTCAGTTCTCCACCTTTTTCATGTCCTGGACTAGAACCAGAGCCTCCCACTGTGGGTCTGGGGGTGCTGGCTCAGCTGCAGTGGGTGACTGGGAAGGGGTTTGTCTCCCTGGAACCATTTTGTGTTGTGTACATGACAAACAATTGCATGTAGTGTGGAATTCTGGGCACCCCACATTATACAGAGTAACCCTCAAAATAACACAGGCAGTGCAGTGGCAGAAGAAATCCCATTGAACTCCTTTTTGAAAGTCTTCTTTTTGAGAGAAATTTCAGTGTAACTTAATTGACCTTTCACCAATGAAATTGCACTGAAAAATTTCCTGAGCAGCCCTTGCAAGGAGGCTTTGGAGTCAGGAGGACTGGAAGACACTGCAGGTAATAAGTCTAAAGCAAGTGGAAGGAAATACGTTGTGACCTGAGTGGCTGAACAGATTGCAGAAGGCATTGCCAAGGAATCCAATCAGCAAAGGCACAGATATGTTGAAGGAACATTTAGGAGTCTGACTGGAGGGTGTCTCCAGGGGTGGCTGTGCTGGCCACCTGATGTAGGAGGCTGTTAAGCAGATTATTATGATAGCCACGTAGAGCAGGGAAAATCACCTGGTGTCATATCCTCCCTCACACAGTGGCTTCTGGTGAAGGTCAGGGACTGAGCTGGATTGATTTTTGGTCTGACTCAGTGGCATTTGCAATGCTTGTTCTAAGAACTTCTGCATCTTCTTGCCCTTGTGACCGTACTGGAAGGTTCCACTGGGATTGGTCAGCCTGGTGTGTATGCCTGGCCTGTGGGGTCTGTTTGGGATGTGACCGTGTAGTATTCAAACAACATTTCTACACCCATGTAAGACTAAGGAGACCCTCCCCTTGTGCCTTGTTTCTCACAGGGTGTGCAGTGGCCCAAACCAGGCAGCCTTCCTTTTGTCAGTGCTTCCCAGATTCCAGAATTACAGACCAAGGGATAAACTCCAGCAATTTTTTGTTTTTTGAACAGACTACGAAAAAGAGAATTAAAGACAAGTGTGAAGCCTCCTCCAGCTCCTTCTGTCATCTGGGCATGCTCATGCCATGTGTCAGTACAAACAGCAGAGACATCTGGAACGGGTTCATGTGAGTCCATGGGGTTTGGATCCTTTTGCGTGGGAAATCCCTCATCCCCTGCTCATTCCACTGACAGGCAGCTCATCCCTCCACATGACAACACAGAGACAGACCCTTTGCACAGCTTAACGGAGGAGGATGTTCTGATTGTGATCCAAAACTGTTCCCACAGTAACATCATCTGATGTTTCACCCTCCAGATGGAGAAGGCTCTTACATCCAGCACAGACACACTGGATAAACCAATAGAAACCACCCTTTTTGTTAATTCAAGGCAAAACCTGCTCCCACCCCCTGTGGTGGTTTTACATGTGGTTGGTTCCAGTGATCCACTTTCTGCCTCACCACACTGGAGTCTTCCCAGCTGAGGATCTGCTTTCACACCTTTCAGCTGGCTTAGGTGAGCCTGAGCAAGGGATTTAAACACATCCTGGCCTGAAACTGAGCCTAAGAGTGGGCAAAACCTGGTGCTGAGGGGGCACATGAAGTGAATGCCCTGTGAAAAACATTAAAATTAGGCAGGGTATAAACTTGGAGCCAGTGTTTACTACACTTTTATGTGGTTATAGGGCAGCTCTCTGACCTCCTCACCTAATGTGCAAATAATCTTGTCAGGACAAATTAGTCCTTGCTGAGCCTGTGCTGTTGAGACTAGAGGGTTATCAGGACCTGCACTAGGGAATTTTAAGGTAGTTCTGGTGTCTGTGCAGTGGTGTGGAGTCACAGTGGCAGTGACTGCAGTGCACAGATAGGCTTTTATGTTAAACAGAATGAATATACACAAACCCCTCTTCTACAGAAACCTGGAATTAATGGGTTTCCTAGCTGGTTTCTTTCAGGCCATTTTCAGTGCAAGGGTGAGTGTTGAAAATAAAGGCTTAAACTGCATTTGGAAGTGCAGCTCTGAACACTGTGAATTGCTTAATTCATCTTAATAGAGGTGTTCACTCTGAACCCGAAAAGCTTTTTGTTGAGATTTAGCCTGTGGTCTGATATTACAAATTGCTTGGTGGTAACATTGGTTTAAGACACTGTTGTCTCCTGGCCTCTTGTTCCTGCTGCTCTGCTGGCACAGCTACTCCTGTGGTTGGGAACCAGATGGGAGGAGCCATCGGGCTTGGAAGGGGGAAAAAAAAAAAACAGAGGTTTCACATGTTTGGTTTTTTGTTTGTTTGTTTGTTTAAAGCAGGCAAGTTCCTGTGTGTGGTTCAGTGCCTGGTCACACGGAGCTTTCCTGGCACAAAGGAGTGGAAAGAGCACTTTGGCATGGAGGGGAAATGAGCAGCAGAGGGTGAAAGGTGAGCAGCAATTACTGGTGCTGGGAATGCCCCAGTGTACTTTAATATTCAGCCCATGATCTGGAACTGATCTCAACATGTGAGAAATGCTCAAATACCTTTAAAATGGTTGGGTTTAATCTTTGCTTTTAGGTGTCTTGGCAGACACTTCCCACTGGTGTCCTTCTCTCCCAGTGTCCAGGTGTCTTCAAAGGTTTTGCAGCTCCTGTGTCCTGCAAGTTCAAACCCCTGCAGCCCTCTGGGATTGAAACTGTGGGAATGAGCACAGTGGGGGGAGCTGAACAACAGTGTAAGTATCACTTGTCACTGCAAGGAATGTTTCCTTCATTTCCAGAAGGAGTTCCTTGAGAAAGAACCCCTTGGAATGAAAATGAAAGCGGGGTTTCCATGGTGACTTTCTCAAATTTAGAAGATCTTGTCACTTAAATCCAGTTTGCCACGGGACATAAAGTTCATTAGCTATGGACCACATCAAACCAGCTGAGTCCAGAGGTGCCATGAAGAGTATGGTGATGGGCCTAGAAAATAAATAAAAAAAATCTATAAAAAACAGACTTTCAGGGCACTAAAAGTAGGAAATTAATCTCATTGCAAGTTTGCTACCCTGCTCCCAGAAAGGAAGTAGTCTGATAAATAAATTCCCTGCAAACACTGAAAAAAACAAGCCAACCCAGAACAGTGGAGTACCCAAATAATTTGGTTAAAGACATATTTGCTTTGTTTAATGAATTACAATGGTTTTGATGAAATTTCCCTTTGCAAATTTGAGTTGTACTCGACAGGAGAAAATTTGTACCTGTGAAAAAATGTGGGCCTGCCTTCTGCCCATCTGTCCCTTCATCCCCAGAGCAAAATTCAAGTAGTTTCCATCAGTTTCTGGCATGTGGAAAGGGAAACTTAGTGAAGTCTCTTTGGCTATAAATAGCAATACATAGGTAATATTATGGTGCACTGTCACAGCTTGAAATCTCAGATCTCTCCATTGATTAATATATCTCATTAATGGGACTGCTGGGCCCTGAATGGTTCTGGAGTTCAGTGTGTGATGAGTTGGGAACCCCTTTTCCCTCTCCATCCTTTCACTGCATGGCCCAACACTGTGGGAAAATAAAGAGAGATAAGGAGAGAGGAATCTCTGCTTTGATTCCTTCACAGCAACACGCAGACAGAGGCAGCTCAGGGGAATCCTGCCCAGCAGAGGTTAATGTGACCCACATATAATTGTGTGAAAAGATGCCACTCTGCGCCTTTGTCAAAGTGGCTTCTCGTTACAGCCCGAGCTCCCCAACCCCTTCAGCAAAGCACAGTTTTCTTGCATTAAATCACCACTGCCCTCTTGCCAGCTGCTTAGAGTTTGCACATTATCCAGAGGAGATATCTAATATATATTTATATATTTTTTAAAACGTGACAGATTGTCTCGTAACATATGTGGCAGTGCCTTGAAATGAGCTCCGTGTGCGTGATGGCCGAGCCAGCCCTGTGTGTGTGTGTGTGTGTGGGTGGGTTGGGTTGTATTCCTTCTGTTGGGAATCTGAGAGGTTGGGACACTCGAGCTTTTCATGTTGCTCTTCTCTGAAATATTCATGACGAGTCGACGACCTTGATTCTTTGATACCTGCCATTTATTGCCGTGCCACCGAGGCCAACTGCTGCTAAGTACATATGTCAGTGACATGGCTGAGTGAGCTGCGTGACGAGGAGAGGGAGGGCATCCCAGCGATGGAGGCTGCAATAAGATTACTTTCGAAACTCTGAGGGCATTTTAGGAGCCTGCCATGCCATCTTATTCACCCCACTTCATTTTTCTGAGTAAAGCCTCTTTGCTTTGCTGCTGCTTCAGCTTTTCCTTCCGACTTGGAATTCTGCTGCTTTGCTTAAAGATGATCGCTGGCTCGTTATCGAGTGAATTGCTGGTGAATTAGTTACACTTAGATTTTTAAAAGGAGAGGTGCAAGTCTGGGGAGACTCAAGGAATTCTTCTCCAGCCAGAAACAGATTCTCAATAAAATGGACTCCAGGATTAGATGATCAGGGGTTTTTTGTTCTCTGTAAAGGGAAGGAAAGATGAGGGTAGAGCAGAGGGAGATAAAAAGAAGAGTAGGCAAGCAGGTAAACACCAGTATCACCTTCTAAGTGTGAAATTTAAACAGGCAAATCTCATTGATTTGTGTGATACCCTTCTTTGGAAGGATTGTAGCCTGCAAGGCACCAGGCTGAGGGTGGGGGAGTAAATTCATTAACATAAAAGGTTACAGAAGTGATGAAATAATTAAATATATGGAGAAAGAGTTCCTGAGTGAAAATTAAACGAAGTCCAACCTGAACCAACCTTCAGTGATGTTGCTGGATCAAGGGGTAAAACTGCTTTCAGAGACATAATTTGTGTCAGGGCCTGGATTTGTCCTGCTTAGTTCAAGTTGTTTGTCTGAAGGATGGGACTGGGAGACCCTGACTTGCTGCAGTGGCGATGTGGGGAGTGAAGGCTGGTGCTTTCCTGACTGGGATACCCTAATTCCAGTGGGCTTTGGATAGGTGTTGGATGGAGACAGCTGCTCCCCGTCTGTTGGAGGCTAAAAAAGGGACTCTTATGGGTAGATGTTTCCAGAGTTTTCCTTCACCTAAACTGTGAAGTGAGGGAAGCCAGAGCAAGGGAGACCATGAAGCAGAACCTCTCCCGTGGGTTTTCTTCTCACCATATTTCACAGAAAATTGCAGCAGTGCCTCTATTTTGGACTATCACTTTTCCCTCTCAGAAGTCACAGCACAGGGTTGTATTGCAGTGTACATTCTCCTCAACATGACTTTCCCCCCCTCTGTAAGAAAATATGGGGAAAAGAAAGAGGACACAAGGGTTGAAATAAAATTAACAAGGCCTAAGGGGCTTCTGCATGTGCTTCTTGAACTGCAGCCGTCCTGGAGAGGCAGGAGATAAGGTAGCTTAGGGAATGCAGCAGAGTCCAGAGAGGCATTTATTTAAGATTGATATCAAACCTTGGAATTGTGAGTGGGAGGATTTTTGAGGCAGGAACAGGATGTTGCCAGGAAGGAGGGAGGCTGGCTAGGATGATTTGTTGTAGGGGTCAGTCGCAGGAAGTCGCTGGAGATACGTGATGGTCTAAAACACAGGCCAGGGAACCCGCACGAGGACACTGTTTTATGCTCTGAAATTCTGGCTCCTCCAAACAGGGCCAACAAAGTGGCTGGGTGGTCTAATTAGGGTCATCCTTGGTGGTCCTACATGCATGTGTTTTGGTCAGCTTCCTTGTCTGTGTGTGTGTCTCTCTGTGCACAGCGACCCATCCTGCTCTGGGCTCTGTTACAGAGGCTTCCACCACTAAAAAAAAAATTCACTGCACTTGGAAGAGACATTTCAGGCCTTTTTCGAGGCAGGAATTTGGTGCTTGTACAGATAATTGTGCACATGGGGGCATGAAGTAGTCACATTTCTCATTAGGCTTCCCTCCTCCCTGTAGGAAAGTTTTCTGTGATCCAAGAAATGAAAAGACTGGCAAGAGAAGAGGAGTCATAATTGGGAATGACCTCTTGGGCCATAAACAGAATTGGAGAGTTCAGCTGGATGTAAAGCTTTAACTAGTAGTCAATCTGAAATCTGCAGCTCCACATCATTGTAATAGGCCACTGTGTCGAGCAGGGCTCCTGCAGCATCCATGCTTTGGGATACTGATGGCTATAAATAAATTATTGATCATTAAGCACAGCCACCTTCTGTCCAACCCACTTGTGAGTGTCATTTATGTGCTTTTTGCTGTCCTGTATTCCAGCCCAGTCAGACCTGGAGTCCTCTTGTGTCAGGAGCAGTTGTCCTTCCTGAGAAGACAGATGTTGTCACAGAGAACCCTCAAGTCAAACAGGCAGGAGTGTGGAAACACAGCAGTGCTTTGGAGTGAATGGGAGGGTGCACTTTGACTTCAGATGACCTAGAATGACTTGTCAAAGCTCACACAGAAAAGTCAGTGCTTGAGGACAGGGCTAAGTTCATCTCTTCTTCAGAGGGGTGGATATCTAGACAATCGTCCCCTATCCCTGTTCAGCCTCTCCCCATTGCAGACTTGGCTGTGTTGTGGTTTCCCTCAGTGCATTCCACCCCTGCTGCTCTGCTTTTGTTCCTTTCTGCAGCTCTTCTGGCTGTCCCCACTGATAACAGATTAGACCCACACGAGGGGGTAACATCTGAGCTTTTCACGCTCTCCTTTTATCTCATGTCCTCCAGCTCGTGGTCCTGTTGTCCCTGCACAGCTTGGCCTGTGGTGATGTTCACTCTCCTGCTTACACTCAGTGAATGATTTATCATGTGTTATCAGTAGGACTCTGTACAGTGTCCAGGGACAATGTTTTCTTCCATCTGGTTCCAAGCTGGTGGAACACCCTTCCATCTGGTTTTCACATGTGGTTCTCCTAGTACCTCCTTTCTATTTTTTCCCCTCTGCATTCATCATTATGCAGTTTGTCTAACAAGTACACTTTGTTTCACTTTATAAATTAACCACATGCATGAATTAAGACTTCAGCATATGTGGATATTTCTGAAATGACAGAGGAAACCTTCACAGCTGGGTGAATCTCTGCTGGAAGAAATCTGCAGTCCCACGACATACTGGAAATTAACTGCTGCAGCATTTCACGCCACTCTTCAGGCAGATATTAACCTGTGGCTTGTTCTGGAAGAGTCTTATAATGTGTGGGCAAGTCTTTGATTCTGGTCTGCGTTTGGAAGGTGCTGGTTGCACTTACACATTCATTATGTGGGCAGGACAAAGACCACAGAAACATCTTTTTATGTGAACTGTCTTGAGACTCAGACAGTGATATGATATCATGTATCACAATGACTTGATATTGGGCCTTTCCAGAGACAAAGAATCTTCTGGGTGATCCAGCCTGCAGAAGGGCTCCTTTGCTGCTGCCATTTGTTGGCCTTTCCAGATAACTTTTTTCTGCGGTCTGTGTTGATTTTATGTTGTTAGACCTGGTAACACACTTTTATCTTATCTGCCTTTCTCTCTTCTTTGCTTTCCATGTTGTTTGCCATTCCAGAATAAATACTGGAGGCCAGTGCACCGTGTTCCTCCCCCCAGAGCATGCAAATATTTGCAGCCCAGCAGCCTCTGAGCGCCGAGACGTGAGCGGCGACACGAGGAGGTGCAACCGAGGGCAGGGGCAAGGCCAGAGGGTGTGAAACCAGCACACGGCCCCAGGACAGTTGGCCTGCAGAGTTTAGGAAGCACTTACCTTGTCTTCAAAGCAACAGGGAAATTGGGGCTTGACTTTGAGGGGTGTACGTGTGACGTGCACACGTGTGTGAGTTTGTGGGGAGGGGGTGTGTGACAATCATGGGCTTCGGCCAGTGAATGTGTAATGGATATAATGTGTGTGCACAACAGGGTTAAGTCATGTGAGGAGTGATTGAGGGAGCTGGGGGGGCTCAGGAGGGTCCTTCTCACCCTCTGACAGGAGGGTGGAGCCAGGTGGGGCTTGGGTTCTGCTCCCAGGGAACAAGGGACAGGACGAAAGAAAACAGCCTCAAGTTGTGCCAGGGGAAGTTTAGGTTGGACATCAGGAAGAAGTTGTTCATGGAAAGGGGGGTCAGGCACTGGAAGGGGCTGCCCAGGGAGGTTTGGAGTCCCCACCCCTGGGGATGTCTAAGGAATGACTGGACATGGCACTCAGTGCTCTGGGCTGGTGACAAGGTGGGGATGGGTCACAGGTTGGACTCAATGATCTCCTGGTTATGTAGGTACCACTAGCAGAGACGTGTGCAACTTCTCCCCTTTAAGGGCTCCTCCCACCATCCCCGTTGCTGACTGCCACCTCTGTCACCTCCCTCACCTTTGACTTGGAGCCACCACTGGCTTTGCAGAGAGGGGTTACTCGGTGTTGGCTTTGGGGGTTCTGCTGTTTGCTCACGGTTGCCTTTCCCCAGGCTGAAGTTTGAAGTTTGCCGCCCGCCGGCCCTGGGGCCGCTGACCCCTCTGGGAGCTGTTGGGGCACCAGTACACGCTGGGGCATGGCCAGGAGGCTGCTCCCTTTCCTTCTGGAGCTGTTGGTGGCTCCATCCTGCTGGCAGAGCTGACGGATGGCCTATTGACAAGGAGGGTGACCCTTGCTCAGCACACTGACGTGCTCCCTCCTCACTGCTGGGGTTTGATGCGAATCAAAGAGGTGGTCAGGTCATCAGAACAGCCAATTAAAACAATAAAGAGGGAGGAGTGGAAGAGGAGCTTTTAACTCTTTCCACCCCGTCATAAAGTAGTGCCGAAATGAGGGGTGGAAGGGGGGTTAAAAACCAAGATCCATCTCTGTAAAATTTATCGGTGGGAACTCTTTAAAAATTGAGCAAGTAGAGATCAGGAAACAATTAACTGTCCATACAGTTGTCAGTGATTTAGGGCCTGGAATGAGACTGGATCAATTGCTTTCCTTTCCATTTTGTACTTTATTTCTGAACAGCAGATCATAAAGTAGACCGTGAAATTCAGCATAGGGTAATGAATATATAATAGTACATCTCAAACACTGCTTGGAAGACGTGAATTTTCTATCATTGCTATCGCTACCTGAAAAGGAGAAAGACACTCCCATTACAGTTGCTGCTGGCTGACAGCTGGCAGGAGGCAATAAATTTCAGAGTTATTTAGCATCAGCTTTGAGTAATGGCATCAGAACATGCTCTTCACTTGAGGAACCTAATGAGGGAGAAGTGCTAGAGCCGGGAATTAAGAGTAGAGCTGGGATCAGGGATAATAAAAGGTCTCTGCCCTGCCAGGGGCTGATGTTCATACCAGTGAAGGGTCAATCCCAGTTGCTTCAGTGTTAATTTGAAGGTTGTAAGACCACGCAGCTTTCCTAGGATGCCAGCAGAAATGCACTATAACTCAGATTTTTTTGCCTGTTGAGGTTTAATCCACACTTGCTCTGAATTTTCCAGGTACCAGTTTTAATGGAAATGCCCACAAAATAAAGATTGGATGATAGTTAAGAGCAGAAAGGTTACTTTTTGAACAATTCATTCCCTCCACTCTCAGTTCCTCGTTCAGGCACAGAATTTCAGGGCAGCATCGCCCATGCTGTACTTCAGTTTCCAGCATATAAAAGGGGGAATAACTACTTTGTTTTTCCAAGAACCTTAAACTCTGTGAAATACAATAATGCTAAAAACTATCATGGTGTCTGAATAAGGGGAAACAAAGAAAAAAATCCCCCTACCTCCCCTCAGAAGATACCCTGCTACCCCTGAGTGCAGCACACACTCCCCACACATCATCCTTCACCTGCTTCTACTTGTTCAGTTTTTGCTTTAATATCATCATCTAACTAATGCAAAGGCATTGAATCCATTTTCTGACTGTTGGGTAAATGATGGTTAAGTGTCAGGAGTTTTATTTAATTGTCCAGCTATTAAAAAGAAAAAAAAAAAAGATAGGTCTGCTGAGTGAAAGCTTTTATGCTTTTAAATGAGGTCTTGTTGTGATTAGAGTTTAAACAGCACTGATTTCCTCAAAAATGCATTGGCAATAATCGCTGGCTTGTTTGATTGTCCACATAACTGTACCACCCTCACTGCCAAGAAACTCATCTGACCCACCAATGATAAGAATAGCTCTTTTTTTTTTTCCATTAAGTGTGCAGCAGATCTAATATTCAGGGCCAGGAACATCTTCATTAGGCAGTACGGAAAGTGAACACATTGTTCACAAATCAGGCCCCAGAATAATGGACTAGAGAGATTTCAGAGGTGAGGGATGGAGGTTGGGGGGGTGGGAAAGGGGCTTAAAGCTTCACTAACCACATACATAGAGGATTTTAGTGGGATACGGGCAATTGATTCCCTTAAGTGTCTCTGAAGAGGTGGAGAAACTCTGGATGACTCACTGTAATCCTGCTTAGTCTCAGTGCTCAGTTTACTCTTTTCTATTTCTTTAATTCAAAAAGCCCAGAAAACAAAGCTAATTCAGCTGACATCATCCAAACCCCCAGCACCACGGTGGCAGCTTCCTGAGGTGGGGTGATGACCTGGAGGTAAAATTGCTGCTCCTCAGTTTACCTGAATGTCTCAGAGACTGCTGAACATGGAGACATTTGTGAAATGCAGACAAGGCCAGACCTTTCCCTTGTGATTTTTCCATGGGAAATCCATTTCCCAAGTGAATGCCACTTCCCTGCTACCTCTTGTCCCCAAATCTGTCACATGCCAAGCATGCAGCTTTGTGGGATGTATGGAAAACACCTGTACCCACAGACAAAGAGAGGGATTCTTCCCTGTCCTTCTTTGTGTCTTCCTCATTTTCCCATTCACTAACACATTTAGGCACTGAGAGCTACTGGTTCCAGGTGTCAGGCTTGGGTAGGATTAAGGCTGACACTTTGCCCTGGGTCTCAAGTTAGGAATATTAGTTTCCCACTTCTCATTGCCACCCCCTGCCTGGGAAATCCCAGCAAGGAGATCCCCGTTGTGTCCCTGTCATCACCCCCCAGGCAGAGGAGGGCAGGGCTAAGCTCCTTTCCCTCCTCCTTGCCCTCATCACTCCTAAGTGCCATTTAGCCCCGTTGGCTGCCTGCTCCTCCCGGCTGGACACCGATTACTCCCTGTTGGAGAGCTGTCAGTACGGGGAAAGCCATCCATCCCGGTGGGAAGTAATCTCACCCAGCAGGGGGGCACCTCTTTGCAGCCAAAACAAGGAGGCTTTGACAGGCTTGATGTATTTATTATCTTCTTGGGGCAGAAATGCTGCCACAGCAGGCAGGAGGATGCTACTGGTGATTTGGAAGAGGAAACGAGAAGTACAGAGTGCCAAGGAGTTGCCTGCAGGGAGTGACAAGGGGAGAGGAGGGTACACAGGAAAGGAAAAGCTTATTGTAAAAAGGCAATTCCTTTTACTCGTGTGCTTAACTCATCTCCTGAACTTGAGGGCTGAAAAAAAGCAAGCAACAAGTGAAAAAACAGGGATGGCAGCCCAGATAGGCCATGGTGTTCCAGCCAGGCTGAGCCTTTGGGGGTGGGTTCAGAGGACTGTCACCGTGGTGAGGAACACAAATCCCTGCCTCTTGTGCTCCTCACCCTCAGGGCTTGGCCCCCCTTTCGTTTTACACTGTGATCTGGGAGGGTTTCACACAAGCACCATTTGTCAGGTGACTGCCAGCCCCAGTTTGGGTCCATTTTGACTCTGCAAAGTGTCAAAGGACATTGTGACTGCAGCTGTGCCAGTTCATAGGATTAATCAAATTTAAACTAGGCCCAGTTACCAGGTTTGAACTCCTAGGTAGCAGTGAGGGTTGATCAGGAGCCTGGGGTTTGGAAAAACAGTGGCTTCTGAGGTGAGCTACATTTCTTTACACCAGTTTTCCAAGAGTTAAATCCCCTCATAAAAATCTAGAGATTTCTCTGTGGGCACATCCAGGTGTTTTCTCTTAGCACTAATTGATTACTAATTGGCAAGGCCTGGGCGCACTCACGGGGCGTTATTGCCCTGATCAGCCTCACCTGGGCTCGCCTCACAACCTCTGCTCATTGGCCCAGGAGAGGGATATAAGCTCAGTCCTTAAGCCTTGAGCTCTTTAGCCAGCCTGGTTCCATCTTTGGCTTTTTCCTTTGTGGCTCTACGTGGAAGATTCAACTTCAGTAGTTGCATAGTGGGATTCAGACCCCATAATTCTGCTGCTGGGGTGTGTTACCTGGTGTTGCTTGGAGAAGAGGAAAAGAAGCCAAGCTGTGGTGAGAACTGCCAAGTAAACTCTTTATTGTTCTCAGCCTGTGTGTAAGATGGCAAGTGGGGAGTGTGTAAGTGACTGTGGAGTCTCCTTAAAGCATGAGAAAAGTGATTGCTGTGCCATGAGGAAAACCCACTGTGGGCTGAGGTGGCTTCTGCTCAAATCTGCTGATAGTGAGCTGCTGCTTCAGAGCTGCCTCTGCTGCAAAGGACCCGAGGAGGAGACTGGAAGAGGTGGAAGGACAGGCACTATCTGCTCCTAACTGTGAGCAAGTGAGCTTTATGTGCTGTTGGGAGTATGGACTGGCAGAAGAAACGTGCACAGTGGGCAGCAGGACTGCAGAACGAGGCCTCATCAGGGAGGTGCTGGTGTTTCCTGGGTGGATCGAGCAGTGGACATGCTAAGAGCCAGCTGACTCTTTGGAGGAACTTCTCTTCAGAGGATTGTTGAAGGTTAGTAGCTTTTAAGTATTAGAAAATGTTTCTGTGGTCATGGTTAGAGCATGGTTGAAGAAAGGACACTGAGAAGTTGAATTGTCTATGCTGGGCTTTTATTTTTGTTGTATTGAAGCTGGTTGTTTGCTCGGTTTTTTGGACAAATGTGGGTGGGTGAAGTGTTTTCTTGGCTGAAGAAAGGCCAGATAAGCAAATTCTTGAATTGTCAAAAATTGCTTTGAAGTAGTGAGATGGTTTTGGTAGCTCACAGAATTGTGCTCAGGTGGAGAGCTGAGCGTGATCCTGCCCAGAGTGACTGAATAGCAGAAACTGGGCTCAAGGCTGTGGTACAGTGAACAACTGGACTTAACCCTTTTTCTTTTCCTTGTTCTTTTTTCCTTGCATATTGGTTTTAGTGCTAAGAACTTTATGACAACAGAATTATTGCTGTTATTGGTGCAGCCAGGAGCTTTTGAGATGGGTTATTGAATGAAATGTTCCTGTTCTCTGTGGATTGCTGTAGTGTACCAGGGTGTCCTTGGTGCAGGTGAACCTTGGTTTGTAAGAGGGGGCCGTGTCTGTGTTACCAGTGCCTTTCTGGGTGCTTTGCAGCAGTTGTTTTGCAGTATGTGGTGAACTCTCACACTGGTTTCTCCCTTCTGCGTGACCCAGGTTTCTTCCTAAGCACTAAGGGGCTCCCCCAGCTATTGATTATTCTAATTGCAGCCTTGGGTAGCTGATGGCTAGGAGGCCACAGCAGTAAGAGACATTTGTGGTATAAACTCTGCAACCCTTGCAAGGTATCTCCTCCTCTTCTTGGTTTCTAACATGGGGGGGGGAAACACTCTGCTGTATTGCTCATCTTAAGGTATTAGGTTATCTGCAGAAGTCATGGAATCATAGAAAACATGGATTCTATGATTTTGTGAATGACATGGATTGGAAGGAACCTTGAAGTTTATCCACTTCCAGCCCCCTTCCATAGGTAGGGATGCCATCCAGTAAACCAGATTGCTCAAGGCCCCAGTGTGCTCTCTGACAGCACTGGCATTTCTTTATCTATTCAACTCTTATTTTGGGGAGTAAAAACTGTGGTAAGGGGCAAGTGTGATACTGGTTCAGCTCACTAAAACTGCTTGGGGTTTTTATTTTAATTGATGTTGAATATATGAAAGGGACGGGGTGAGTGCACTCCTTTGGGATACGAGTATCTGCATCCAGTTCTTGCTCATAGTCAACTAATCTTTAGGAGGTGGAAAGCTTTGCAGAGTGCCCTCAGGATGGTGAGGTGTTGGTTCCACAGCCACTTTGTTGCTGTTGTGATCCATGCTGGGCTTTGTGACCTGTGAGTTGCTGGAAAAACATCTGGATTGGCAGAGCTCTTGGTGAGGGAGGCAGGAGTGCTCCAGCCTAACTCCCTCCTGAAGTTACCAGTTCTCCCACCGCCTTGGTTATAGCAGAGAGGCACGAGTTCAAGTGGGAAACATGCAGTGGTTTATCCTGTAACTGTTAAGTGCATGAATTAAGGCTTTTTTTTGTGTTCTGTGAGCCCAATAGCTCCATAACCTCTGAAATCAGACAGATGTAAAGAGGAACTCCTTGCTAAGCACATGTGCATGACCAACCCTGGTGTGGGGGTTGGCTCTGCCCTGCTGTGGTGCCACCCTTCTCTGGTTTGATGAGGTGTCAGTGTGCCCTTCCTTGCACACCCCTGTGGCCCCTCTGCTCCAGGCAAGCTGCCCCACGTGCTGCTCTAATGGCTTGTCCAGTCCTGCAGCTCCTGTGGCTGTGCATGGAGAGCTCACCAGTCCATGCTGGTGGTTTCCTGTCGTATTTCATGGCTCTTGATGGCAGCTCAGCTGAGGAGTTATGGAATTCATATCCTCCCTGCCTAGGAGAAAATGCCAAGTGGAAGATTTAATATCCCAGAGGGTTGGTGTAGGAAGTTGTACCAGAGGGGAGGAGGTGGGGGCTAAAGCTTCAGGTCCTTCACAAATCTATGTGAGTCAAGCTTTCCAAAGGTTGGAAAGCTGTGAATCACACCAGCTGAATGACGTGCGTGGCACAGCGTTACAGCCCTTGGGCTGAATTCCCTTCCCCACCAGTAATTCCAGGATTAAGGTTTGGAGGAAATGGCCTTGTTTCATTTGGTGATGGATTTCACTTACCAGCACAGAATGCTGGGGGATCAGGAATCTATTCCTCTGTGTCACTTTGGGGTCATGGATTAGGATCAGGTCCTTGTATCTACAGCAAACATTGCAGTTTGGGGTTTCCAGGGGAGAACTGGAGCTGAACCCTTTGTACAATGCAGGGGATGGAATTCTGTTGTGTGTGTTGGGCTGAGGACACCCAGTGATCCCCAGGTCCTTCAACCACCAATGTTGTGCTCAAGCTACTCCTTGCACTGGAAGGGGCAAGGGGACAGAGGAAGGTGTGATGTGCCTGAAAGGCACCAAAGGCAGCACAGGTCACATGTACAGTGTTGTGTCCTTTAATGAGGGAAAAGGTTGGTTGTGAGATTATATTTTCCTTTCAACTCTCTAGAAACAAAACTTTACCATTTACATGGGCTAAATCCCAGAGCTGCAGCCTTGCTTTGTGTGGTAGCACTTGTGGTGAAGCCAAATGTCAAGGGTCAGCAAAGTGGTGCTTTTGGTTAGTCAGGTTTTACTGATGGTTTTCCTTTTAAAAAAAACCATTAAATAAAATTTTGGATCAGTTTTATAATGAGCAGTAATGAAACAGTACTTTAAAAAAGGATTCATTTTTTTTCTTCCTCCAAAAAGTAAAGGCTTCATCTCCCTCCCAACCTCACCAAAAATGTTTCAGCACCAAATAACTTTGAAGTTCACAAAAAATGGAAAAAGAATTTAGAGGAGATGGAAAAAAAAATGACTGAAAAGCTTCACAGATGGAAGATTTCATGCCATGACTGAAAGCAATTTGGGGAAAGGCAACAGAAACTAAAATACTAAAAATGCTAATGTTCAGATGGCAACTATTTTTGGACAAAGAAACTAATTCAATCCTAGAAGAATAACAATTGCTCTCTTTGGCTCTTGGAACCTTTTATTTTCCTCATGGATGTGTTGGACAGGGAGCTGTCTGGTTGCTTGTTACCAGAGTCATTTTAGTGAAGCTGTTTCTGCCACGTGGTCCGTTCTCATGTGCCCCTTCTGACAGGAGACATCAGCAGCAGGAGCAGAAACTATTCAATCACAGTGACAGAACCCCTTTTTGTGGATGTATGGATGGTAAAATGGTCTGTTGGTTTCATATATATAACCTCCTGTTTGTCTCTCTGCACACATCCAGTGTGTCTCATGAAACAGAGCACCAAGGGTGGTCCTGGGAGATTCCTGCCCCACTCTGCAGGGATTAAAGGGGAGGATCCCAAACCCTGAGTGCTTATTCTGGCTGGTGAGCAAGCAAGGAGTAGAATCATGGAATATCCTGACCTGGAAGGATGGCAGTCCTGTCCCTAAGGGCATTGTCCATTCCTGGAGCTCTGGCAGCCTTGGGGCTGTACCCACTGCCCTGGGGAGCCTGGGCAGTGCCCACCACCCTCTGGGGGAAGAGCCTTTCCCTGAGATCCCACCTGACCCTGCCCTGGCACAGCTCCAGCCATTCCCTGGGAGCTGTTCCTGCTCACACAGAGCAGAGGTTGGAGCTGCAGACCCTGATGAGCTCTACCCTCAGTCTCCTCTTCTAGAGGGTGAACAAACCAAGTGACTTCAGCCATTCTTTGTATGGCTTTCCCTCTAGTCCCTTCACCATCCCTGTAGCTCTCCTTTGGAATAGATAGCTTGTTGGGAGACTGGGAATTTTCCTACATTTTGGCTTGTCACTGGTGGGAATTCTGTATGTACCACCTGAAACTCTGGCTAAACTCATCAGGTAGATGATTGAGCAAACATACTGATGATATGTACAGATTTTGCCAGCCCTTCACAAGTATATCTTCCCCAAAGCCTCACAATTTAGCCTTCTAAGCATGGTGTCACCTGATTTTTGGTGTGGAGGGCCTGGAGCTTGATTCCCAAACCATGCACTGGCTTGCAAAGTGACCTCAGACAAGTCACTTCGGTGCTTTGTGCTTCATTCCCCTGACTGCAAAGTGGGGCTGATCACCAGCCTGGCCAATGACAAGTGTGAAAGGAGAAATAAGCCTTCTCCTTGGATGTTTGTCAGGATGCTGACCTAGATCTGCACAGTCAAACTGCATGTAAGCTGCAGAGTGTAGTTCCACAGGACAGCATCCGTGCAGATTGGGGCTGGCTGGCGAGTCACTGCCATCCAGAAGGTTCCGAGCAGCCATGAAAGGCAAACAGACTGGCTGGATGCTCCCTGTTTAAAAGGGAAGATGTGTGTTGTGTCAGGCTCAAATTCCTTGGAAGGATAAAAGGGAATTTGGGAGGTTCAGATCTATTGGTGGCAGTCTGTGGGCTTCAGTGATGTTCATCACAGGGTTGGAGTGGATGTGGATATATAATATACATCTTGAGTTGGATACACTTCTGAGTCCTGTGTCCTTAAATCCTCCAATATCCTGTGGAGCTGCTGGATTCCTGCCCTGGCTCAGCTTTTTGTTGGGGTGTTATAGACTTTTCACTCATTTGACTCCAACTCTGGGCTTTTCCCCTTCTTCCTTCTCTGCCCTAGGTTAGGAGGACTCCTCCCTTGTGCCCTGAATAGGGACAGGGGATTTTATAGGGGGTCTTTGGTACGAATCCTGTCGCTCCAAGTGTACTGGCAGCAGCGCTGCTGCTGTGTGTGTGCTGTGCTGGCCAGTCCTCTCATTGCTGCCATCCAACTTCTCCAGGAGAGGGATGAAATCCAAGTGGCAGGGCAGGCACCTCTGAGGAGATAGCTCCTAACTGTTCCCACAGAGCTTGAAGAAAAAGATTTGACGGATTTACAGAGGAAAATGGCTGAGAAGGGATTGATAAACACACAGAGAGATCTAACTAGTGTGTCCCATCACTCTGAATAGCTGATCATAGCGAATGTGCTTCAGGGCAGTGTCGGGAAGGATTTGTTGATGTGAACTCGTGTCTCCCTGAGAGAATCGTGCTGTTTCGGGGAAGGGACCATCCAGGGAAGGTTGTCGTGAAGCAAAATGCAACAACAGTGGGGTGGGCACGTGTGTCAGGAGGAGTTGGCAAGATGCTCACCAGTGCTTTCTGAAGGCAGGGCTGTGAGGATGCCAGCCAGGACTTGAGAGCTGAGCTCCCTCTCAGCAACATTGAGGCACAAACCTCCTTCCCCCAGTGCAGGCATTTGCCACAGTAAGCTCTCACTCCCAGGCATGAGGAATTCCATGCTGCAGTTGGCAATCTCCTACAGCTCCCATGCTTAGGGCTGAGTGTCTGCACAGCCACTGTGAACAGGCTTAACATATCTGGTGCAAACTACTTCCTATGGTCTCTTCTGTGGCAGGAAAGAGGGAAAATGTGGTTTCTTCAGCGAGCCCTTCAAAGGTCAGCCTGCTGTTGGAAGCAGGCAGAAAAGTTTGGGCAGTTCTTGCCTGAAGGTCTGAGGGTAATGTCCCTTCCTAGGTATTAATTATTTAAGAGGGAAGCTTGTATGACAAACACCTGGTGTTTGGAAACTTGGGCTAAAGTGAGGACTCTGCGTGTGAGCATTTGAGTGGGAGGTGTGGGAGGTGTTCCCTGCTGGAATGCACAAATGTGCAAAACTGCACTAAATATTCCCTAAAATTCTGCTTTTTTCACAACTCACATAATCTGCTGGATGCAGTACTAGGGAAGCTTTTTTTGCTAGAACTGGGCCAGGAGGAGGCCTTTGACCCAGATTATTTGTAAAGTCTTGCCTTATGTGGAAAACACCGCTGTCAAGGGAATTGTCATTTTTTTAATACTGAGTTTGGTTTCACCTGGATTGAGACATTTAACCGACTGAAAATGTACCTTCCTAGCAGGGCACAGTCTTTAAAGGGATGTTTGAAAGACTTTATTAGCAGATAGCATGTATTTATTGATTCTTTAAAATATTTTAGCTTTTACATTCACCTATTCAGCAGAGTTAATAATTTCTGATTGCTGGTAAGGAAAATGATCCCAAGTTGCCATGTTGGTGGAGGCATCCAGACAAATATTTATACCCTACTTTGAAGCTCAAAAAGCCCAGAAAATTCTAAGTACAGGATAAAATAAGAGATCCTGAGGCTCTGAAACTCTCACAGGTGTGACTATTTTATGTTTGCTTTAGCAAGGGGAGAGGTGTCAGCTCTTGGAAAGCTGAATTCAGCTGAACACAGGGATATTTATATGCATTAAAGAAATGTTCTAATTGTCTAACAAGCTCCAAACCAGCGTGGCTGGGGGGGTTGGTCGCTGCATCCCTTCACCTGGGAAGGCTGAGGTGAGTCCTTTGGAAGGGTGTTTTCCAAAGCTTTTGTAAACAAGCTCTGTGCGTCTCTTACACTTCAAGGAAAGCTGCACAAATTGAGCTGAGCCGCAGCAGCTCTGTGAAGGCTGGGTATGCACACACGAGGGCCTGAGTTGATTTATCTTGATGTTTGGTTGAATTCTTCGCATTTTGGGTCCCTTCTGTAACCTTTTCACCTCGTTCTTTTTTGAGGTGGCTGCCTGGCTGTTACAATTTATCATGAACGCATCTCACTTCACTTCTGGCTCCTCTGACGGAAGGAACAGCCGGTCTCTGGGAGGTCAAAGACATTATTTTCCCCTCATCTTTCTCAGTTTCCAGCACATATTTGTCACTTTGAAAAAGCATGAATTCTGGATTTGATGCACTTTAATTGATTTCACCCTCAACAAGTCCAACTGTCCATCAACCTTTCCTTTTTCTTTCCTCTGTCCCTTTACTTTGAGAGTGATGTTTTCACCCGCCTGCATGTTGAAGCTGTTGCAAAGCCCGTGACCCTCTCAAGGCTTACTGTCACTAGCCATTTCTCTCATTTTCCTCATCCTCCAAGCTGAACTTTGGATGTTGAGTGAGAATGAATCTGCCTTGTAGGAATACTGGTCTTGTAGTGTCTTAGAGATGTGCTCCTTGTCAAAGGGAAAGTGGTGGCTGATAGCAAAACGTGGCAGATGGTCCCCTTATTTTGAGATATCTGTGTAGAATTAGAACCTGCAAGGGAATTAGTAATTAGTTCTTGATATACTGGCATTGGTGTTAAAAACAATTTGCAGTATTCTGGCGGAGAGGAATGTGCTGTTTCTTCTTTCCTCCTGGAAGTATGTGTATCCCCGTGGTGCTTGTACATCCAGTGTCATGTGATTGTGAATTTAATGTGTAAAATGACATTGGAACCTCATAAAATGAGTTTGTAAAATCACAGGACATCCTGAGTTGGAAGGGACTGGCAAGAATCATACAGTTCAATTCCTGGCTCTGCACAGGGCAGTCCCAAAAATCCCATGAGATGCCATGGGCACTCTGGCTTATTTGGTGAAATCTGGCATGAGTGGAGTCAGGGAGTAAATTGAATATATGGGTGTGTAACAACTTATCCGTTGCACAGAAATCCTGTAAGTGTATCTTGGAAGCCGGGGGCTGGTTACAGTGCAGGCTGAGAGGCTAATTATCAGGTTGTTATCAAGACACGGGCCGGGAAAGAGGCTTCTGTTCCCAGCAGAGCAGGGAGATTCCACGTTCTCTGCCGTGTCCTCGGGTGTTTAGAAGGACTGGGCAGAGAGAAGGCTGTTCTGTGGGCTGATGTGCACCCACTGCAGAGCTCCGGCACTCAGAGCGAGCAGAACCGGCTCATGGTACTTTATGTGAGCGTTTTCAAGGTGTAGCCCGGGCTAACTGAGAAATCCAGAGCTCCTGCCGATGTCTGTTCGGGGTGTTTGTGAGCACAGCGGGGCGAGTGGGAACTGCTGTCCATGGTCCTGCGTGTCGGAGCCGCAGCGCTGGGGCTCGGGCAGGGGGCTTGGGATGGGTGCAGAGTCCTCCCTCCCTCCCTGTGCCAAACTGTGCCAGCCAGCCCTGCAAAACCAGGGCGGTGCCTGCCAGCGTGCGTGGGGAGGGAACTGAGTGCCCTCCAAGGAGTTATAAGGGTTTTCCACTGACCCTTGGCTTCCTCCGCACTGACAAAGGGCGGATTTAGATGAGCTATTAGGAAAAAACTCTTCCCCGTGAGGGTGAGAAGGCCCTGGCACAGGTTGGGCAGAGAGGCTGTGGCTGCCCCATCCCTGGAAGTGTTCAAGCCTGGATGGGGCTTGGAGCAATCTGGGCTAGTGGAAGGTGTCCCTGCCCATGGCAGGGGAACCCAGGGCTCAGAATAAAACCTTACTAATATGAAATCAGAATGTTTCAAAGGACGTTATTTTATTTTTCTGAGTGGATACTATCCATTCCAGTTAAGTTCAGTGCTGGGAGGGGGGAATAAAAACCATGGTGAGCTCTGAATTCTGAAAGGAATCCATTAAGCAACTCTGGGCACTGCACTGAATAGGAATAAGAGGTTACCTGGGGAGGTGAGGTGAACTGCTGTTTTGTTGCTTTCTCAAGAGTCTTTTCTGTGGCCTTTGACTCCAGCTTAGTGTTCCAAGAGATGCTGAGGTGACATGAAGTTTCACATGTGTGTTGAGAAATCAGAGTTGGAGGATTTGTCTGGCAGTCTCTATTTTAAAAGAAAAACAAAACTCTATATCTCTGCAAGAGCTCCCCTAGGTGTGGTTCTATTGAAAAAGAAATTGGAGACCTTTCTTCTCACCTATAAAATAATCACTTTAACTATGATTAGAAAGGTCTGGGGAGGAAACTGGGATGTTTTCAGGTCCCTGGACTACAGCCTTCTCATCTCTCTTCTAGCAGATAATGACTGAGTACAGAGCTGGGCTCAGAAAATGGGGAGAGCTGACCCCATGGCAGGCTTTTCACCTTCATTTGTGGCAACATCAGAAAGGTTTTAATGTGGGAGGGGTTTTGTGCTGGGTCAGTGGGTTCTCTTCGGGTGGGGTGTGGAAAGACTATCATTTAGAGGAAACAAGAATCTAGAATTTTGTAGGATCACAGTAGTGATCAAGGTTTCCACTTGTTTCTTCAGTACAGGCTGCTCAGGGAAGTGGTGGAGTCACCAACCCTGGAGAGATTTCAACTGGTGGTTTACTGGTGGGCTTGGCAGTGTTGGGGAATGGCTGGACTTGGTCTTAGCTTTTCCAATCTAAAACTCCTGTATTATATCAGAAATGGTACAGCTTCTGTGTTCCCCTCTACTGTATCTGATGGTCCTGAGCAGTTCCACATCCTTAAACAGATACACCTTCCTCTTCCCAGCCCAGATCCAGAAGATGTGATGTGAATTTACCCAGATGGCTCCAGGGGAGGCTGCACAAGCCATGGTTTGGCAAAGCTGTGGGAGTATTTCATAGCCCCTGTTTTAATTGATAGTCAAATGAGGAGAGGGAAAAGGCATTGCTGGTGCAAAGACAATTGCATTAGGCAGTTTATAATTTCAGTCTGAAGAGCTCTGAGCTCCCCTCTGAAATCTTCTCTTGGGAGTCTTAGTTCTTAAGTTAAATGACTAATTAGAGCCTGTTCACACCACAAATCAGCCAGCAAGGCAAACTCCTAAGAGCTGATGTTGTTTTCATGCTCCCAGAGGAACCTGAAGGTCTCAGGATCTTCCAGAGGCGTTTTTCCCCTGGAAATCTATGTCTTCTGCAAGGACATTGGAGAATTTAGGTGGGAGGAAAGCAAATAAAAATCACCAGACAGGGCCTGTATTGGCCCCTCTCGAGCCAGTTTCTTTGCTTTGTTCTTTCTCTGCTTCAACGTTTTGTTTAGTGGGAGAAAAAATGTGAAACTAAGTGCCCCAAGCTGAGAGGTGTTGGGCACCCAGCAGGACCCTGACCTGCCTTGTAGGTGACAAATTGGATAGCATGTATGCTGGGGAGGGAGGGAGGGGGGTGTCTTGCAGGGGGTTTAAGTTACAAAGCCAACATCTGTTCCTCAGGGTATGTATGGGCTGCCAGTGCTCTGCCATTCCCCTTGGGAAGGCACAAGGAATGGCCTGGGGTCACCGGGGGACAGAGGTGGGGATGGGCACAGTGGGGTGGCTCTGAGGAGCTATATAATGGGTATAAATATATAAAATGGATCCTGAGGGGTTGGTTGCAGAGGGGTAGAAGGTAGAGGAGATGGGAGAATGATGTGATCTTCTGGGAGGTACAAAAATCTGGATTTGGTTTTCTTATCTCGGAGCCCCCACAGGAATTAGTCATTTCTGAGTAATGGAGGGAAGCAGAGCTGTTATCCATCTCTCCCAGTTAGCAAAAGCCCTTCCTCTGACCACCTCCTACATTCATATCCTTCTTGCTCTGTCTCTGACTTGGACTTTCCTTGCTCTTTAGCACCATAAGCCACTGCAAAAACTATTAGGTAGGACTGGCAGTCTGGAGTCCTCTGGAGAGGAGTTGTTGTGGCCCAGCTCAGCTTCCCTGGAGGAACAAGAGACCTGGGCAGTGACATTTCTCCTGCCTTTTAGCTGTGAGATTTTGCCCCAAATGCCTTCTGTCATCTCAGCAAACCCCATCCTTTTTGCTTTAATTGATCTTGTCTGGCTTTAATGTGATGTGAGAATAGACCTCCCACCACGAGTGCTGGGAGCTGGAAGTTGGGTGTAACTGTGAGAGGCACAGGGTTATTTTATTGTAAGAGGGAGACAGGGATGTTTTGGGAAAGACACTATAAACCCACTAACAATTGAAGGGAGGCCTTTCACTTCCATACTGGCTTTGTGGGAAGTGCTTGTATAACAACTGGAAAGCAAAATGCTGTAATAATAATTTTTCATTCTAGCAGTGCATGGGGTTTCCTGGAGTCAGCCCCAGTCTTGTTGGGTTGGCTCCATGCAAGAGTGCAGTGGGAGACAGTCCAGGCCTTTCCCTGAGCATCCAGGAGAAGGGAATGGCTTTGGCTGGGCTCACCTAACTACACCATGGCAGAGAGGAGAATAAATAGGGAAGTTGAAAAGGAAACCTCCATTGTGAGTCCGGTCAGACAAAGTCTAAACAGTTGTTGAGTTTGTTTTATCAAATCAAAATATTTTGGTTCAGTGGGGTGTTGGATTGAGCCAGTGTGTCTGGGCTGACACAGTGTTGGAGAAACACTCTGGTTTGAGGGGGCTGTACCCCTGTCACTGCACTGGGGGGAGGTGGGGGGGGGGGGGCAGGAGCTCTGCTGTCCCCCTCCCCGAGCCATAGGAAAGGGGAGGCTGGATGAGAGCAATCCCATTCCAGTGGCTTGGGTTTAGAGTTTTCAGGTATTTAAGGCCTCTTCAAAGCTGCTCTGAGGTCTTGTTCAGTCTGATTTAAGTGTGCTGCTGCTTGGACCACAAAGAAGGGTTTGAAGTGGAATGAGAACATTTTGGAGGCAAAATAGATGAATAAGTATTGAGAGTTAATTATCTGCAAAACCCTGAAATGGGCATGAGTAATAAAATATAGATAGGTACACACTTATTTGTATTGTGCCATTAGTGGTCTGTGCTTCTGTGTGCTGTGAAATGTTGCCCTGCACAGGAGTAAGAAGATACTCCAAAATACAAAGTTATTGCTTGACCTCACTGAAGGCTCAGGTCTTTGAAAGCATGATCTGCTCAAGGTGCTCTTCCAAAAGTATCTTGCCCAAAATCCTGGTGGTGAGGACCAAAGAACAAAACAAGTAAAATAGTTGAGGTTAAGCTGGAATAGATCCTGTGTTGCTCCCAATCTCTCCTGGACACAATTCCCAGTGAGATCTCATTGTTCTTCTAAAAGAAGATTTGTTCCTATCTCTTAGTTTTGTTTAGGATTTGATATCCCTTAGTTTTGTTTAGGATTTGATAGAAACTGTAAAGAATACTACCATGTAGTTGCTTTTGTTGAAACATTTGCCCCTTTTCTTTCTTTGTCCCAGCAATCTTCCTATTTTTTTAACTTATTTTTCAGCCCCTCCACCTGACCCTTCAATATTTCCATATTTCAAGGAGATTTAGCCAAATGGTGTCTTTCCATGGCTGATATGCAGCAATAATGCAGGGTTAATACCTAATTAGTTCCCAGGGACATTGAGCTTTTCATGGATATTCAGTAACAAAAGCGACAACAAACAAGCTGAATTCCTAGGTCTTAATTCATCGAGGAAATGGGAACCTAAAAATGCAGGAATTATTCAGTGCCGTATGAAAGCTCTGTTCTTTCTCTCATGAAGCTCAGAGGATGCTATAGTAGCTGACAGGGGAAATATAACCTCCTCCTCCTCCTCCTTTCCCTCCCTCCCTCCCTCCAGGGGGGCCGTGCATGTGTCTGAGTTTGCAGCCCTGACATCTCCCAACAGGAGAATTCCCAGTTCCGCAGCACACTTTAAAGAGCTCCTTGCTGATTCCCCTGCCTGCCTCAACCCCCAGTCACGCTGACCCTGTTTTTTCTGACATGCAGCCATACCTGATCAGTTGTATCCTGAGCAGCTGGATGTGATCAGAGCTGGCCTTCCACCTCCCAGGATGGCGAGCATATGGGCCCGCGGGCTCCAGCCATTATGTTCCTGAGCACTGAGCTTGTCTGCCTGTGGCTACAGAGGGTTTTTTCCCCCCCTCTCAAGCGATAGCAAATAAACCTTTCTGATAAGTAACAGCAAAACAAACAGGCCCTTTGGCTCTGTAGGCAGTGAGAAGGAGGGAGGAATGAAAACCCACCCCAGTAACAAAATCTTTGCTGTGTTTAGGCAGAGTTGCCTCCAGGAGGGAGGAACTGTCTGCCCTCAGCCAGATGGAGCTTTTCTGGGAGCAGGAATGACTCGTTTCAGGATGATTAGCCCTCAGTGCTTCACAGCCAGGCCCTGGTGTGGGAGCTGCTGGGGATGGAGGAGTTTTGCACAGGGGGGCTCCAGGGGATGGAGGAGGTTTGACTCTGAGAACAGCCCTGGAGATCATCCAGACCAACAAAGTGAGGCTTTGAGCTGACTGATGGTGTCAGCCTGGAAATCATAGGGGATTGAAGGTTGAGAGTGGCTGCTGTGAGGGTACTCAGCCTTAGCCTTTGGCAGGAGGGTGGGACAGTGCAAGAGTTCAGGACAGCTGTGGACAATCCCAAACAGCCTCTTGGTGTCCTTTCCCATTTCCAGACTGGAAGGGCTCTGGCACTTTGTGTGTAACCAAAGCAAATTCCCCTGATTTGGGGTTTGCTGTGGTGCTTGGAGAGCTGAAGAGCAGTCTATAAGTGCCTTCCCCCACCTCAGTGTGACCTGAGAACTGATCACTGAAAATCTTGAGGCAACCAAGAGATTTCTGCAAAGCATTTGTTATAGAAATGATGGGTCCCACCTTCCTTCCATTTTCCTTTGCTGTATGCCAAAGAAATAAAGGCTTCAGCCTTCCCAGACAATCCTGGCTTCCCAAAACTGTGTAACTCAGCAGCCAGAGGTGCACACTGTGGCATCCAGATGAGACTTGGCATGGTCTTAAAATTATGGTCTAAGCCTAAGGATGGGAAAAAACCCTCAATTTGCCCTCTGAACCCTGTCAGTTCATCACACTGGCTCTTGCTGGCACTTGGGGCCACAAGAAACCTGTAGATGTGCAAACTGGGAGGAAAAACTTGCTCTGAGATGTTCTAGAAACACGATGAAAGGTGATGAACTCTAAAGCTGCCTGGTAACACAACACCTTTTAGTCCAGGGCTCTACATTCTGGGTAGATGTACAGTCTCTCAGGGGTCCTCAAGGGGTTGAGCCCCTCAAATGCACTCCCAGCTGGTGGTAACCTCAGTCAGTAGATAGGCTTTTTCAACTTGGAAGCCAAGCCTGTGAGGAGCCTTTGGAACCTCTGCCTCGGCAGATATGGCCAAGGTTATCACCCTGGCACATCCCCAGGGCACTTGGACACTGTCTTGAAGCGCTGCCAGAGCCTGCACCACACTTGTGCTGAAAGGCTGGAAGCACATGAAGGGCCCTGTGGCCCTGTCACCTCCTCCTGCTCCTGGTGACAGGAGCCAGAGCCCCGATGTCACCGCACAGTTACGACATGTGGCACCAGGTACAAGTTGTGTCGCTGCCGGTGTGTCCTCTCTGAGGTCTGCAATGGGAGTTGCTCCTATCCAGCAATGGAGTTCTTTGCCTCTAAGTGCTTGAACTGAGAAGAGGAGCAGCAAATCCATCTGGGAAATTCATTCAGAGAGGGGAAAATGAGAGTATAAGCCATGGGATCAGCACCAAGCAGGCCAAACATCGCTGTCAATTACATCCCAAGCAGCTCCATTGAAGCAAACAGCATTAATTGTAGATTTATGCCGGCGTTTCTGAGAGTCACTCTTGGGGCAGAGCCAGTTCTGGGAGAGGCTTAATCTTGCTGGAAAACTCCCTCTTGTTCTTTGCTTGGTCCCTGCCACTCGCACATGCACACAAACCAATCCTGGTGACCCTCTGCCAACCCAGTTAGCTGGCAGGGAATTAAGGGATGTGAAATCCTAGCTTCCCCTGCAGCACAGCCTTGCATCTGCCACAGCCCCTTCTGAGGGCAGCACTAGCCACCTGCTAGTTGTTTTGTTCAGAGAGAAAGTGTCTATTGGACACATAGGAAACAATTAATTCTGTCCCCTGGGAGGGACTGGCCCTTTGTCATTCCCACAGTCACCAGCACAGGTACTCAGCACCTTCCAGGGCTGGGGCATTGTGGCTTTTCTCTAGTTGTTTTTCCACCTGACCACAGTTCTATGTTTTGATTTTCATCTGATTGTAGTATTTCTCAGTGTTGGCTTTTGGTCATCCACCTCAGGACAGGGAAGAATGCAGTGTGCCCTATTCCCACCCTACCATCCCTTCTTCTCATCTTAAAAATTAATGGAGAAACCCATAGTTGCATGTGCTGGATGTATGTCTCCTTTTTGTCCTCATGGGACATTTGTGCAATATAAGATCCAGAAACACTGATCTTCTCTCCTTCTCACTTGTTGTCTCTCGGTGCCTAAAGAATGCTCAGTGGCATCCTCTCACCACACTTCCAGAGTGTCATTGCACTCCATGTGCTATGGGAGTGTGATTTTATTTTAGGTTTTTGATCCAGATTTTTCCAGTGGAACTGCTGCAGATGCTCCCCTGGAGTCTCAGCAGTAGAAGGGATGCTTTAATGGTCTTGAGCAGTAGGTTAGGAATGCCTCCATTCCTCAGGAACAGCAGGCTCAGCTCCATAAGCTGCTCAGCCTTTTCCCTTTCCGAAGGCAATAAATTGAATACCATTCTATTTACTGCCTGCCCACAAGTTTCAAGTGAAAAAGGTAGGAGGGGGGGAAAGCCAACCCCGAGGCTGGTTACTCCATGGGTGCAAATCAGTGTGGCTGTGCTGGCTTTTACACCAGCTGTGGGGCTGGCCCCGAGGTTTTGTGTTCCCATTACCCTGGGGCTCATGTTGCAGGAATGTGGGGTTGGCCAGATGTGCTGGCCAGAGTATCCCCTCCCCTCTCTAAGTGACAGGGTACCAGCTGCCACTCCCTGCCCTCAGAGCAGCCTGGAAGGTGCTGTGGGATCCTTGGGAATGGCCACCAGCACATCAATACTACCCCTGTTCCATGACACAGCTCTGAGGAAGAGCAGTCGAGGAACTTTTCCACCTTGGAAGTGATGTTCATCTCCTCCCCCAACACAGCATATGGAATTCTGGATCACATTTCTCTCTCTTGCCAATAAATATTGCAGATTTATTGCTCTCTACCTGGTGGGCAGTAAATTGCATTCCACCTCTGTTATAAGGCTCTTTGCTATGACAGTCTTGCAGCTCCATTAAACCTTAATTACAGCAACACTTCATTGGGTTGCTGCGATGGCCCAAATGCCATTGCAGTAGGGAGCGTGTATGGCCAAAACAGGCTGATGCAGAGAGGCTTTGCTTTGTTTTCTTTCCTCCCTTTTTAAGGATTATGGAGAGTTGAGCCCAGCAAGGGGAATAGTTGGAGCCTCAGCCTCCTGCTCTCTGCTCATTTTCCACAACAGCTGGCTTCACCTGCCGCAGCTCCTCTGCACCCTGATGAAGTGCTCAGCAAACAGTGCTCCAAGCTGCCTCTATTAAATGGCTTATTTGCATTTGTGCTGATGAGATACATCCTAGATGGAGTTATCCCGGGGTTTGATTGCGTGAGGAGGGCAGAGTTTGGCCAAATAGAACACTGGGAGCAGCGCTTGGATTTCTATAGACTGCAGCAAGCCAGATCTAAGAGCAGTCTCAGTGGCGTGCAGGCTCACCCTTCAGCAGGCAGATTGCTCTGTGTCAGCTCAAGGCACTGTTTCTGGTGCCATCTGTCCTTCCCTGCAGCCTTTGACAAGGAATGAGGCTTTGTAAGTGCTTGGCTGCTGCCACAGCTCCTCAGAGCCCAGCATAGCCTGATGTGATCCCCGAGCTCCTGAGGCCACAGGGGAAGGCTGGGAGAGCGTGGAGGGCTTGGTGTCTGTGGACACTGGATGTGTAGATAGATGGTTCTCATTTCCCCTCCCCAGGCATGGAGGCAGCACAGCTTGGAGCTCCAGGAGAGGCTGTCCAGTGCTTGTGTTCCCTCTGGACTGAGGGGGTTCTGCGTGGCCTTATGGCTTTTGGTTTGGAGATCATTCCAGGTGTAGGATGAGTCCCCCAGCCCCTCACGCAGGTTCAGTATGAGGGTGCATTGTACAGACACCTCTTCTCTGATGGATGCTCAGGCCTTTCTGTGGGATGATGAGCAAACCAGAAGGCCTTAATGGCTGCACCAGCCACCTGGACTCGGTGCTCTGCTCCAGAGGTGAGCACTGTGTCATCAGGTCTGCCCAGGAGAAGGACTGTTTTGGTCCCAGTTTGGGGATGATTTGCCTCCCTGGCCATACTGGTGTGATACCAAGTGTCAGATATGGTGTAGCTCTGACAGGAACTGCTGGGATTGTCCTCAGGATTCTCCTCACCCACATGTCAGTGCTGATTGTGACTGTGGTCACTTTGTGTAATGTTCATCATCCTTATGAGTCCACTTGTATGAGTAAGGATGTTTATTTGACTGCATTTTACCACATCTATAACTTTATCTGGTCAAACATCCCTCAGCTATCCCTAGGGAACTGTAGATAGGCAGCACAGAAATCTACACTGCTAGTGCAGAAAGCAGCTACCAGAAAGCAACTAAAACCCTTCTACAAATTCAGTTGCTGAACTCTTTAACAAATAACCAGCACATGGGAAATACTTTCCTTTGGAGTGCCTTGCTTGTCCTTATTCTCCCCTCTTGCAGCAACCTTGAGATGTCAGATGTAGGAAATGTGGCCACAGCTGTTTATGCACTTAGAGGGTTTTTTCCAAGGCCACATCCTTCTATTCTCCTGTAGATTACTTGAAAAGATGCTGCAGGGACTCCAGAAAGCCAAGGTCTATGTGCCATGTGCAGGTGTTGCCAGGAGATTGACATTCTGAGCATTTGAAAACTCTCAGAGAACTAATCTGCTGGTGGGTTTTTTTTCCTCTCCTCCTTCCTTCCCTCTCGAACTGTGTATTAGAGGACTTTTTGCTGTGGATTGATATTTCTAACAGAGGCACTTTATTCAAGCCATAGTCAAACATGACAGCAGGGAGGAGGAAGATGGGTACTTTGTCTTTTGCAAAGTGTTCCACGTCTCTGAATCCTGGACTGGATTCAGAGAATCCAGTGAGGAATATCCTGGGGAGGGATAAATTGTCCCTCACCAAAGCCCTGCGCACCCTTATCTTCCTCTATAGGTAGTTAAGTCATACCCTCCCTAAATGGGTCCTAAAATGCCACTGCATCAGTTTCTTCTACAAAAATGTCATCACCTTGATGAAAAGTGGTTATTTTTCTACATGAGAATGGATAAGTTTTGAGGAATTCTTGTTTTAAATAACCTAAGAGGGAAATAATGTCAGAGGTCTGGCTTTGGTTGGTGCAAACCAAAATAGTTTGTTCTTTCCTCATGAGGGAAAAATTTTCATTTTTAAAATGCAGTTTATATGTAGACAAATTAAAGAAGTATAAAATTAAATGGGGATGTTTTGAAAGGACTGAAAATAAATATTCTGATTAACTCAAATGAATTTAAAAATAAATCATGGGGAAAATGAAATGTTGGTGGGGGATTTTTTTGGTCATCATTTGAAATGAAAAATAATTTGCAATCTTGACACTTCTCATGGAATGAAAAGTCCATTTGCTGATTAAGGTCCAGATTCATCCTTGCTAATTTCAGGCACTATTGAACTGCTTAGTGCCAAAGGGCACTTTAATCCACCTGAGATTTAAATTGCCCTCTGGAGGTACCTATTTCTTCCCCTGATAAGACAAGGGCAACGTGACTTCTCCTACGTGTGCCTGAGATAACCACCTGAAGCTGGGTGGCATGAAGAAGGTGCAGTACTCTCCCTTGTCTAGATAACATTCCACGCCCCTTCCAACCCAAACCATTCTATGATTTTATGAATTTGGCTGCTCTGTATGTTGCTGTTGTGTTCATCTGCCCTTCCATTTCCCCTGCAAAGTTAGGGAACTTGGGTTTGGGTTGGACTCAGGATTTCGACTCGATGGTCTTTGTAGATCCCTTCCAACTCAGGATATTTCATGATTCTATGATGGCTTTTTTTTTTTCTGAAGGGGAGGAGATTTCTGCTAAAGTAGTTTTTTATCTACTTGTTTCCTGTTGGTACAAAAAAAATCTGGAGGACTGGCAGGATCATACCTGATGAGAAGCAAAGAAACAAGATTTGTAGTTAAGATTGAGGGGATCTTTGGTCAGGTTGTCCGTTCTCTTTCAAGCCCCACATACCACGACTTGCAGCTCTCACATCTGGTTGGCAGAAGGCAGGTCCTCTTCAACAGCTCCTCCAAAATGTGCCGAACACTCTACTCCATCTTTAGTACTCCTTGACCCAGAACAAAAGTGAAAATATTTGGCGTGCCAGGAAAGGGTAACAAATAAAGTGATGTACAGCCTCTTCCTCCTCCCCATGACATCACTTCCATGTGAGACAGAACAATCTTCATGCCACACCTGGCAGTCTGGTGACAGCAAAGAGACACATCTGCTACAAGCCTTTCTCCATGCTGGGCTTCCACAGAGCTGTCCTGCCTGGCTGGATTCTCCCCTCTCCTGCAGGCTGAGAAGGGAATATCCAGAGGTCAGGTCTCACTCACTTTATGCCACAGCCCCAACTGATGTCATCTTGTCATGTTCACGAGGGCTTTGGTCATCTGTCCACTCAGCCACATGGCTTTGCTTTAGGTAGCTGGACATTTGGAAAGTATTATTTCTTTTAAATATGTGGCCTGTACTATTCTTATTTTGGGCTCATAAAGCATAATGAGATATGGGTCAGCATTTAAGTCGTGTGGAAAATTACCTCCTGGAAGACTTTGTGGAGCCGAAAGCTTATCTGGTATTAACTCTAATTATACTCCATTGAGCTGCACAGCAGCAACTGTGGCCTTGGACTAAGACCTTCTCCTCCTAGAAGACTCCTCATTGCCATTGCATCTGTGCAGTGGGATGTGTGTTGGGACACAATCCTGTGTGAGCATCATTGCTCCTCTGCTGTGTTTTGGTGGGAATCATGGAATGGTTTGTGTTGGGACACCTTAGAGATGATCTATTTCCAGCTCTCTGCCATAGGCAGGGGCACCTTTCACTGGATGGAGCACCCCACTGCATTGATCTCTTTTCTTGTCCGTGATGGAGCATTTTATTTACTTTTCAAGCTTCCAGCAACTATTGCAAAGTTCTTGCAGCAGCTCCTTGGCAAAGCATGTAGGATATGGCTGAGACCTTCAGTCTGAGCATCACGAGCTTGTGCTTTTGGAGCGGCATAGGAGGGTGGGGGAAGGAGATTAAAATACAGTTGTTGGCTGATACAAAAAGAAAAGAAAAAAAGAAAACACAACCCTTAAATAAACCACAAATTACAAAAAGTTTTTTTTAAAAAAAAATCCTGTGAGAAAGAAAGAAAGTAACAAGTCTGTGGAGGATGGATGTTTGGAACTGTTCAGCCTAATGCATGCCAGATTCCTTCTCTCCTCTCTCCCCCCGCCCCCTCCCTCTGCCTTCCCCTTACCAAATGCTGTCTGCTAAACTTCTGAAACACCCTTTGCCTTTTTGACCCTTCAACTCATCTTGAACTTAGGAAAAATTGGGGAGGCGGGAAGCGCTGGTTGCCGATATAGCGCGTGTGGCTGTGCCGGGGCAGGGGGTGTGCGCCGGGGGTCTGGGAGCAAGGGGGGGGCTGTCATGGCTTTGTGTGGCTGATGCTCCCCTGAAAACAATTTGTATCCTGTTAATGGAATTAGTAAATATTTGTAGCTGCCTTTGAAGCCCGTGTCCCCAGGGGAAGCACAGGGGTGGGGGGTGCTGAGAAATTAGAGCCAAGTTACCGATTTAGTCCTGGCGGCCCCATCCCCCGGCCTCGCTCTTTCATTTGCTCCCTCCTTTATGAAGACACTAAACAGACAAATTGGAGGTTGGGAAGCGAGGCTTGTGCTGGTGCCTGCGGAAGTGACAGGGGTGGTACGAGGGGGCCTGAGATCTGTTAATGCAAAAGCCATTCATGTCTAATGAACCCATCTGGGAGCCAAGTTCCTGAGTGGTGGGGGGGAGCCCAGACAGGCAGGGCTCTTGAGCAGGGTACTGCCCCATGGCACATGGGGGTGGCTCTGGCTGGTAGGGTTTGACTCGTGGAACTGTTTTATCAACACCCCAGGCAACCCTAAAGGAAGGTATGTCTGTATATGTATAATGTCACTTCCTCAGATCACAGAATGGTTTGGGTGTGAGGAGACCTTAAAGACCATCTCATTCCAACCCTCCTGCCATGGGCAGGGACTCTGTCCACAGACCAGGTGGCTCCCTCTCTCTTCTTCCTGTGTAGGATTATAAACTGGTAAAGGACAAAGGAAGAAGAAAGTGATCTCGGATCGGAAAACTGAGTCATGTAGGGCTGAGACGTTTCATTTCCCGTTATTGTTTCCGATTTGCTTCTCTGCAGAACTGCCCAGATGTACAGGCTGAGGTTGGATCACCTGCAAGTTTGTAGGTGATGGATGTGTTCCAGCTCTCTGCTTCCAGCAGCTGGCACTCCATGAGTGACAAGGGCCACCCAAAAGGAGGATCAGGGTGGAAATTCAAAGAGCTGTGAGCATCTCCTGGCCTGGCAGCATTACCTGGGAGGGATTTTGAGAGGCTTTGGGGAGGAAGTTTGTTTGGGTTATGTTACTTTCAGTGCAGAAGGAGCTTGTGTTGTGCCATTGTTTAAAGAAACAGCTCATTGATTTGATAAATCTACCCAAACCCATAGTCCTCTGATCATGATAAGCTCTTGACAAAGCAGCTGAGCTCTTACAGGTGAAGTTGCTTCTGAAAATGTCCATCTGAAGTGAGCTTTGACCTTATACATAGTCTGTAAACAAACTATAGGGTGGGGGGAACCAAGGAGGGGGCACCACATAACTTGGAAACCCTTGAGGAGGGTTGGAAACACTCAGCTTGCTCAAAAGGAGTTGCTGTGCTCCAGGTGTAGTAAAATCAGATAACCTGGATCTTCTTGATGCTTTTCCAGATTAAACTGGTTGGACTTGAATGCCTGTGTTTTGTGGGTTCGCTGTTTGTAATATCGATGCTTTCCATGAAGCCATGTGAACCCTGGCTGGGAAGGAGGGCATGGATCCCTGCTCCAGCCCTGCAAGCATGGGAGAAGAAGCAGCTCATGCTGGTGAGGAAAGGCAGAGAGCACTAGGTGGGAGCCAGTTATAAAAATCAACTGGCTATCACTCAGCATATTCATTTGTTCCTTAAAAGCAGAGAACAAGCAATCCTAACTGGTGGTGTGGCTGCCTGGTGGGTGAGACCAGGCTGTGCTGGCACCTCATGCAGCTGAGAACATGGGGGAGATTAGGGAGTAACTCCTAAACTCTGGGTTCTGAGGTTGGAAATTTGCTTTTTGAAACTGAATGTTTAATGGGATTGACAGGCTTGACTTCTCTAGCAGTAGAGTGTCAAGAAGTGTCACCCAACCAATGTTACCTCAACAAGTGCCAGTGGAGAGAACCCAGAGGGTCAGGAGGGCAAATCCTCAGCATCTCTCTCCATGAGCTACCAAGTCACCCAGGATTATTAACTCCATTGTGTACTCTAAGTTAGGGTAGATAAATCCATTTTTCGGTGAGGAGTTTGGTGTCTTGGAAGGTTGTAACCCAGACAAAATAATTTCCTTGGCTTGTATGTGGTTGAAGGTTGGCAAAGTTTGTTCACCAAAAGAATGGAAACATTTAAAAAGCCCTGACCATCAGTCAAAAAGCAAAGTTTATGTAAGACATGAAACCATAAATAATTTTAAGCTCATGAATTTCCCTTTCTTGAAAACAGGTTTAGAAAGAGAGAAACAACTGCAAAAATTCTCTCAAATCTTGTTGGGTTTTAGTGCAAAGGCAAGAACAGAAATGTTCACAAGTCTTTATGAAAGAAAACTTTCAGGAGAATAGTTGCCAAGCACATTCAGTGTGCTTCAACCAGCTGGATTTTCTGGCAGCCCCAGCGAAATCTAAACAAGGAAAATGATTGTCTTTTTCTTTGTGTTGCGTTTTGCAATGTCTTTTTAGCCAGACTGGAGAGTACAAAGCACATCCTCTGTGGGAAGGTGTCGAGGGCTGCAGATGAGATGAAGCTCCCTGTGATTAGATGGGGTGTCTCTCAATGGCGAGTCAGCACATGTGGAGGTCCGATCCTTTTAACACACACACATCCAGGGAAAAGAGAGGAAGTGGAGTCCATTAAGGGGAATAGTAAAACCAGGAGTCAAGTAATGACTGAGCGAGTGATCCAGTAATGTCATGTGAGCACCTCTCACTCCCACTCCTTGCAGGAGCTCTGCAGGGCTGAGCCCTGGATCCTGTGAGCAAGGGCCTCTTTTGCAATTCTATATGTCTGCTCTACCTTTTCCAGACATGCATCTCTGGTTTTATTGAGCACAAGGCTTGCTGTGGTCCTTAAGTTCCCAGCAGCTCTTTCCACTCCCATTCCCACCCAGAGCTGAGAGACCTATTACCAGGTAATGATGTGTCAAGCAATAGGCAAGGTGGGGGAAATCACTCAAGGAAAACACTGATGTAGAGGTGGAAGCATCCATGGGGTTTTTTAGTCTCCTCCATGGCCTGCTTTTCTACACCCAAAGCCTTTGCTTCCTGAGGATTCTCCTTAGGTGGATGGGTGGGCTTGGGCACTGGCAGAGTGGCAGCAGGTCTAAAAAAAAGGGGTTTTATGTTTCTCTTGTCCTAAGGTGGGAATTATGTTTTCAAATCCCCAAACTTGGAAAAAATGCTTTGAAGTAGTGAGGGTTAACTTCTCTTGGGTCTGTGCAGTGACAGTCAAATTGCCTGTAGTTTGGGGTTTATCTGAACACTGACAGTGATTTCCTCAGGTGATCCAGATCTCTTCCAAAATCGAGTCTGGTACAATTCAAAGCTCACCCCAACTCTGTGTGACCTGTCAGGGTCCAGGCCAACAAGAGGGGACTTGCCTAGATTTCCTCAGGGAGTTGATTTCAGTCCTAGCAGAGACCAGGACTGGAAGCATCTTCAACCATGGTGTTTAGAAAGCTCTGCTCTACCAAACCTGCTTGTAGATGAGCTCCTTGGAGACCACCAGACATTTGCAATCAGGGTGCACCTTCTCCTAGTCCTGATCTCAGCCTAAACCAAGGGTATGGCTTGCCCAGCTCCTTTACTCCATCATGCACCATTTTAATGGTTTCCCATATGTTAAATATTTCCTCAGTAAGTGGGAAATCCAGTGTTTCTAGTGAACCTGATATTTAATAAACCTATTTCAAAATTATTCCTGGATAGCAGAACTGAAAATGTTCAGAAACTCCTTTTTTCTCATCAAATGCTCAGTGTTGTGTTCTGAGACTCCCTGCAAAGACTCAAGCCCAGGCTGTAAAATGTAGTTTGAAATTTAATTTCCATCAATATCAATGTGGAAAAGATTAAAACAGGAAAGTCCACAAGGAGAAAGATTTTCTTGGTAGCAAAACAAACTCCACCGTGAGCTGGTGACAGATTTTATCAAAAATATTTTAAAAGCTGTCATTTCAGATTCTTTCTGCTTTACAAGGTTGGAAATGCTGGTAGAAGCTGGAGCAATTTTTAATCTCCTTAGGAAACTAATTTTACAAATCAGCCACTGTGCCTTTGATTACAACAAACTTCATTTTCTGAAAACAGCGGCTGTGGCGAGCAGGAAAACACACGTTCTTGTTTCGCAAACAATTTTGGTAAGTTCAATAAAAATACAGATAAATTATTCCTAAAGAACCCAATGGTCTTTGGAAATGCTGACAATAAAGAAAAATTCTGGCTAAACATTTTTGGTTTTGAAAAAGGAAGAAGCCTGGTTTCAACATAAAACACTTCTGATGCCAAGAATTTAAGCCAGCTGTCATTGTCTTTTGTATCCATAAACAAATGCCTTGGTCTCCCTAACAAATCTCAAATGAGTAGAAGGAGAATGGGAAGAGTGAGGGCTGTGTGTGTGCAGTGCCTGTGCCAGGCAGCAGCCAGCAGGGCTGGAATGGATTTGGGGACGTTTCCATGAAACCCTTGGTGTGATCAGAGAGCTGCTCCTCTGGTGAGACCACCTGGGAGAAGTCAAGCCCTGTACCTGAGATCCAGGGAAAGGAGGTGCAGCTTGGCAGTGGTTGCTGTAAGAATCCACTGTGCTGGCTGATGTCCCACCATCCCTGACCTGTGTCCCATCATCCCTGACCAGCCATTCCAGATGTTCAAGCCCAGGTTGGACGGGGCTCTGAACAACCCAGATTAGTGGTGTCCCTACCCGTGGCAGGGAAGCTGAAATCGGATAATCTTTAAGGTCCTTTTCAGCCCAAACCATTCCATGATTCCCATTTTCCATAGCTGTGCTGTGGCACTCTCTGAGAAGAGACTGGGCAGTGGGATGTGTCAGCAGAGTTTTTAACATCTTGCTGGAACTTCTCAGCAGTTGCTATTTGCTCCTCGTTCTCTCTGGTCCCAGTTCCTTTATTACTTTATGCTTCCTCTCTAAAACCTTCCTCCCAGCTGATGTTATCCCTGGAATGTGAGGGACAGTATCCCCCTGTATGGTATTTCTTGCAGTGCTGAGAGCAAAGCCCTGGAAATGTGGATGAAGGTTTTGAGCAGTGCATACACAACTTGGAGGTGGCTGCATCAGGTCACTCTTTATTCTGTCCAAGAGATCCTAAAGGCTGAATTGCTATAATTTTCTACCTTGTAGGATTCTCTGGTGGCTGCTAAGTTTGGGTTTTCCCTCTTTCAGGCTATTACGGGAACTGTCTTCCACATGGTTTCCTTGTAGTGGGATACTTGTAGGAACTATGTAACTCTAAGGTCGTGGTTGAAAAATTTAGTATTTCAACTAAATAAAGATCTGTGACTCAAAGGTGGTGAGGTAACTGTGGGAGGACAGGCTCTGATCACACCAGCCTTGTCTCCATAGGAATCCAGGAAAAAAAGAAAAGCTTACATCATTTCTGAGTCTTCTGCCTCTGTTTAGCTTCAAGTTGTTGGTGAAGGTTAAACAGAGATGTTCACCAGATGGTTCATCTTACCAAGTATCACTCCTTTCATAAGGGTATTTATGTATTTCTGTGCTTCTTGCATGATCAGCTTTGGAGTGTTTAATTGATCGGGACTGTTTGGAGGGGGTTTTTAATCTGAATTTATCCCTGGGACTCCACCTGGATTCAGGGAATCACTGGATATACTTGCTAGAGTGGCAAAGACCAAGGTATTTGTGAGTGTGGGGTCTGTCAGCTGGATACAACATCCATATGCTAAACACTAATGTAAACAGACTCTGCCCTTCCCTTTGGAGTTAAACTCAAGGTCGGAAGAACATGAGGTGCTCAGCTGCACTTCATTCCCAACGTGACAGATCTGCAAGAGTCACTGGAGATGCACTTGCATTTGTGTAGGATCCTGTGTGGATCATTGTCCTGCTCATCCCTGGGCATGGAAACCCTGCCAAGCCTGGGAGTTGATAAAACATCAGCCTTTGCACTGAGGAGACGCTGCAGACACGGACAGCAGTGTCGCTGAGCTTAAAGATCGAGCCTGGGCAGAACACGGGGTGGAGTGAAAACCCTCCCAGGATAATTAATCCAGTCATATTACTCCAGCTTTGGGCTTTGTGTTTTTTTTCTAAAGCTGGCCTGCAAAACCCAGGTCTCAATTAATACTATTATCCTGGGGATGACATTTCCTCAGTCTGTCGTCGGTTATTTTTTAATTCTCTAATTTGTTCTAATCTGCGCATTGCCTGCACATCAAGTCAGCCATGAAGACGCTGCATTTCCAGGTTCCTTCCTCTCCATCCTCCCAAAGAAATTAAAGCAAGGAGGCTGCGGGACCACAAGTGCAGGAAATAGAATTAGGGAACATATTAATTGGGGCATCAAGTAGGATTTTGTTCCAGGCGGTTTCCTTCCGTGAGCCACTTTGATGCTTCCCCTTCGCAGCTCTGTTTCTCATTAAAAGTATCCCTTAATGGCAAATGTTGTTTATGCATGTTGCAATTATGTCATGCTGTAACCCCTATGCTGGCAGGCTTGGCTGATTGGCGGCGAGGAGGAGGAGGAGGTCAGTTGTGGGGAGGAAGAAGGGGGAGGAACAGGGGTGGGGAGGTAAACAACAGACAAATAGTTGCAGCTTTGTGGTTGAAGGCGATGGCTGCTCCAAAGCCCTCGGTGTGTTCAGCCAGGCTGGACCCTGCGTGAGAGCCAGGGCTTGTTTCTGCTCCTTCCAGTCAGGTTTAGTCCTTCTTTTGCCAGAAGAAAGGGCCGGGTAGTATTAAAGCTCAGGGCTCCCTTTTGCTGTTTTAGCTACTGTTTGCTTTATGAGAAGTAGGGTTTTGGTTTGGTTAGTGGGGTTTTTGAGGGAAGGGAGCGAGTCTCTTCATACTTTTCACCGGCCTCTCATGCGTCTCATCCCAGCAAACCTTCCTCAGGGAAGCTCTTCGGGGCACTGAGATTTGCTCTGATCCCCTCAGACCCATATCCTTGAGCGAGGCTGCTCCTAGGTGACTTTTGCCAGCACTAATTCAAGGCTGTGAGAATAGCTCATTTGTGGGAGGGTATTTATTTTTCCATCCAGGCAGCCAAAACCTCCAGCTTCCCCTCTGCCTTCGCTCGCGCACCGGGGGCGCAGAGGGTTCATTCTGCCCTTGATCTCTGAGCTTATGTGATCAGCTCAAGGCAAACCTGATGGTGAACTCAACATTTTCCTCCCATTTTTTTGATCACTCCTGCTGTAAAATGGATTTGCCCTCCTGTCTAGATCTCAAAAACAAACAATTAAGAGCCATAATGAAAGAAAACAGCTCGTGTGTGCGGGGAGAGCAAGCCAAGCCATGTCCATGCCCAAGCAAGTTCAGAAGCCAATACAAATACTGCTGCTGTGTTTTGGAAACTCTTGGCCTCTCTGGAGTTTGGGAGCCGACACACAGCGACCGAAGCTGATGGCGAAAGCAGTGAACAAAAACCTCAAAGCTGTAAAAACCAGAATGTAAAACAAATCTGAGGGGGGCTGGAAAACAACCTATTCCCTCCTTCCTTCCTAACTAATATCCTACCTAAAGTGACTGGAGCCTGAGCAGGCAAACAGGCTGAGGAAACCACAGGAGCTGGTGAATGAGGGGAAGCAGACAAGTGTAGGAGTCACAGAGGAGAAGTCACTAGGTGCCTAGAGCCAGAGCTGCTGTGAAATGACTCATTTTCACTTTGCATGTATGATATTTGCATGCAAAACACATTCTGTGAACCGTCACATGGGTATTCTGCTCATGGGTTTTGATCCAGGATGAAATTTCACCCTTTCCTCCAGCAAAGTCGTTTATCTTTCTTTCAGGGAGGAGGGAGGAAGTGGGAGGGAACTGCAGGGAGAGAGAAAGAAATTGTCCTTCAGGCATAAAATTCAGGGATTTATCCCTCAAAAGGGGTCACTCAGCTGCTTCCTAACATGGGAACCCAGTGAGAAATGCTGGTGAGAGCACAAGGTCAGGGCAGAGATGGTTCTTGGCTCTGCTACCTCCACCCACCACTGGCCTGAACTGGAGCGGTCCCAGTGCAGTCCTTGGGCAGGAACTGGGAGCCTTTGTACTACTTTGACTTAAATTCTTCTTCAGCTAAAACCTCCTCTGGAATGAAGTAAAATTCCAGAATTAGTCCTGTGGAGTGTTCTGGCAGTTGTGAGAGGTCCAGGGATGTCCCTCAACCAGGGCAAAGAGCTACATGGCCTTTCCTCTGTTCCCAGGGAATGGTTTGCAGTGCTTTGCTGGGTTGCACTTTGCAGACTGGGGACCTGATGCCCTTCACTAGGTGACAGCACCCTGCTGTCCCCAATGGAGGGGCAGCCCTAGACCATAGGGAAGCTTTTCATACTCACTGTGGAATATTTATGGTGTGTGCATGAGGCTTGGCTTTCATGCAGCATGTTCTTAAACCAAGGAGCTTCTAGGTCAGTCCTAAGACATCTCTGTGAATGTTGGATAATGGCTTGGACATTGCTAGGCCTGACTTGGGGCAGAATGAAGCCAAGGCAATTATTGGTTTCAGATTTTTGAGATGTTTTGGTGTCTATCCCTCAGCAAAGGGACTTGCATCCTCAGTTACAGACTAAGAAGTGCCAGTACATGTGCCAGGCTGGGTGGGTGTTGGCTCTCATGGGCAGACTGACAACCACAGGGAACTCTAGGCTGGGAATAACTCAAGGGACTCATAGCTTGACAAACAGTAAACGTAATCCTGCAATAAGTCTTGGTGCTATTCCTGAGGATGTCATTGCTTTGGGGCTTGGACTGACCTACTGTTTCCATAGGAACTAGTTTATGGCACTATGAACTTCCACTCCATCCATACTGAAGGGATGGAGTTTCCTAAGAAAATACTTGCATTCATACAGTCCCTTGACCTTCTCCTGCCACTTTTCCCCTGCCAGTGCCAGTTTTCAAAGCCTCACAACACATTGTGTAGCCTCGTGGGAAAGACAAACCTTTGGTGCGCTGGTGCATCAGATGAGCGAGCTGAGTGTGTCAGCAGCTGCTGTTTGGCCTTCCAGGGCTTCCTAAGCCAAAGGACCAAATCCAGAAGTGGGATCCTGCCATTCCTGATGCTGTTTCCACCACACCTCTCTCTTGGAGGGTTGATGGCCCTTTAACTCTGTTTAGTGTCTTCCACACCCAGAGGAGTTTCTCTGGCTCAGCTCCTCTGCGGTCCCCGGCGCTTACGAGCGAGATCCCGCTGGGTTTGGCATGGCAGATGGGGAGAGGCATGGGATGAATGCAGGCAGGGAATGCAGGTAGGCTGCCACTGTGGGCATTGGGTTACGGTGCTTGTGCTGGTGGGAGCCTTTTCCCTCCGGTCATGGCACAGGTTATTCCACTTTGGGATCCATGGCCAGAGGGGATGTCACTGACACCAGGTGCTGGGCCTTGCTCAGGTGGGTGTAGTTGGGTACATGGTCCATGCCAGGGCAGTTGGTGGGACCAAGAGGGGATTTTTGGGTTTGGTTTTCAAGATCCTCCTTAGTAGTGATTGAAGTGGAGGGCTCACCCGTGTAAGTGTGGTCCTGCTCATCAGGTGATGGGCAACTGTGAGGGTGGGAAAGGATCTGCCTTGCAGTGTTCAGCCTGTGTTCAGCCCCTTCACCTGCATGAAATAATGTCTTTGCAGAGTGTCTCACAGAATTAAATCTGTCCAGTTGCTCATAGGATATACCTGGAATTTATGTCATGTGCTGACCCAAAGCTGAGCTAAGGTTCTGAGCATGGGCTGCTCTCCAAAGCAGAGGGGTCATGAGCTTTGGGGCACTCCAACAAAGATAAAAACTCAGAGTCCAGCCTTGCCTTTAGCCTAATCACAGTTGTGTGGGCAAGGGAACAGGCTGTGCCCAGGCTGGGGGCCACCAGACTGCTGCACTGGCACAGAGCTTGCTGGTATTTCCTAATGACATAACCCAGCATGGCTGGAGTGGGGTAACAGCCAAGCATCTGAGGAAACATGGCAGCAGATCACTGCAGTAGTCAAAAAGGCTTTGAAAGGACCTATTTTAGTGCCAAGGTAGAGGAAGGACATCCCAGAACTAGCACATCTCATAAACAGAGGCATAACAATTGCCTCTGGCACCTTTCTCTGTGATTTTTACAAGGACTTGTAGCCTTTCCCAGCTGTTGGAGATGTTGAATCCCGAGTTGGAGGGTTGCATGGGCAAAGGAGTGAGGCTGCAGCATGTCAGTTAAGTTCTCCTTCTCTTAAATGTGATTTTCTCAGAAGCCTAAGCAAGAAAGGAGGGGGCATCACCTGGTAAACAACAATGAAGGCTATTTTGCTGGAAATGTTTATACATCATTCCCGAAAAATACACAAAGCTTTGATACCATAGCGCAGAGTTCAGCTTGTGCAATCAGGAGTGAGTGTGTGTGTGTCTAGGTGTCTGTATGTTTGTTTGTATGTCCTTCTCTGAAAGTAAGTTTTGGAAAACAGCTGTGGGCAGGTGAATTTCGGTGTCAGAATTTCCTGAAATATCCCAATCTATCTGGACTAAGTCACTGGGAAGAGCAGTGATAAACCCCAGTGCTCGTGTCTGTCTGCCTGGGTTTCCTGACACAATTACACAGGCAGATGTGTAGGGGTGTGTGGATAATAAATCCAGCTAATCAGCACTGGATGCAGGCATGGGTTGGCACCGCAGCACGTGTGCTCTGGGTCTGGCATGTGCCAAAGGCTGGGCCTGCCTGGTGGCACTGGGGGATTTCCAGATACCTGCGTGTCCAGTTTGAGCTGCTGCCCAAACCAATATCCAGGTACCTCTTGATTTGCTGAGATTGTTTTAAATCTCTGGCCAAAGGAGGACATGTGAGGACACGTATGGTGTGGTGACCTTAATTCAACTCCCACCCCAGGGCTCTAGGAGTATAAGAAAGGCCAGGGCAAAGTCTCTCATTTGGTAGTAGAATTTTAATCAGATAACCCCAGAAACCTCTGATTAGAGATGTTGGCTTGTCCTTTTTGTTGTCTCATAACACCATGGAGAAATGCTGCATGTGCTGCTGCTGGATGATGCCTCAGGATGCTCATGAGGAGATAACACAGAGGCAGTGCCAGCTCCCTGGTCTTGGATATAAAACAAATATGATCCCAAGAATTGGAAAAGTAAACTGGTCTGGAATTAATCCCACTGCAATGTGACAATTCCCAGGGTGCCATGCTATTTGCTGCCTTTCTCTTGCCATGTTTTGCTTCTCTCCCTTAAGTCTCTGTTGCCTCCACTTACATATAGAGAGCAACACGCTGCTTGTTTTATATGCCCTCAAAATTACATGTGTTCCCATGTTTTGCTCACAGCCACCAAACTTCACTGTCCCTGCAGTGCTGGAAAACTCTTCAAGTGAATGATTTTCATATGAAAATGCCTCTGTAATTTAGTCTGCTTATGAAAAAAAAATGAATGGAAATGCCTAAAGTCAATGGAAAAGCTTTACAACTTGGGTGGCCGAGGGCTACAGGTGGGGTGCCATGGTAAAACAAACCCCAGTTTAATTAGAGAAACCTCTGTCAAGGAGGTTTTCTTTCTTTCTCACACGCATGTACATACATGTGTGCACTTATCTCCTGCAGACAGACCTTCCGTGAGGCTCCGTCGAGCAGGGCTCGCTCTGACACACGAGTTACTCTTGTTGCCACAAAACCTCTTGCTGACTCAGTCCCTGGAATCCTGGCACGAGCCAAGCCAAGCTGCACTGGGGTGTTGCTGCTGAGTGTTTAAAAAAAGAGAAATAATAATCTATATTAAGGCACTGTTGTAGCAGAGAGCTGAGAACCTGAGCCACAGCTTTGGACCTCTTGCTATGTTTGCTCCGTGAAGCTCTCGGTGCACCTGCTTGGTCAGGAAAGGCACCTCAGTGAACGTTCCCTGTGTGAGCCTCCTCGGCCGAGCAGGAGTCACACAACTGAGTCAACAGCATCATCCAAATTCCGAAGTGTGGGCGGAAGGAAAGAATCACCCTTTGTTGCCGAACCCAAAATCCCGGAGCTTTCTTTTAATTTGCCGGCGTCAGCAGATTGTGGGTGTTTTACTGCCAGCAGCCGGCTTGAACTTCCTTGAAGTTGCAACATCAGGAGGGTTAATTATGTACAAAGTGCTGGCCAGTGCGGGGGTCTGGCACGCAGGGATCCAGCTGTGCTGGAGAGATGATCCAGAGGTGATTGTCATGGCCAGTGTTCGCATGTTCCTGGGGATTCTGGGTCTGTTGTGTTCTGAGGATGGGGTCGGTGAAGGCTCCCCTGTCTTTGAAAAGTCCTGGTTCAAAGGCAATCACAGGAGTGAATGGAAGATTAGTATTGCCAGGAATGGATCTGCAGCTGTTGGGCATTTAATGTGGTTCCTTTTCAACCCTTTCTAGTGTTGAAACCCTAGGGTTTCTATGGTTTTCAGCCCTTTCTAGGGTTGAAACCCTAGAGTTTCTAGGGTTGAAAATGTGTTTTGGCCATTGCAGAATTACACTTTACAAATATAAGAAATAAGTCTTGGGAGGAGAAAGTAAAATATGTCAGTTTTGGGGCTTCTTTAGTGTTACTGAAGAACTGATGAACTGAACTCAGCTGAAGTGTGGGGAGCTTTTCCTGTAAGGCATGGAGCGAACTTGGTGTTGAGCAGATCCTCCCTCCTGACTCCTACAGTCCATTTGCCAGGTCCTCCAAAGAGGGAAATAGTTGACTCTGCTCTTTCCAAACAACGTGCAGCTTTGCCAAGCCTCCATCCTCCCTCTTCCAGCAGCGCTTAAAATACGGTCTGTGGATTTCCCAATATTTGTAACCTCGTCAGTCAAGGGCTTATCTCGCTGATAAATAAAGGGACAGAAAGCACACATGGGCCTTATCGCAGCGCTCGCGGTGCCGCGCCGGAGGCGCACACATGAGGAGCGTCCTGTCAACGATTTCAACCGTGCAATCAAAGGATGCATCGATTCCATTTTTCACTTGCACTCGTGTCACATCAGTTTGCTGCCAAAGCTGTTTTTGATGCCAGGTTTAGACAAGATGTGATGGTGTTGGTTCTTAAAGTATTAAGTTTGCCTCTTGTCTTCTTTTGCCTGGCATTTGGCAAAATGTGAGGTACCGCCCAGCCCAGTTCAGTCACTTCACAGAATAGGTTGGGTTGGAAAGGATTTTAAGAGGACCTCCAGTTCCAGTGCCCCTGCCATGGGCAGGGACACCTTCCACAAGCCCAGGTTGCTCCAAGCCCCATCCAACCTGGCCTTGGACACTGCCAGGGATGGGGCAGCCACAGCTTCTCTGGGCAACCTGTGCCAGGGCATCCCACCCTCACAGGGAAGAATTTCTCCCCAGTATCTCATCCCATTCTGTCAGTATGAAGCTCATGTGCAAATTCTGTCCTTGCTAATTTCAGTTTAAGGTCCTTTGCCCTAAAGGCCAAATCTTGTTCTTCTTTGCCCAATGCAGGGCACTCCAATATCCCTACTTTTTATTTTAATGCAGTTTTTACTTAATTATGACACAATTCAGTTACAACAGCAGCAGAGGAACGGGTGCCTTAAATGCTTGGCTGTCCTTTGGCTGCCCTAGGTCAGATGTCAGAGCTGCCAAATGTCAGCGTTGCCAAACAGGGGAAGGGATGAGGATTAAATACAATATAAAGTAACTTTTTTTTCCTTATCTTAGTAAATTGGCCATTTTCCTTTACGCTGCAAGACCCTCAGAGTCCTCTAGTCCCCGTTTTCCTGTCAGAAACACCTGACAAGGGAAAGCACAGTTGTTGGTGGGTGATTTTAAACAGTAGTAGAGTTTGACTGGATTCCTGGCTGAGATGGGCTGTGCAACCGTCCTGTGTCTTCCTCACTCACAACTGAATGGCTGTTTAATCTCCATCCCATGGAAAAAAAAAAAGGCAGGACATGCTCGTCCCCTGAGATGGGCTTTTTAATTGCTCTAGCTTGACACTCCAACTTAGTGTCCTCATGGCCACTGATTGATTTCAATTAACATTCCCATGCTCCAGGCACTATAAATAACCCTTGTCTGGCCGGCTGCTTCCCCACTGCCAGCTCAACCTTTCTCCTTTAGCTGCTGCTGCTGCTCATCTTGCTTCTTGGCTTGGCCTCAGGCTCAGTCTATAATTCTTTCCAAACTTCCCTGTATAAAATAATCATGTACATGAAGTAAAACAGGAGTCTCATATACACACTTAATAACTCTTGTGTACTGTATGAGTGGGAATTCCACTTTATAACCCCCAGAGCTTTCAAATGGTTCTCATTTTCGGCAGCATTCCTCCTGCTAGATCTAAAACTTCCCATTTTATCCCAAGCCGTTTCTTTCCCTTTCAAGCTTTTTATTTCTCTGTTAGATTTTGGGGGGACAGGCGGCTTCATCATTCCTTTGGGCTGTGGTTTCGGAGCTGATAGTGCAGCTCTTGAGCTCTTAAGCCAAATGTCAGGGTTCTCTTCCCAATGCCACATTTTCCAAATTAAAGCTTCGGCTTGCTCACAGTTCAGAGCAAAAGGCTCCGAGTCAGGATTTAGACTAAACTGATAAGATAAGCTTACAGGGACCCAGAGCTAATGTTCTACATGTGTCCATCTGTCTGCCTACCTGTTATCTCTTTGCCAGTGAAAAAGAGAAGAAAGAATATCATGCGTGTTTGGACACTTACTGTATGTGACAGCCAGATAACATCTGTATATATCTATATATGTAGATATAGATATATGGATGCAGGAGAATAGCTGAGTAAGAAGTAGCAATCCACAGATTTCTAAAGCCAGAAGGGAGAGTTGCATCAAAGATGTGTAGAACTGGAGGGTTTCAGTTTTTGGGGCGTGTGTTGTTTAGATGATGTTTTGAAAGCCAAGGGAAAACAGACACCTCTGATAAAATACACATGTATTTCTCTCTTTCTCTGCCAGCTGGAGATAGGGTTGGAGTTTCCCAATCTGGAATGAAAAAAACCAAAAAAATAATAATTCATGGGTTTTCTCTATTGTGTCTGGCTTTTTTTATTGGTTTTTTTTTT